>BMAW01044825.1:2088-34954 GCA_019974015.1 Nephila pilipes
GAGGGCTATTGGCGACGGACCTCGTAATTTTGAACCACGGTCAAGTGACGAGGACGACACCTGAGCTGGCACTCCCCTCTCCTAACATACACACCACGCCAAAGGGAGGACTTTGGGCCCCGAATAGATTTAACGTGCATCAGCCCCGGCTACACGGCGGGTCTTTGGCTGCCAAGGATCGAACCCGCGACTGAACGAAAACCGCCGGTCGCTAGTCCACGACCTTGCCCAACAGGCTACCGCGACCCTCTTCACTACTAGAATCATGATACAAGCTTGAAGAAAGCGCAACTTGCGTGAGTACTATGAGCTTGGCTGATACTGTAATGAGACTGATTCTGATCAGAGTTCTATGATGTAACTATTATGATTCCTGTTTTCATAATTTGAAGTTAATATGCCGGTAATGTACGGCAAGTTTGATCGAGTAGTTTTGCTATCTTTTCAGGGAAAACAAACCCGTTTTTAAGTATCAGTGTCTGTCTTGCACTGCTTTTATTTGTGGCAATAACCATTATCAAGGGCCAACTCAGGCTCGTCAACAGGTTATGGGAACAGGATTTGTCTTACTGCGCTAGAGATTCAAATTTTTAATAAAATGAAGACACAATATACAGAGTGAACACCGAGTTTAGTTTTTATTAACATCGCCCTAGAAGCAACACGAGGGCTATTGGTGACGGACCTCGTAATTTTGAACCTCGGTCAACTGACGAGAACGACACCTGAGTTAGCAACCCCCTCACTTAACATACATACCACACCAACGGGAGGATAGAAACGATTTAACGTGCATCAGCTCCGGCTATACGGGGGGGTCTTTGGTGGCCAAGGATCGAACCCGTGACTGAATGAAAACCGCAGGCTACGAATCCGAAACCTTGACCACTAGGCTACCGCGGCCACAGAGTGAACACCAAATTTAAGCACGATCTTATTCAACTATCGTGGCGATGATGAATTTCCAAATCGATGCTTTTAAATGCATCGAATTATGCCAGTTGGAGAGAGGATATTAAAGTGTTGTTAATGGAGAGGGACTTAAGGCAGTTTGTTATTATCCCGATCGTCAAGCAAAAGTCAAGTGATCCAGATGCCCCTGCTCAGAAAGAGGTTAAGGAAGGTCCTGAATACGAAGCAAAGAAGACCGTGCATATTCACTCACCTATCTAAATGTTGGGAAAGAGCTTTGGCCATAGCTGAAAGGAACTGAAGATTCGAGGATTGTCTGGACAACTCTCGAAAACCACCTTCGTCCAAGTTCAAGAGCTCGAGTCGTAGAACTGACCGAAGCATTCTTCAATTGCCACCTCAACCCCGGAGAGGAAATCAACTTTTATGGTGCAAGATTGAGGACTATCATACAACAGCTGTCCGATGCCGGTCGACCAATATCAGAATGGTTTCAATCGATCAGACACCTACCCGAGAATTATAGAGGTACAGTACAGTTGATTTATCGTTTTGAGGACTCCCAATTCACTTTTGATAATGTTTTAAAAGAACTATTGTCGTAGGAAGCTCGCCTAAAATTATTTTGTAAGCAAGATAATGTAAGTAGTAATGACGAATATGCTATGCAAGGTATTAGTGTAAAACCTAATTTTATTAAAAGGAAAGATAAGCAACATGGTCAGCAAGAGAGGAATTTAAATAATCAGCCAGATGACAGTGAAATTTTATTGGTGCAAGAGCCACACGTGGCCATACTGCGCCAAACAAGGTAAATCTGTGATCTAGACAGTAAACAATGAAAAAAATTGATCGACAAGAAGGGTCAAGCGAGAAAGTAAAGTTTATTGGCGCAAGAGCCAGATATAGCTATGCTGCGCCAAATAAGATTTCACTGTAGTCTAGACAAGAAGAAATTGAAGAAAAGACAAATTGATTGACAAGGAGGGTCGAAAAGGTCCCGATTTTTTTTTATTGACACTAAATGATCTATTTTTTAAAAAATTATAAATTACTTTGATAATGTAGTTTGGAAAATTTAGTTTTATTAATTAGTAAATAAGTCCATTTTGTCAAAGGCTCTTCTTACATCTGACCCCAAAGGTATGACGTTTTTTAGGACAAACCCTTCGTTGATAATGTTGGTAATAATGGTAATGTGTTGTGGAGTGTCCCTCCCTGAAACCGCATTGCTCCGGGGGGATACAGTTTGTGATTGAAATGTGATTGTTAATTCTATTTAATATAATTCTTTTGAGTATCTTAACAGTGTTGCATAGCAGACTAATTGGTCTGTAATGCGGGAATTTATGGTTTTGATTTGGTTTGTAGAGCATTATTCACATTTGCCGATTTCCAGCAAATGGGAAAGTGATTATAAAAAAGATAACTTATTGAAACTTTTTCTAGGCGAGTTACTGCGTTAAGGGGGAGAATTTTAAGTGCATAGTTGGGAATAGAGTCCGATCCAGAGGCCTTTTTATTTGGTAGTTTTTTTAATTATATTTATGATTTCCTTTGGGCTGGTGAGAGGTGGAGAGTCCTGATTTTGATTGTTGAAAAACCTTTTTACAATTTCATTCAACTAATTCAATTGTGGAGTCTTCATACGGTTCTACATATTCGTTGAAGGTGTCTTCTAATACATTTCTAAAGATATCAGCCTTTTCTTCATCTGTATAAATTATTCCATGCGGAACATGTAGTGGAGGAATTTCATGGGTTTTTTTTTTTTTTGACTATTTTCCTCTGTATATTGTACAGGGAGTCGTCTTCGGGATTCAGTTTATTTAATAGATTGTTCCAGGTTTAATTTTTATGGCTAGTTATTTGGTTTTTAATTTGCCTTTGAAGGACATTCATTTCTTGCTTGAAAGTTGGATCCCTGGAAGACTGAAATTTCGACTGGAATCTATTTTTAGTTTTAATAAGTTCTCTAATATCCGGAGGGAGTCTAAGCTGGGGGGTATTAATAATTTTGGTGACACTTGCTATAGTTATCTCGCCTGTGTGATAATGCTGTTAAATTTAAGAATTGCATCGTCAATTTCATTTGCCTTGACTGTGGGGTTTCCATTAATATTATGGAAAATATAGTCTTGAAACTTGATCTGATTGGTTGATTTCATAGTTCTGAGTAGGGAGGGAGGGTATTATTAAAAAGTAGATCAATAATTATTGGGTTATGGTCACTGCTAAGTTCATTTACTGATTCGATATTGTCGAGTGCTATATTTTTAGCTAACGCTATATCGAGGACTGAATTTAATGGGTTATTAGTAGCTAAATGAGTAAGAGCAATGGGTGCCATTACTTCTATGCAATTACTTATTGCCCAGTCGTAAAGAATTTTTCCATTTCTGCTGGACAGCCGCACGTTCCAACTAGGATGTTTTGCATTAAAGTCCCCAAAGAGAATAGCTTTGTTGTTTAAGAAAGAATAGCTTTCCCAAAGAGAATAGCTTTGTTGTAATAGTACAAATGTCTTTTAAGCCAAACTGATGGCCGAATTTTCAAGTGTATTGCAATTTATATCTATTGGGTAATGATTGAGTGAATTTTTTTACAAAGATGGCGGTGCCCCCTCCCCGTGCGTAAGTCTATCTTCCTATGGCATGTATAATTATTTTTATGCTGTCAGAAGGTCTGAGGCGAATTTCCTGGATCCCGATAATATCGGTATCATGCTCAGCAACCGAGTTTTTAAGCTCTTCGAGTCTTCCCCTAACTCTGTTAGCATTCCAGCTAAGAATTCTCAGACTTCTTTGGCTGTTGTTTACTTTACCCATTGTTTACCAGCATTTGGTTTTGAAGCATTTTGAACAATTTGCCCATCTGTTCCATCATTCGGGACATACGTAGCAAAATGGTAGTTTGATTTGAGGGATTTGGATTGGCTGTGTTTGAGTTTTTGGTGGGATTATTTTGGTTTGCTTGAATTTTTTGAAACTTGCTGAGTAATAAGCTAGGTGAGGTCCTTGACAAAGAGCACATTTCGGAGGAGTTTTTAATGATTTTTTGCACTCGTTGTTTAGATGTTTTCCCCCCACATTTGAGGCATTTCGGTTCTCTGTTACAGAACCTGCTGTGATGGTTAAATTGCTGGCATCTGTAACATTGCGGAGGCATGGTATTTTGAATGCTTCTATTTTTACCTTGAAATAGCCGATACTTTCAATGTTATATATTTCCTGATTGATGGGATTTTTATTTCATACAACTAAAAAGAGGGACACATTAGCGTTTGTGCGTCTGTTTTTCAGTACACTTACGTGTTCTGGGTTTGGTTCCTGCCTTTCGATTTCTTCTAGTATTTCTGTCTGGTCGTAGTCTATTGGTAATACTGATTATTTTTATTTGCTTTTGGTTCTGCATTTCAAAAGTAGGGGATTTAAGTTTTTTGACAGATAAAATTTTGGATTTTTCTGTGTGCATCTATTGTATCCGGGAACACTTTCAATTTTCCATTTACCATTCGAGCCATTATCCTTGCTCCGAGAATTGTACAAATTTTGTCCATGAGGGAGGCCATGTTTAGGGCCTCATCAATAGTTATGGAAGGGATTCTTTTTTGCTCTATTTCCTGAGTTGGGGAAGTAATTTCTTCCGCCAAGTCTTCATTATTTACATCAGTTTCTATTTCATTTTGATTTTCCTTTCAGTCAGTTTGGATCTGGGTTTTATTTAATTTATTTTGAACTGGGGTTTCATCGACCTCCAATACTTTGAATTTATTTGTCAATTCTATGGATGGTTGGTTAATTACAGATATGTTTTTTTTTTCCCCTGTGATTTTTGCGGGGAGTTTGACACTCTTTATTTTATTTATTTTAATAGTTGTGTTATTATGGATTTCAGCAATTGCTGACATTTTGCTTTCTAATGTAGCTTGTTTCTTTTAACATTTGTAATTCAGCACCTTTTTGGTTTAAGTGCTGCTGGAGCTCTCGATAGCTTATTTCATTTAGCTTTTTGGAGCATTTGAGGGCAAGTCCTAAGATCGAAGTTTTTTTGTTTAAATAATCTGTATTAGTTAGGTTGTAATCACTTATATCAGATATTTAAATTTCGAGTATTTTGCTTAAGTTTAAACATTCATCATGGGAGGTTATGTTAACTATGGCATTCTTTACTTCACAGACATAGAATTCTATAATGCGAGACAAAATAGCACTTGCCTCTTTTTTGCAGAAATGAAGAGATCTCGACTGGTAATGTTTTTAGATTACGTGTCGCTGATATGACGTCATCCCACACATCTGGTAAAGAGGAATCAGGAATTTGTATTAAACATTATCTTCTGTTACGTCATACGAAATTTATTTTTGATTGGATACCAATTGGATTGGATTTTCTGATTGGATATTGCAGTTACAACACAATGCTGGCTCTAAACAATATGTTTATATCTAGTAATGTACAACTGCACTCTTCAGTTAGTTGTAGATCGTGTATCAACCAATTGCACTAGATGGCCCAAGAAGTTTTTAAAACGAGCTTTGTAATAGTTTCTGAACATTAAGAAAAAATTGTGATAAAAGTTAAGTCAGATAGCGAGATATTCCTATGGTAGATTAGTATGATACGAACGACTTAAGGTGGAATGTTCTTTCGTACTTTTATGAACAATAAAAGTTTAAATCTCTTTTCAAATGCTACAGGTTGACACGTGGCGAGCCACATGCGGCCCGTGGGTTGACCAGGCCTGCTTTATGTCATGAAAACTTATTTTCTTACAATCCAGGAATATTTATGAAACTTATGCTAAAGTGCAGTTAAAAAACACCTAGTATAACACTGTAGTGAGTGAATGAATGTAAAGTTTAATGGCGCAAGAGATATGGCTATGCTGCGCCAAACAAGATTTAACAGAAAACAAAAAAAAAAAAAAAAAAAAAAAAAAAAAAAAAAAAAGACGAATTTGTTTGGCAAGAAGCAGGGTCGAAAATAAAGGAATGCTAGGGTAACCCGGGGGTGCGTCACCCGTGTTTACCAAAGACAGTAAAACCCATTGGAAAGGAAAAGATCACCAGGGTGCCCGGGGTCCTGATGCCCGTACTTACCTAAAAAAGGTAAGTCCCTGAGGTCCCACCCAAGGGCAGGGTGCCCGGCTATACCCTCAGCCGCTGGGTACCCATTTCAGTCGCCTCTTACGATATGCATGGGCTACAGTGGGACTATTCTGTCATTCCCGGTCACTACACGGGTCAGTATAACACTGTAAGAGAAACACTAATCAAATGTTTCAAAACAAGTAGCATAAAAATTTACTTCTCTAAAAGTGATAACAGACTTATCAATAGAAAAGAATTGAAATACTAAATGTTAGGTGTTTCTGATTTATATTGTACTCTATAACAAGAGGTACAGTCTCGAGCAGAATATTTCTCTAACTTAATAAATTATTATACTTACAATAAATTTTTTTAAATATTTATATACTGATATTTATAGGTAAAGAATTACATTAAAGACATAAAATTATACCTACCAAACTTCGACCATCTAAAGAGAATACATCAATACCTGATTTCATATCAAGTATTTTAAATATATTTGCAGCAGCAATCACAGCTTTTTGGAAGTCTGGAGCAAATGCAAATAGATGACCAAGAACAATAACGCTTACAAGAATACCTTCTATTGCTCTAAAATAGAAAATTACGTTTTATTGCCACATTTTGCAAATAGTAAAAATACAAAGAAAAATATTCAAAATAGGGGAGGGGAACCTATAATAATCTAACCACAACATGAAATTTGAAACTCAATAAAACTATATTCAAAATAGATATTTTACAAATACTCTATGCAAATGTTGAAGATAATTGTCGGTTCCACAAAATTAAAATTATCCTAGCTATTATAATTTAAATATAAAACGATGTTTCATATACATTTTCAAAACATCAAATTAATTCAAAGTAAACTTCTTGAGGAGATTAATTTATCATTTCTTTTTATAAAACAATTTGAAACACTTCTCGATATAACAATCCAAATGAAACTTACTTGTACATATCAGAGTAGGTCAGTTCACCACGGGCAATAAGCACGCTGCCGTAGTAATAAGTTGTTGCATAAGCAAACACCTGAATACTTTGAGAAAAAGCAAAAATGATGCCTTTAACGCGAGATGCCTTCTTTGCATGCCTTCAAAGAATCATAGAAAGATCACATCAGAGATTAGTAACATATAGCAGACTTGGGCTTATAAAAAAAATAACAGGAAGTATAATGAATCTGTTTGAATGTTTAAAGAATTTATATCATTTCTATCAATGGATATGTGTAAAAGTTTAATTTATACAACACATTTAAAATAATTAAATTCAATTAATAGTATCCTATGGGAAAACTTAAATAGATTAAATTATGATCTGTTCAAGTGCAAGCACATTTATTTTCATTCATGAGACTCAAACTAAAACAAAAATAAATATAACATTTTGATTTGGTTTCAGATAGCGTCTTAAGAATAGGACTTTTAGCATCATAACTTATTCGGTGTCACCACTTGATAATGAGTAGTCTTGATTATACCTTAAAGACCGAATTCTTTATTAAATGCAGGAACTGCCAATAATCTACACAAGGTTTTAATGAAACTAACTATGCTCAAATCTGCGTTTCGACTAGCATATCATTTGTCAAGCACCTTGCAACCTTGAACTCTTGGCTGCAGTAGTTTATATTTAAATAACTTTCGAAATTTTTTTCAAATAATGAAACTTCTTACCAACACAACACTTGTACTAACTGGTGGCAAGCAAGCCATTTGTTGCTGACAATTGGTTTAAAAAACAAAGACAAAATAAATGTAAAGAGTTTGCATTTAAAATAATACCTGTACGGCAAAACCAATGCATCAGTGTATCGTCTATAGAAACCTTCTTCTTGATGCAGAGAAGCAACTGTTCTGATGCTTCCAATAGCTTCCACAGCAATCTATAGATACAATCTCTTAAATCTTAAATTTACAACAAGAAGCATTTATTCAATAAAATATGGTGCATGTAACAGAAAATATTTAATTCATTATAAATTAGAAAGTATAAAATCTTGCCTACATCCATACATAGACCATTTACACAAAAATGTAATTTTTCAGGATCACTACCCTCATTCAAAGAATTTTTTTTACAAGTTTACCAAGATTTTCCAAAATCATTAATAATGTTTTTATCACTTATACAAATCATTTAAGAATTAAGAGTATAACTTACATTAAATTATGCTAGTAAACTATTCATGAAAAAAGTGACTGCAAATTTACCATAAACAGTAAAGCAAATTTCATTCTAAATTGGGAATTATTTACAATATTTAGAAGAGTACAAATAATTATTCATTAGGTAAATTTTAAAAATATTTTTCCAGACATGCCTCCAACTTAAATTTTCTTAGAATTAGGAATAATAATTTACATTTTGTTCATACATCTTTTATTTGAAAATTACATTCAGTGTATTTAAAATTATTCCTATTTATATATGTTCAGTAGAAAAAATTATTTTTAATAAATAACTTACCTTTGAAGCCATTTCAAAACTAGATTTATCACTCAAGATATCTCCAACAGTAAAACGCTTCCCAAAGTAAGCTGCCATCAGAATTAATGGTACAAAAGCAAATACAAGAGAACCTAGTTTGTAGTTAAAATAACATGCAAGAAATGTACAAGCAGCAAGAGTAGATACAGTTTGAACCAGGGTTGATATTCTGGATCCAGAAGCCTATAATCAAATCATTCATTTTTTCAGCCCAATAATAAAACAAGTATAATTCATGTTGGAAGAAATTCATATGACAGAGATTGTTCATCAATTATATCAAAAGAGAAAATACACATTTAAATCTTGATATATGAAGAGTAAAAAACTTAAGAGGTAAATTTAATGTTAGAGAATAGGAGTTAAACTGGAAATATTTTAGACAAAAAATAAATAAATAAAAAAGCTCCGATGTTAATTTTAAATATTCTTAATTCACTAAGTATATAAAAAGCATTTTTAATATAACTTTAAAATCAAGATGTGTTTGGGGATCATTTTAGTATTCAGACTGTTGCATTAAAGTGAGAAATTAGACATATATTGAAATTTTAAAGATGCATCATTGTAAATGAAATATTCACACAAACTCATCAGTACTGAAGAACCTTTCAGTACAAAAAACCTTACTGGAGAATTCTTTTAGATAAAAATAGACATGGTACAGAAACATATACTAGTCTTATTTCAGTCATGTTTTCCTTATTATGAAATTAGTTTTATTCACCAAGAATTGTATTTTTCATAAGAAAAAAAAATGAAATCATTGAATACACATACCTCATTTCATAACTAATTATGAAATAAATATTTTTAAACTGATTACCAGCCATTAGTTTAACATTATAAAATTCTCACAAAAATTTTAGTACCACTATAAGTTACATTTCCGTAATAACATGATTGAATCAAGACAATTATTTCTACTTTTATAAACTATTTTTGCATGTTATTTCATTTAATCATTGTATTCAAACTTTTACTAGAGCACTATTACAACATTTACCGCAAAATTACAGCCAAAACTATTTTTCATCATACATTGCCAAAATAGTTAGAAAAAATTTCAACATCAATCAATGACAAACATTTGAAGATTATGCATTTAAATAAAAAAAATTGTAGCTTGTTGAAATATTAATCCAAAGAGAACAGAATAGCAAAAGCACTTCAAGGTAAATGTTTTATCATGCAGACTTTATAAATCACAAGCCATTTGATCAAAAGAAAAGAAATATTAAAGGCTGATACTCAAATTAAAATAAAATCTGTAATGCTAGTAAAATTTTTTTAATACTTTATATAATAACTCACCCCTTGCAAATCTGAAGCATCTGAAGTCAACCTGGCACACAAAGATCCAACACTGTTTGCTGGATAATCAAACCAAGTTATATCCTGTGATAAATAAATTTCTTCTTAGTAATATATGAATCAAAAAAGACAACCACAAATAAATAAAAATCAAAAGTAAAATTAAATAGGATGATTAAAAAAAAAACAAATATCCTACATTAATTTCATACTAAATGATTTCAAATATATATTAACAAATGGAAGAATTTATAATTTTTGTCTGTGGCATAGCGAAAAGATTAGAAGATGCAGGACGATGAAATTAAATACAAATCAAAATCTATGAGTACTGATGGTGTGCACCACGGAGGAGTTTTTTCAAAATTAATCTTAAATTTTTTTTAAATCTAAGTGAATTTACTTTCACTGTACATGCTCAAAATGAAAAAAAAATCAGATTTTGTCAACATGGTGGAAAGATTACAAAATACCCGAGGATGAAATTCGGTATAAAGAATTCGAATACCAATAGAGTGTACCACACTGAGCCTTTTTAAATAATCAATATAGATTTTATGGAGTTTTATTTCAAATGCATCATGTATTATTTTGTAGTGTATCTTCTCCAGACAAATAATTTGATTATGACTTTTGATAATTTGCTTTTTCTAAAAGAATTACGATTCTTTTAGCTGTTTGTAAAATAATTATGATTGTTTTGAAAATGATTGGTTTGGTTTTATTAACACTGCACCAAAAGCAAAACGAGAGTTATTGGCGAAGGACCTCGTTATTTTAAAACTCGGTCAAGTGAAGAGGACAACACCTGAGCTGGTACCACTCTCTCCTAACTTCCACACCACACCAATGGGAGGACTTTGGGGCCCCGACAGGGTTTAGCATGAATCAGCTCTCCCTACATGGCGGATATTCAGTGGCATCAAGGCTTGAACCAACGACTATACAAAAACCGCCGGACGTGAGTCCGCCGCCTTAACCACTAGGCTTTAGTTTTTATTAACGTCGCACTAGAAGCAACTCGAGGGCTACTGGCGACGGACCTCGTAATTTTGAACCACGGTCGTGACGAGGACGATACCTGAGCTGGCACCCCCCGTTCTCCTAACATCCACTCCACGCCAAAGGGAGGACTTTGGGCCCGAACAGATTTAACGTGCATCAGCCCCGGCTACACGGCGGGTCTTTAACGGCCAAGGATCGAACCCGCGACTGAACGAAAACCGCCGGCCGCGAGTCCACGACCTTGACCACTAGGCTACCGTGGCCACTGTTTTTCAAATGAATCCTCATCTCAAAAGAATATTATGCAAAAAAGGAGCATTCATTGATAGAGGAAAAAAAAACTAATTTGGCAACAGTTTTCTGCACTGAAACAGAGGAAGGTACAAATATTTAATCATTGCTTTATAAAAACTTTAATTTGCTCTTTATTTTTACATTTTAGACTGCCTGTATACATTTTACTTTCTTAGTTCACCTGTTGACATTCTCAATTTTATTTTATTTCAAGTGTTGATTCCTACTAAGCTTAACTTTCTCTAATTGAAATATCTTATTTGCCATTTTCTATAAATTATATTATCTCAGATAATCATTTTCTTTAAGTTCTAAGTGAAAAATTTTTTTACTTGTCAGTTTTAGTGAACTCTAATTGAAATTTCCGATTTAGTCAGTTTTATTCTTGACAAAGTACTATATTTCAAGATTTCAATAGCCTCGGGCAATTCTTCCTTGGTATCAGTGAAAATGAATGAGAGAGAAAGTTGCTAAAAAGTGACAAGAGAAAACCTCCAACAAGTGGGAAGGTGGAGAGGAGAAAGATTGACCAGTGAGTCTTCCTTCAGAAGAAGAGAGATTGGATACTGCAGTGCAGCATCTCTAATTTTGTCAATATTAGTGAGTTGTATTGCAAGAGATACTCATACTTTCAGTTCTAAGCTGCCCGATTTTTACTATGCAAATTTATTACAATTTCTATTTTAGCTCTAAGCTGCCAGTTGAGTTTTTCTGCCAACTATTTAACCAACTGTAATATCCCTAATTAATTTTTAATTTCAGTTCACAGAGTTTAAAATGCAGTTTAATCCCACTACTTGGCACAATTTTAAAAATAAAATTAGCTATTTTTTAAGGTAGCCGTGCATACATTGATGAATCTACTGTAACGTCTCGCATTTGGAGAATTATAGTAAAAAATCTTTCATCGCTAAGTGGTGGGGCTAAACTGTATTTGAAATTATGATAGCTTATAAAAGAAGTCTAATACGAACTGCAAGCTTTGACCTCATTGGATATAAATTTACTTTTTTTAAACTTTGCTTTCTCATTGGCTAAATCATTCTTTCCCAGAAGGCTAATTTGCTCTTCACTTAAAATTATGTTTAAAAGTTGGTCTTCAAACAAACTTATCCTTCTATTTGTATTCTTCTATTTCGAGTATACTAGCTAGTTCTTAAAATAGAAAGGTAATTTTGAATAAAAAGAGATTCAGTATAAAATTCAAACAGATTTGATTAAATAGTAATTAGCTAGGATGATATGGTTTTTTTAAAAAAATCCTTTTAAATGTTTTTAGAATGATGTCTCCTAATTTCTTTATAGAATTTGTAGTTTATTATCATGGTGATTTAAATACATTCCATTAGGATATTCATGACAAATTATGAAAAAACACTTTGGATATTTAAATTATATTAATAAATACAAATGAATGGCATTTTGTCATTAATTTGGAAATTATACACAAGATTCTTGGTTCAAATAAGAGTTTGACCTTCTCCAAAATCATGTATAAAAATCAAGAGTATTTTTATATTCTTTAATCACTTTAAATGCCACCTTTGGGACCAAAGAAATACTATGCCTTTAAAATTAATCAACTTTTTCCAGTTATTTAAGAAATGATCTCTTGACTTTTGATTACTCCTTAAATTTAAAGGATATATATAATCTTCTTTAAATACAAAGTAATCAAATTATGTATTAATAGTCAAATAGAGGTTTGTCTGGCTCTTTTAGGAACAGGTGGATATGTGGAGAGGAGTAATAGTTTATTGTGCAAAAGTAAAATCTGGCTATCAGCATTAAACATTTGTTTCAAAAGTTTTTAAAAAGACTTTAAAACCTTGTTTCACAAGGTTTTAAAGTCTTATTAAGGTATAATGGGTAAAAACAGTATTAGATACTCTATAAAATGATAGATGTGTAAGTTAAACATGTCTAATACGATGGCTTATGTTGAGAAGAATCTAAAATCCATTTAAACAATTCACCCACTTAAGGAGTATTTAGCTTTTATATTAATATTAATGAAAATCTAAAGTATGATAAAAAAAAATTAAATTGTATACATCACATCATTTACAGATTTAAAGTTGTTTATTTTAATTTAAAGAAATTTCAATTTTAGATTTTTTATGAGCTTGCATAAAACCGACATTTGAAAGTAAATAATTTACTGCTAAATCAGTTTGATACATTTGAATTATTCTTAAATACTTTTATTTTTGTCAAGCTAAATATTAAATGAAGTAGTGCTTGAAATCAAAATAAAAGCATGTTTTAGAAAGATATTCTTATCAGAAAATACAAATTTGAGATTCACAAAACAAAGTAACTTTAAAATAACACCTGCCTTGATACTTTAATGATTTATATTATTATTTAAACAAGAACAATGAAAATGAGAAAAGCAAAAATATTCAAAGTTCTACTACTAATTATAAAAAGTCATTGAAAACAATTTTGCTTAGTTTTCAAAGATTTATTTAATAACTAGTATTAAAGAATTGCAGAAATTTTTTTAAATGCTTTAAAAACTCATTTTTCATATGGTAATATTTAAAATATTTTCTCATATACAACAAGAACATATGCTTTTTTTTAAAATACTACTTATTTAGTCATGAAAGTACAAAAGTAATTTTTGAATGGACATTAATCCAAGAGTTAAAAAATTTGAATCAGAAAAGTGAGAAGAAAAAAATAATCAAAGTAAGAAAAAAGAATTTAAAATCACGATTTTTTCCCAAAAACAAATAATTCTTACAATACATATTTCAGAATATTTTTAAAACTTATGTAGTCAAGAAATAATTAATCTAAATTTAACCATGTTTTAGTGAAACTTTTCACTATAATGATAACTTTAGCTGAAATGTTTAAGTTTAATGACAGCGTTAGCACTAACATAAAAATGCAATTATTACAAAAGCATAAAAATGTAAAAAAATACGAGATACAACTATAGTAGACAAAACTGATTCTAAAATAACGATTTCAAAAGAAAAATTACAACAATTTGTACATCTCAAATGAGTTCATTGACCAAACCTGAGTAATTATTTTTGAGAAAACCTCCTTCCTAAGTCTTGAAGTCAATTTTTCAGAAGCAATTGAAAACATAAATGTCTAGAAAAATAATAAAACATTAACTACGTAAAATTTTTTTACTTCCTTAAACGCAACATACAATATGTAACATCAAATTAGAAGTAAATATAAATAAAATTCATGATTCAAACACAACTTACTTGAAGAAATGATGCAGTGAAAGATGTTACAGCCATGATGACAAAAATAATACAATAAAATGTATAATGATCTGATAACTTATTTATATTTTCAGATAACACCTGCAAGGGAAAAAAATATAAAAATTACATTCAAAACTGTTATATAAAATATCAAGATATGTTTAAAATTACGATTTAGTTTAGTTTTTATTAACGTCGCACTAGAAGCAACACGAGGGCTATTGGCTACGGACCTCGTAATTTTGAACCACGGTCAAGTGACGAGGGTAACACCTGACCTGTCACTCCCTTGTCCTAACATCCACAACACGCCAACGGGAGGACTTTGGGCCCCGAACAGATTTAACGTGCGTGCGTGAGTGAGTGAATGTAAAGTTTATTGGCGCAAGAGCCAGATATGGCTATGGTGCGCCAAACAAGATTAAACTGTGGTCTAGACGTGAAGTTGAAAAAAAAAAAAAGGTAAAAATGGTTGACAAGAAAGAGGGTCAAAAATAGAGAAGGATCGCTAGGGTATCCCGGAAGTGCGTTACCCGTGTTTACCAAAGACAGTAAACCCCATGGGAAAGTAAAAGATCACTAGGGTGCCTCGGGGTCCAGATTTAACATGCAACATCCCGGCTACACGGTGGGTCTTTGGCGGCCAAGGATCGAATCCGCGACTGAACGAAAACCGCCGGTCGCTAGTCCACGACCTTGACCACCAGGCTACCGCGGCCCTAAAATTACATGAATGGAATGACAAAAATTTTCAATTTATTTAAAGAATACGAGGAAATCCAATAGAAAAATTAAAAATTAATATATACATAGAAAACATAACCAACATTTTAAATATATTGTTACAACATGGAAGCTATACCTATTAAAAATTACTTGAGTACCTTAACACAATTCCAAGGTAAATGTTTTTTTTTTTTCTCTTTTAGATAGCAATTAAACAAAAGAAAATGTACTATTTGACAAGTTTAGGTAACAATGGTAAAAACATTTGCTGGGTTTTGCTTCATACTTCCATATAGATTTTAAAAACATGCTGATCTATTTTTTAATATACAGGATTGTTTTGAGGAGAGAATTTGTAATTATATAAGTTTCAATAGTACTCCTTATAGGTTATATAGGTTCAATTATATAGGCACCTGTGTAATGAAGAAATATATAAACAAATGAAGTGGAAATATTTTTAAATAGTTTTGTGATTACAATAGTCTTCAAATAAATTTATGTGTGTATTTTAAGAAGTCCTCTCATTCTAATACAGAACTGGGTGATTAAATTAGAGTAAGGAAATTGGTGTTTCAACAAGTCTTACCAACAATTTGTAATATTCCCACGATATTTTTCAGCTATAAAGACGAATATTAGTTGGCACTCAGAAAAAGACAGCTTAATATAATCTATAAGTATCAAAGTCAAGATACTTATGAAGGTAACAATGATCAAGAAAAACCATTCAGAAATTAAAAAGGATAGAAAAAGCCAAATTCACAAATATGGATAACCTTACGAGAAATATCCTGGAAGACCAGACACTGCTTTGAGATACCAAACACTGCTCAATAAGAGCCTTTTAGGAACTGTATAAGATATTAAGCTGATAATAGAATTTGTACATAATGCTAGAGCCTCGCATCATAATAACCATGATTTTGGGTTATTTTGCTGTAAGGTTACTTAATTACATTGAGCTGCTCAAAGTCCAAGAACATTTACCAAAAGGGTAAGAGCCACAGAACATTTGAAATCTTGTATCCTTATGAAACAGAGATACAATCACTGCATGTAGGGAATAACTAACTCCCATAGGCAACTGTGGTCTTTGAGAACAAAAAATATTTAAAAGTTCAAGCATACCAATATGATCAAAAGTCACATAATCACTGTAAAAAAGCAGCAAGAGTCAGTTTTTGAGTTTAGTTTTTATTAACGTCGCACTAGAAGCAACTTGAGGGCTATTGGCGACAGACCTCTTAATTTTGAAACATGGTCATGTAACGAGGACGATACCCGAGCTGGCACCCCCTCTCACAACTTCCCCATCACGATAACAGGAGAACTTTGGACCCCAACAGATTTAACGTGCATCAACCCTGGCTACACATCGGTCTTTAGTGGCCAAGGCTCGAACCCGAGACTCAACGAAAACTGCTGGCCACGAGTCAGTTCATGAAAAATCCTCAGAATAGGAGTGAACACTCATTGGAGATGCCATGTTTTCAACTTGATACTGCATCTTTCCTGTAAGATGTTGGACGAAAATGTCCCTACTCCAACCAATTGTGTCACAGACGAAATTTTCATAGTAGGAACAGGTAGGACTTGGTGCAGCATAACTTTAAGAACTTATCATTCTTTGGATCCCAAAATCTAAGGCTGCCGCCAATAATGTCATGTACATAGATGAACATACCTCCTTGTTTGAAAAAGTAGTCGGCTATGGGTACATATTTTCCCCCATTTGAATATTGTTTTGACAAAAGCATCCCTTCGATTTTCGAAGGAAATGGTGACATCGAAGTTACAGATGTCAGGTCTTTGATTCAAATCCAATGGACTGATTCTCAGCTATTATGGATCACCTGTAAGCAAATTTTTTTTAATTCAATCAACAATGGCATTATGTTGCAGCTGCTATGCATGCAAGTAGGTTGTGCAATAATTTAGCACATGAGGCAGTCTTGACATGCTGGCCACATTTGCAACACCTGTCACTTTCAGTACCACCCCAGTGGTCACTGTTCAGGAGGACAAGGTCTTAGGGACACAGTGCCAGTCTTCAAACCTTGTGCAGGATTTCTCAGGTATGAAATACAAGCTTGATTTCAATACAACACAGTCTATAGCTTGCTCCTGAGACCTGAACACAAGGAGATTCTTCGAAATGCATGACCGAGTTTCCTAGTGCAGGGCTGTCATTATTCTATTATAATGAGAGGAGAGTTTGACCTCATCAAGTAATGGTTAGGAGCCCATCAGAAATGCTTCATGCAACTACGAGTCTTCTCGATGAGGATCTGGCGAGTGTCCAAATGTTATTCCTGTCAGTGGTATTGTTACCAAAACTGCCCTCCATGAGTCCCGAGAGGAAGCAGGCAAGATCCCCTTCTGCTAGATCTGCAATCGGACTGTTCTCAATAGCTGGGCCAAAGCTTGGGTGGCAACATGTTCATCTTGAGATGAGGAGCTTGAACGCAGTGTCTATCAAGAACAGATCAGAGTTGGCTTCCTGGGGGGATTCTGCAGCATTTGAAGTTCATACCACTATACAGATACCAATTAGATGCATTTGAAGGCAGGTAGAACATGTCCTCGAGCTCTTTCCTCAAGAAAGTGTCAATAAGTGCCCAATCTTATCCTCATTAGATAATTTAACAAGGATTTCAATGCATTGATAATCTACCAAGGAGCGAACTTAGAAGCAACAATAGCCTTGGAATAAGAGATTATATTATTAATGCAGGCGAACTCCTTCAGAAAGGCAAAACCAGTGGGCTCTCCAAGATATTGAAAGTATTCACCATTTTTAATACCCAAACAGGAGATCCCAGGGTTGTGAATTGTAAGGGTTTTGCACCAATCAGAATCCGACCAGATAAGGAGTAGTGCACTTGGCCACGTTTAATTGCAAGGAGATAACAGCAAGAAAAATGGAGACTCAATTAATATTTGCATGTTGTAGAGCTTGATCTATAGAGAGAATGACAAAATCATCCGCTATGGCAAGGATGACAGGATAAGGGGTGACACCTTGGATGGAGCATATTGCATGGTCAATTGAGATCTTAAACAAGATACCATTCAGAAAGCACCCGTGTTTGACACCTCTGAGTGTTGGAATAGGATTTGTAAGACCATGCATAGTCAGGACAGAAGTACAAGAGTCCATGTAAATATCATTGATAACGGCGATTAAGCCATTGTCAATCCCTTTTGCCTGGAGAGCAGCGAACAACACTGGGTGAGAAATCAACCTAAATGCATTAGATATGTCCATCCAAGCTATATATACATCATTTTTGTCTCTCTTTGCTCTGTTCAAGTGCTGTCCAATTAAAAAGTTCTGCTGAAGCACTCCATCAAAAGGAGCAAACCCCTCTTGGAGAGGCAATAGCACCTGGTGCATGTTGTACTTAAGGCGAGCATTCTTCCTCGGCATTTTGAACACAACTTGTACAATGTGTTAGACAGAGTGATTGGCCTCCAATTTTGCAGATCAGGTCTGTTAAAGATTTGATTCTGTTGAAGGTGTGAAAGAAAGCACAAAGTGTTCTGAAGGAGTCAACAGAAAACTTCCAACACCGTTTCAAACAATGGAAGATTTACACGAAGCATTTTAGATATAGATAAGGGGTATATATTGAAGATAAGTAAATCTGTATGGCAACAAAATAAAATGTTTTCCAGCGTCAGTAACTTTATTTCATAGCCACACCTTGTACTTTTAATAATGACATGTTACAATCAATTAAAATTCAAAAATATAAAATTAAGTTAAACAAATTACAAAGCATGTTTTTCAGAATGTGTCAAGAAGTTATAATAACTGCAATAGTCTAATCATAGCTGCTGGAATAGTATGTGGTACACACAAACACAGTTTCTGACAAACATTGGCCTATTTATTTATAATAAAAGTTCCTTTGTAAATTAAATGTTCTGTTTTGAGCTTTTGTGTACTTATTCATCCCAAAACTCAAAGTTAATTATATCAAACAGTAAAAATTAATCATGTGCCTCAGATACAAAGCAACCACTAATGCATCTTCTGTAACGATTACAGACTAAAATTTTGGGGAGAAATTTATTCAACTTATTTCATATAGCACAGTATAAAAAACTTACGTATAGAATGTCTACAGTAATTATGGTATTGAAATAAAGATGACACTTTCTCTAATTAAAAATCAATAGTATGATTTACTTACCCCCAGAATAGATCCAAATACAACACCATACAGTGGTGTGTGGAGACCCATGATTAATGCAGCTACAGATCCAACTACTAAATAAGGCCATTCAGGTATAGAGATCTTTAAGAGTCTCATCCAAGACACAGAAGACTTATCATCAAATTCCTATAGAAAAATTCAAATATTAAAATTACTGAAAATATAATTATTTCATCTTTTGTAGGAAAATAATCAAGAAAAAGTTATAAACGATTGTTTATTAAAGTCACACTCATGAGCAACACGTGAACTATTGACGACAAACCTCGTAATTTTGAACTTAAGTCAAGTGACGAGGATGGCTCGACCTTCTCCAAATTTCCACACCATGCCCATGGAAGGAATTCAAGACTTGACAGTTTAATATGCATCAACCCCAGCTACATGGTTGGCCTTTCGTCCCTTCAGGCTTGAACCCACAATTTGACAAAAATCCTCAGTTCATAATTATACCCACTAGTCTACTGTGGCTACACTAAATATTATAAAAACCTCTTTTGTAAGTAAGATTACAGAAGTGAATTTTATTAAAGATTGTTCATTAAAAATTAAAGGAATGTATAAAATCTTAAAATTAGGTTAAAATGAATTTCAATAAAACCTCAAAATTAAATTAATAAACGAAAAAAATGGCGAAATGTTTATTTTAAAAAGTTTGTGCATTAATGAACCAAAAAAGACAAAATTTCCATCGAATAAATTTGTGTCATTTGCCAATCAAAAGGATGAAATTTCTCACATTGCAAATTCAAATAACAAACTTGCATAAGCACAAATACACTTGAATAACCTTCCTGATGAAATTTAAAATAATTACATTTGCAAGCATTAATCAAAGAATATTTTCATGAAATTTTCAATCTAATTTAAACTGATCTTAAGGTGCTATACTAAACACTTTAAAATAAGTATGTGGTTTGCAACAGAACTTAATATGTAATTTATAATCCAATATTTTGAGCATGAAATTAATTTCGAAGATCACTCTGAAAATATTAGTAAACATTTATTCAATTACAAAAGGTATAACTTATTCCAAACCATTATTGCATTATTTATAACAAGTAATTTAATTCTTTAGATGAGTTTTATTCAGTTATTTCCTAACCAATATGTTTAACACCATTGGTCCATACATGTTTAATATGCAAGAAATTTGAGAGAAAAAAGTTTTATAAGTTTATTATTACTAACTTTAAATTAAAAATTGTGTTGAGCATTTTATAAAAATAACACTAACAATTTATGTCCACTACAAATGTGCCATTCATATAAAACAAATATATATTGTATATTGCCAATGAATGCATTTAATCATACATTTCACTGAAGTAATTACAAGGGTTATTTTTTGTCAACCTCAGTTTATCCATTAAAAAAAGACAAGTGTGAATAACAAAAATTTTATTACCAGAAGTCAAGTAAAGTTAATGTTACTTTTCCACCTTATCACAATGAAGATTGAGACATTTCAAATTATTTGAAGAGTTTTCCTACGCCTTCTTCATAAAAGGTTGCCACTAGCATGCTGCAAAAAATCTCCATGGCATCTTTAAGCTCTTTGTTGATGTGGTAATGCTGTCTTCCAAGAGCTCACTTACATTTTACAAGAGATTAAAAACATTAAGCTCCAGGTCAGAGCAGTACAATTGTGACCAAACTCTTCCAATTAAAGTTTTTAAAGAAACTGTTTGGTTATCTGACCGTATGTGGCTATGCATTGTCACAAATCAAAATAGTTCCAGAAGACAGCATGCTTCTTTTGATTTGAATGCATCTATGAAGTTGATGCAATGTCTGACAATAAGCATTTGCATTGATTGTAGTCTCCATAAACTGCAAGAGCAGCACAACCTTTAGGGAATACAAAGTTTTCTATAGTTTAAACATTGTTATGATCATATAAAGAGCCGATTTTGATGCATCCAGAAAATCTATGCAGAATTCACTAATTGTGAGCCTCCATCTGTACCAAACTACTTGGTTCTATTTGCTGAACAAGATCTTCCTAATGATGGACTTGCATCCTTGTCTGCCTTCATCATGAACATCAATTCAACCATCTTTAAATATCCAGCATCATTTGCACATAACACCTTCACTTGTAAAGTGTGCACTGCAAATGCAACTCCATCTCCAATCAGTTTCTGCTGCATTACTTTCTCCTACCTGAAAAAACTGTTGCATCACGAGTAGAGTGGAAATGAAGGCTCTAAATATGTTTAATGCATTTTGGGTAACCAATGACGATATTTCATCCCCAATATCCAACAATGAGGCATCAAAGGATTTGCATTCGATGTTTTCTGTAACTTCATATGTGTTTTTACAATTGGCTGCCTTGTTAACTGTTGATTTGACAGGAGTGTAGATTTCTGATGTATATAAGATGTGGATTGTATAAGGTATTAATTTTTTATCAGCACTGATGGCTTCCTGTATCTTTTCTGTTAATTAGCTAATAATGAATAGCAAGATTTAAAATAAAAATTACATAATCAATTAAGTTTAATTTTAGAGACTGATGTTTCACTCTGCTTTAAGTATAGTTGTGGCTTATTTTATTATTGACCAGAAAAGACTCATCAGAAGTGAATGATGTTGCACAAACTCGCACTTGGGAGAATTAATCGCATTGCACATTTAACTGCTCTATAGTTCATGATGCTTTCGACTAGGCACTACTCTACAGTCAGAAAGTTGCACAGTAATGTAGTATGCAGATATGTCTTGTATAGTTTGTCTGGTTGATTAGCAGCACTATCCAATATTGAAAAAAAATAGCCTTTGTATATCAAATTAGAAGTAGATATTTTTTAAATCTTCAAATTTTTATCTCTTTTGAATAGAATGATAAAGAAAAAGATATTTTAATAAATATACCATATCAGCATGAGATGATATTGAACATGAAATATTAAATCTTAAAAATTTGTGCAACAGTGTCTTGTTAGTTTATATTGCTCGTTGAAAAATGTATAATTACTGTAAATGTAAAGAGCTTTTAAGAATGATATTTGAGAATATGATACATTACAAAATTTGGAGTACATGTCTTTCTTCTCAGTAAGCATGCTGTTCAAGCAGTCAGGATATCTATAAAAATTTTCTTCAAATGTGTTATTTTTACAAAGAGGAAATGTCCTTTATTTTGGAAAATTTGACATATCTAAAACAATCAATATTATAAAACTAAAAATTATACATAACAAATGCTTAGGAACACTTAATTCCTTTAAAATTCATTGTAAAATTTCCTACTATAAGACATTTTCTTAAAAAATCATACTGTCAAGCATATATGGAAGCAGGTAGAATTGAACTCACAATAGATAAGTGAATAACAAGATTTATTAGCAGACTAATAACTACACTTGGCTGAGAACTCTTAGACTGAGAACACACAAGTTTATATATATGAGAATATTCCAGAATACTGCTCAGGAAACAAAGAAAATTCTGGAAGGTTCTAGAAATCACAGAAGAGATAACAGAGCAATTAAACAAAACAGCATTAATTGTTAATATTGTCAGTGGGTGAGTGAGTGAATGTAAAGTTTATTGGCGCAAGAGCCAGATATGGCTATGCTGCTCCAAACAAGATTAAACTGAGGTCTAGATGTGAAGTTGAAAAAAAAAGATAAAAATGGTTGACAAGAAGGAGGGTCGAAAATAGAGAAGGATTGCTAGGGTATCCCGGGAGTGCGTCACCAGTGTTTACCAAAGACAGTAAACCCCATGGGAAAGAAAGATCACTAGGGTACCTCGGGTACGTGAAGCCCATACTTACCTGAAGAAGGCAAGTCCCTGAGGTCCCCTGATATAATCCCCAGGGGCAGGGTGCCCGGCTATACCCCCAGACGCTGCATACCCATTTTAGTCGCCTCTTACGACATGCATGAGCTACAGTGGGACTATTCTGTCATTCCCGGTCATCACACAGGTCTTAATATTGTCAGCACTGGTTTTTAAACCCGATAACTCTCATTCTGTAGATGAGTGCTTTATTTCTGCGACATCTGGGCTTGTACGGACCGTGGCAATACGTATATAATTAACAATTACACCATGCGATATTTATTCAATACTATTTTAATTTTATTACTCTACAACCTAATTACCATTCTAAACTGAACAACTTAAATAATTTTCTAATGTATTCTTCGATTTTTACCTTGAACATGTAACCTGAAGCATCTTGACTGGATCCATGAGAAGTAAATGATGAAGAAGTTAAAGCACTTAATCGATGAGTCAATATATGCCTTCCACCATCAATATCATCATCCAATAAAATATCCATTTCAAACATCTACAAAGTAAATTGTATTCAGTAAACTGAAAATTTTAATAAAAGTAATACCCTAATTATTTGTCTTATTTTGCTAAAAGTAAAACAACCTATAAGATATTCTCAAGTCCTCTTTTAAAACAATATTGTAAATGTAGAAATATTAATCGCCATATTAAATAAGTTATTACAGTTTAATCTATTAAAGATCCAAAAGATAGAAAGGCAAGATATGTTTAAAATTACGATTTAGTTTAGTTTAGTTTTTATTAACGTCGCACTAGAAGCAACACGTGGGCTATTGGCGACGGACCTCGTAATTTTGAACCACGGTCAAGTGACAAGGACGACACCTGAGCTGGCACCCCCCTCTCCTAACATCCACACCACGCCAACGGGAGGACTTTGGGCCCCGAACAGATTTAACGTGCATCAGCCCCGGCTACACGGCGGGTCTTTGGTGGCCAAGGATCGAACCCGCGACTGAACGAAAACCGCCAGCCGCTTTCCACGACCTTGACCACTAGGCTACCGCGGCCCCTACTTACCTGAAGAAGGCAAGTCCCTGAGGTCCCCTGATGTAATCCCCAGGGGCAGGGTGCCCGGCTATACCCCCAGACACTGGGTACCCCTTTTAGTCGCCTTTTCAGATTTAACGTGCATCAGCCCTGGCTACACGGCAAAGGATCGAACCCGCGACTGAACGAAAACCACCAGACGCGAGTCCACGACCTTGACCACTAGGCTACCGTGGCCCAAGATAGAGGTACAGAAGCAAATAAAAATAGAAAAACTCTTTGTTAATAACCTTTTAAGGTTTCAAAGGTAAGTTTGTACCGTGTAAAATATAGTTTTGTGACAAGGGAACAATAAAATGATAAGTTAATCCTTCTCTTTGGAAAACAGCTTTTCATTAGGGAAAAAAAAGGACAAATACTTTAGGAAAAAGCAAGTTGTGGTGGAATTAAACTAAAATTTCCCAATCATAGAATTCAAAACTAGTTATTCTTCCAGCAGTTTCAAGTCACGGGAAGAAGCGGTATTAGTAAGTTGTAAAGCAATCCAAAACAGACACCAATGGTAAGCGGACTTTTTAAAAAAATAGGCTTTGAAATTCCAGTCCCAAACGTCCACAGTGAAAATACTGATGACAATGAATTGTTTGAATGTGCCAAAATCAGTGGCAGTGCTCAAATGTAAGAATACTTAGAAATCAATGAAAATGTGCATTGAAAACACCAGTAATAAGATTATTCTAACTGTAGCTGATGTGAGCATCCACAAATATTGTTCAGAAGGTACTGAGGAGAGAGCAGGTGATAGTATTTTAAAGGTACAATAACCAAATGTAGCTATGCTGTGCCAGAGCTGTGATCTAGATGTGTGAAAGAATTGAAAGATAAAAATTGGTAGACAAGGATAGTCAAAAATAGAGAAATACTAGGATATTCTAGGGATGCTTCACCTATTTACCAAAGACAGTAAACTCCATGGGAGTAGTTGGTTTTATTAATGTTGCACTGGAAGCAAAACAAGAGCTATTAGCAACGGACCTCATAACTTTGAACCTCGGTCAAGTGACAAGGATGACACCTGAATTGACACCCCCTCTCCTAACTTTCAGACCCTGTCATTAGGGAGAACTTTGCACTATGACAGGTTTAACATGCATCAGCCCCTGCTACATGTCAGATCTTTAATGGTATCAAGGCTCAAGCCAATGATTTGACATAAACTGCTGTCTATGAGTCAGCTACTAAGACCACAAGGTTACCACAGCTACAAAACCCATGGGAGAGAAAGATCACTAGGGTGACTTGGAATAATGATTCCATACCTACCCAAAAAAGGCAAGCCTCTGAGGTCTTCCTATATAATCTCTCACGGGTAGGGTGCCCACTATACCTCCAGACACTGGGTATCCATTTTAGTTCTTACGACATACAGAAGTTACAGTGGGACCATTCTTCCACACTCTATGGATGGAAGGCACTGAGGAAGGTCAAGAGCCAGATGATAAGTGTGACAAAAACTAGGTCGATTCTTTAAAATACTTCATGTTCATCATGAAAATCATAACTGTTGATGATAATGAAAGATCCTAATTACTTTAATACCCATGTAACTTTAATAACCGACTTTAATTTATATTCAATAAATATGATTTCCTTTCATAAAAATTTGAACCTTCAAATTAAAATAAGATATTTCAATAACAGCTCACTTGAGATAATACTAGGTGATGATACAGTCCTTTGCTTTCCATTAACTCATTGTGGTTACCAACTTCTTTTATAACACCATCAGATAACACAAAAATCCTATCTGCATTTTTCACAGTTGACAATCGATGAGCAACAATAATAGTGGTACGTCCTTTCCTTGCCTGAGTGAAAGACAAATTAATCAAGAGAAATTACTAGATTTCAAATTATCAAAAGAGTAAGTTTAACAAAAGTTAAATTATACTTAATGTACACAAAGAATCTTATAATAAGACATGACAGGAAAAACAGATCTATGCAAAAAAATAATATTAGTTTTAGTTTTGAAAATATTAATAATTTAATATTCACAAAAAAAAATTACATTTAATTATTTCATATATCCATATTAATTTCATATTCTTATTTCATTCACCTTCATATTTTGCAGTATTAGAATCAATTAGAAAAATTAAATATTCTAAACCGTAAACATCTATAGATTTTGCAGCATTTTCAAGTTGTTTTAATACATCATAAACTTAAATAAAAGTTGCAACATTAAACAATTTTCTATAATTTACCCTGTAGTGAAATCCGAAAAATACAGGTACTCTAAAATTTCAAAACAATTCAAGAGAAATATCTTTAGTATTACTTTTAAAAATGGCTCAGTGCTTAAAAATAAAAATACATTGTTGTGGTATATATTCATTGTACTTCTATCCTCCAAAAAAGCAACCAACTTCAAGGACAAAGTGACTGAGGTACAGTCCAATATTGGGAAAAAATAATGTCAGGCAAGAAATCACCAAATATAAAAAACTACTGCAAATTCAAACTATGGAAATTTTTTATGACTTAAATTGCTATTGACTAAATTAAACATTTTGTAAAAAACTGATATGTTCAGGATCACAAACATTATCCAAATCGGCAGTAGCAGCTTGAAAAAAAATTAAAGTTTCAGTAGATTTCATTATCAGAATGAAACTAAGAAAACATTACTCACTAAATTCAAAAGCAAATAAAAGTTTTGTGGAAACAGAATTATTTTATTCAGGTATATTTTAAAAGAATTCCAAGAGGATTAAACTTATCAAAAACTGAACAAGGCAAGTTCATATTACATTGCAGCCAAAATTTCATTATACGATGCTATTGTTTATTAACATCACACTAAGATACAACCCAAGACTATTGGTGACATCTCATAATTTTGAACCTTAATCAAGTGACGAGGACCATACCCAAACTGGCACCTTTTTCAAACTTTCAAACCATGCCAAAAGGAGGAATTGGAAGCTTGACCAGATCCAACATGCATCAGCCCTGTAACATGTTTTTTTATGGCATCAGATCCTGAACCCACAATTTAATAAAAACACTGGCTGCAAATCTGTAACCATGATCACCAGGCTACTGCAGCCATCTGAAATTGCACGAAACACTGGAAAATTGAAGACTTCAGTAAGCTGTTTCCTCCTTTACCCTGTTAACTATGATACAGAAAAAATAAACAGGAAGGCTAAAGATTATTTCTTCGGGGCAAAATAAGCACATTTAGAGGTTTGCATAGAAAAAATCTTATAAAACTAAAGACGATATGCGGTTATCCTCCACTAGAAAGCAATAAAATTTCCATGCAGCGCATTTCTTAGAGTACTGTACAAATAGTTGAAAGGAAAACCTATTTTTTAGCAATATATTGATTCACTTTTATTTTACCAGGAAAAATGTAACAGCTGGTACCAGTGAGTGACTTTAGAATTTTATGGCGCAAGAGCCAGGTATGGCTATGCAGCGCCAAACCAGGTGATACATAAAAAGTAGTTAAAACATAGTGCTTAGGCAAAATTTAAAATCCTATTTTGACCAGTTAGTAGCAAATTAAAATCAATGTTAATAATTAAGAAAGGAAATCGCTGTTTAAAAGGGATAAAAGCTTAATCAGATTTGACTAAACTGAGATAAAAGAGTAAAACATAATAAGCTAAGTTTTAATCCGAAATTTCTTTTGCTTCAAGTTAGTATGTTCTACTTGGTCCATGGTATCCATGAGCCAGGAATCATCGACATCGTATAAAATGCAATCATCGTCATCTCCAAGATTAGATGGTAGGGTACTTTTTTTTGGGTCTGTAAGCATTTAATTTAATATCAATTTTCGGTTTATTGTTTAGTGTAGGATGTGAAATGTTTCGGTACGGGCTATTTAATTTATTTTTCTTTTTGGATTTTGTCTTAAAACTATGAGCATTTACAGATTTAGTAGCTTTTATAGGAACTATTGAAGACAAAATATCTGCCTGAGAAGATGACGATGATGTATTTACAGTGTACGTTGGAAAAGACGAAGGATTCGATTTGGATTGGGAAGACAATGGCTTAAGACGGTGAAGAGGCGGTCATATCTTTTTTGTAACAGAAGGATCGGTTTGGGTGAACGTTGATATAGATAATTTAGTTGCCTGAGCGTAAGTTTGAGAAACTGGTGGAACTATTAATTTGCGGGCTTCTGTATATGAAATATTCTGAATAGTTTTTATTTCTTGGATCTTTTTTTCCATTTGCCATTTTGGGCATATTGTTGAATTTGAAGTTGGGAACAATTAACACACTTGGGCTCCAGTTGGCAATCCGTGGAAGAGTGTCCAACGGACGCACACCTAGAGCACGTTAATTGTCCCCTGCAAGCAGATTTTGAATGACCGAACCTCTGACACTGAAAACAGCGCAGAGGATTCGGAATATAGGGCCGAATATTGCAGTTAAGATAACCTGCTTTGATAATTGAAGGCAATTGAGGACTATTAAAAGTTAAAATTACATGTTTAGTAGGGAAAGTAGAACTATCCTCTTTAATTATGATCCTTCTGACCTGATTGACACCCTGATCGGAAAATCCATCGAAGATTTCCGCTTCGGATGCGCACAACAGGTCAGGTTCAGAAATTACACCTCTGCAAGAGTTGAGATTTGTGGGGGTAGACATTCAGAGGAGAATCTAGAAAGGTTTTTGCGGACAGAAATGATTTCGATTGTAAAGAACTTTTTGTCTCGATAAGCAGGTCACCAGATTTTAATTTTTTGACAGATTTCGGTTCACCACCGATACCAAGTAACGCTTTCTGTATTGCAAACGGAGATTGTTGGGACATTTTATTGTTTAGTAAAGAGGATTAGATATCGAGCATGTTTGGCAGTTTCATCAATGTTAATGTTTGTGGGTAAATTAAGGCCTTTACCCAGGCACGAAATATGAGGATCCATAGAAGAAAGATTGTTCATCCTGGTGTGCCTCCACCCACCATGGAGTCCAACGAGGGAGGTAGTTGCCGGTCAACTGGCGATTGCCAGGCACGGCACTTACCTGAAGGTCAACCAGGATATAGCACTGCAGCATCAGGGCGAGGATCCACCGGGAAACCCGATGCACCCCTTATCTGCAGCACTAGCCCTACAGCAGTGTCTCTATGCGGAGGAAGCCACAAAGAGACCTACCACCAGCCGATTGACAGAAGCGGGCTCACTCCTGCCACCCATCTACAGCGAAGCATGGGCCAAAGGGAACGCAAAAGGTATCCCCAGGATCCCAATTTCCTCCTCACGGGACGCCGCATAAGGCAAACATGCGGGTTGGCAAGCCAACAGAAGAAAAAAAAGGAAAATGGGATAAAAACGGATACCAATAAAACTGAATAAAGGAAAAATATGACGAAAGTAAATTTGAACAAAATATATCTGTTAAATGAAATGGTAAAGCGTAAGAATCTGTGTTCTAGACGAAGAAGAAAGGAAAATGAAAGGAGAAAAGTTAAGACAAGCAAGAGGGTCGAAAATAGAGAAAGATCGCTAGGGATTCCCGGGGGCGCGTCACCCGTGTTTACCAAAGAGAGTAAACCCCATGGGAAAGAAAAAGATCACTCATATCCCTCGGGATCGTGAAGCCCGTACTTACCTGAAGTAGGTAAGCCCCTGAGGGCAACAGCTGGTACCAACTAGAATTATGTTTTCAGATGAAAAAGGTTTAATTTTGATTGGCCAAAGAGATTTAAGTTTTACACTACCTTTTTTCAAGCCAATTCATAGGAACAATCTATTGATTTGGGCTGCTTTTTCAGTTGATGGTGCAAATGTAACAGTTTTTGTTGACAATAAAATTCAATGTAATATCAAGACATGCTGGATGATGGTTAATTAACAATTGCTCCAGATTACATCCCAAGATTAGGCATTTGTACATATTTTACGCCCTTCTATAGCCTAGATGAAAACAGATGAGGTAAAAAAAAGGCTATCTCAGAGTCCCGAATTCAATGGGAAAAACAATAGGGTAATCTAGCTTAAGATATTTACAAGAATGAGCAACAATACAGTAGCAAGTCTGATCTAAAATCAACAATTAAAAATTACTGGAGCATTGACCCACATACTTTCTGTTTTTATGAATCATTGATTAACATAAGTTATATAAAAAAAAAGTGGTTCTCTAATAATTTAAAAATAAATATTGACACTGTACTATTTCCCAACTTTAACTGCGTGCATGATAATTTCTCCAATTTCTTATAACTTTCCCTTATTTCTTATAATATATATATATTCATTGCTCATACTTTTTTCCGAAACTAGATATCTTTGCAAAATAGAGGGAGAGAAACAAAATGTGAAATTTAATTAAGAATATCAAACTTTAAATCCCTCCTGATTGAAATTATATTCCAATTATTTGATTAAATTGGAAGAAAAAAAATGTCAATTACAACAACAATAGGAATGATTATGCACATAAGATTCCAAAAATATGACAAATTAAAGATAGCCATTTGGCAAATACTTGTACAATCTATTATAGATTTAAAAAAATTTTACTCCATGCAATACAAAAAGTCTTTTCATAGCTGAGAGAAAGAAAATTTAGTTACTTAACTTTATTTCCATCCACACCTACAAAACCATATTTTTATGGAATCATACCTTTTTTCCCAATAACCTATTCAATTACAGTAATAAAATGTTTGAGCATTTTCATCAATTTTGAGTACAAATAAAATTTAATATATTGATAGATTGATTTATATTACGTGGCTTAAGATTAACTTTAGTTACAATTCAACACAAGACAAAAATAACTTTTCATATTGTTTTATATCTTCCATTTCCAGATCTTTAAGCAATATTTAAAAAGTAGAATGATTAGATTAAAATCCAACAAAAAATAATAAATTTCTAAAATGAAATTTCAAACAGAATTTTTCAAAGTGTGATTGAAGCATTTTTGTGATAGCAAAATCAGTTTTTAATTTTTGCATATTTTATAAATATCATCTGCAAGAACAATCACACTTATAAGCATCTAAAAGTATAAAAATTACATGACACTTTAGAGCTACACAGATATTAGAGTTTTAGAGAATACAAAATTTCAAAAACGAATTTAACATTTATAATTCCATACACAGTCAGATTCTTTGTGATTACAAATTTTCATATTGGCACAAGTTCACTTAATTGAGAGTTGAATGTGTCAGATTAATTCCAAATAAAAATTTAATAAGCTCAAATATAATAGGTTGATTAAAATTTAACAATTTGCGTACCTCATCAAGAGCCAATTGTACAATTGCTTCACTCTCTGTATCAAGGGCAGAAGTTGCTTCATCAAGTAAAAGAATCTTTGGATTCTTCACTATTGCTCTAGCAAGTGCAATTCTTTGCTTTTGTCCTCCGCTCAATTGTGTCCCTCTGTCTCCAACAAGAGTATTATATTTCTAATTGAATTAAAAAGAAACAAAAGTAAAAAAAAATTATATTAGGAAAAATATAACAGTGATTATCTGATAAAAATAACATCTACCCCCAGGTCCTAAAGTTAAGAGATGGATACATTTCTCTAATTTTCAACATTACCCCTTAATACACATATCAATATTAAACCCTCTTATCTTTATACTAAACTATTTCCTTTGGCAGAGGATAAGTATCTAAAACAAGTTCAAATATTATCAAGTAAAAAATTAACTACCAAGACAATTTCAACCAAATACTTATTGATTTCATAAACATATTTAATACTTTGCTTTTGATAATCTCCTTAAAGGAAAAACAATTTTATTCAGAAGGATAAAAATTAAACAATATGATTTTAATATAAAGCTGATTAACAAAATATCAGATTAATTTCTTAATTAAAATTTTGAACATGGAATCTTACCAGTCAAACTTTTTGTAAGGAAGAATACACGCAACTGGACAATAAGTCTTAAAGGAAAATTCCTCGATTCTTTTTCCTCTTGATAAAAAGTTCTCTCCCTTAACTCTATTTTTCATTACACTTAAAAACAACACATACAAAATATGCATACATTTTCATCTTAAATATTAAAAAGTACCATTACAAAAAATAACTAAGATAATTCAATAAGAGTAAGAAGTAAGAGTACTAAAACATACACTTATAACACAGATTTCTGAACATGCATAACACTATTAAAATATCTGTAGGAAACAATACTAGATTTACTCTGAAACTCACCTTAGGAAGAGTTGAAATAAATTCATGAATATTAGCTAATTTAGCAGCCACTTTTATTTCTTCAATGGTAGCATCATCTTTACCAAAACGAATATTTTCTCCAATTGTCGTAGAAAAAAGGACAGGCTCTTGACCTACAAAGCCAATGTTATTTCGCAGCCAACCAACATTTAAATCTTTCACATTATGACTATCAATCTCAATCTGGAAAAATAAATTCCATGCATTCAATAAAATAAACATCAAATATCTTGCAAGATTTCTAATAACTTTTATATTGAAAAATAAAACAGCAATTTTTGTGAGCTAAAAGTTACATTTTGAAGTTTAGTTTAGTTTTTATTAACGTCGCACTAGAAGCAACACGAGGGCTATTGGCGACGGACCTCGTAATTTTGAGCCACGGTCAAGTGACGAAGATGACACCTGAGCTGGCACCCCCTCTCCTAACATCCACACCACACCCACGGGAGGACTTTGGGCCCCGAACAGATTTAACGTGCATCAGCCCCGGCTACACGGCGG
>BMAW01044825.1:34964-186091 GCA_019974015.1 Nephila pilipes
ACAGATTTAACGTGCATCAGCCCCGGCTACACGGCGGGTCTTTGGCGGCCAAGGATCGAACCCACGACTGAACGAAAACCGCCGGTCGCTACTCCACGACCTTGACCACTAGGCTACCGCGGCCCGTTACATTTTGAAATGAATGACAATAATTAAAAAGTTATACAATTTTGATTAATTCATTGCTAGATATAGTTACAAAACATGAAAATCTTTTTAGCTCTTTGTCGTAGACAAAAATATCAACATTAAAAATTCATTATCACTTACAAGCTTCTGAATAATAGCTTTCAACTCTGTATTCATACTACATCATTTGGCAATATATGTTATTAGCAAGAAGGAAATATGCTGCGTGAAAACAATCTTTATGATGAATGAATTTTTATTTTTCTCCAAGCTAAATCTTCTCATGTGAATTAACTAATTTCTCTTCTTATATTAAGTAACTGAAAATCTGATTTTAATCAAATGGCCCTATTTATTTCAAATAAAATGCACATATGTTCTTGAAAGTTAAAAATATCTATAAAATGAAACAAAACTTAATACTCACACATCCTTCGGTTGTATCATAAAATCTGAGAATTAATTGTATTATGGTACTTTTTCCACATCCACTGGGACCAACAAGAGCTATAGTTTCTCCAGGTTTAACAGTAAGTGAAACGCCTTTCAGCACCTATAATTGTTGAGTCTTCATGAAAAAAGTAAACATAAAACTACTTTAAGTAAGACTGCCATCTTCTAGCAAATTCTAGACAGCCAATGAATAGTTTTTCTTAAAGAATAAAATGAGAAGGCTAATGCTGATTTTATTACATTTTGAACTGTTTCAATTTGGTTTTTGTTTAAATATTTATAATTTAATATAAATGATTATTTAATTTTTAGATGAGCTTGTGGTTTTGTAATTTCACTATTTTAAAATAGCTTATTTTATTTATTGATGTCCATTATATTGATGTCTTTAATAAGAGTCTTTATTACCTGTTATTAAGCAAGTTTGTTCAATTTTTGTATAAAAATATCTAAGAAATTGAGAAATGTATAATTACAGTTATTTATGTAACATTCCTATTAAAAATTGTTTTCCCAAAAAAGTATAAAAAAAATTTCAAACATCTAAAACAAGTAATAATAAGCAAAATAAAAACACAAAACAATTTATTTGTTATTATTCAATAAAATAACTTATATTGCATTACACATAGTAACTTACTATTATATGATACTATTATATACTATTATATATTATTTCATTGCTCCAGCATAACAGTATAATTAAAGAAATAATCAAGATATTGCACAAAAAATAAACACTCCTATTTCATGTGATTAATTTCAACATTTGCATTATAGATACAAATTAAAAAGCATTGTTAAATCTTGCAGAAATTTCTTTTATTTCGTAAGCCAAAAATAATTTAGAATCCCACTAAAAATTTAAGTTGCACAAAATTTTATGAATTCAGGTTGTTCATCTTCATTTATATAGGCAGGAGGCAATTCTATTTCTATGAATTATATGCCAAAAATAAAGCTACCTCTACATCAAATCTTGCAGGATAGTTGAAATAAACATTCCTCAGTGTAACACTTCCACTCAGCTTGCTAGGTCTTACACCAAGTTGGGAACTGCTATCAATCTCTGACTTCTAAAAAATACCAAAAGGATAAGAGCACAAATGAACTAACAGGTCAATTGAAAAGTACCGGCCGGAAACATAGATGGCGCTACCAGAATTAAATCCATATGTTTTTTTAGTTAGCCCTAACGCTCGAAAGATGCGTGTATAAATTTGACAGCTGTCGGATCATTAAGTTTGTGAATTATAGCATTTTGAGTGAAGCAACTTTTGTTATTGTGAAAAAAATGGATAAAAAGGAATTTCGCATATTGATAAAATATTGCTTTTTGAAGGGAAAAAATACAGTTGAAGCAAACACTTGGCTTGATGCCGAGTTTCCGGACACTGCCCCAGGAAAATCAACCATCAAGGATTAGTATGCTAAGTTTTGACGTTGTGAAATGAGCACCGAAGATTGTGAACGCAGTGGAGGCCCAAAAGAGGTTGTTACCGACGAAAGCATTAAAAAAATCCACAAAATGATTTTGAATGACCGTAAATTGAATGAAATAGCAGACACTCTAAAGATATCAACTGAACGTGTACATCATATCATTCACGAATATTTGGGTATGAAAAAGCTCTGTGCAAAGTGGGTGCCGCGCGAGCTCACTTTTGATCAAAAACAACGACGAGTTGATGATTCGGAGCAGTGTTTGATGATCAAGCGTAATAAACCCGAGTTTTTGCGTCGATATGTGACAATGGATGAAACATGGCTCCATCATTTCACTCCGAAGTCCAATCGACAGTCATCCGAGTGGACTGCACACGATGAACCCGCTCCAAAGCGTGGGAAAAAGCAACAGTCGGCTGGCAAGGTTATGGCGTCTGTATTTTGGGATGCGCATGGAATAATTTTCATTGACTACCTTGAAAAAGAAAGGACCATCAACAGCGACTATTACATAGCGTTATTGGACCGTTTGAAGGACGAAATCGCCGAAAAACGGCCGCATTTGAAGAAAAAGAAAGTGCTGCTTCACCAAGACAATGCACCGTGTCACAAGTCAGTGAAAACGATGGTAAAAATCCATGAATTGGGCTTCGAATTGCTTCCTCATCCACCGTATTCTCCAGATCCCCCAGCGACTATTTCCTGTTCTCAGATCTAAAAAGAATGCTCGCTGGGAAGAAATTTTCGTCGAAGGAAGAGGTGATCGCCGAAACTGATGCCTATTTTGAAGCAAATGACAAAGCGTACTACAAAAATGGTATCGAAAAGTGGGAGGGTCGCTATAATCAGTGTATCACCCTTGAAGGGGAATTATGTTGAATAAAAAAAACTAATTTTGCCAAAAAAATGTGTTTTACTATGGTAGGCCGGGGACTTTTCAATTGACCTGTTATTTATGTAGGAATAAAAAAAATTCAATTATAAATATTACTGAATTGAAATACCAAATACAAAACTAAAAGACAAAGTATAATCACATGATAAAAAAAAACACATGATTTTAATTCCATGGTAAGAAACTGTAAATTTCGAGTTCATATTCTTTAGTTTAGTTTAGCTTATATTAACGTCGCACTAGAAGCAACACGAGGGCTATTGGCGACGGACCTCGTAATTTTGAGCCACGGTCAAGTGACGAGGACGACACCTGAGCTGGCACCCCCCTCTCCAAACATGCACACCCACGGGAGGACTTTGGGCCCCGAACAGATTTAACGTGCATCAGCCCCGGCTACACGGCGGGTCTTTGGCGGCCAAGGATCGAACCCGCGACTGAACGAAAACAGACGGCCGCTAGTCCACGACCTTGACCACTAGGCTACCGCGGTCTCCGAGTTCATATTCTACAAAAGCAATACAAAGGTCTTCTGGTGAAAGATATCATAATGTGAATCCTAATAAAGAAGCCAGGACAACTAAACTGTTACCTTTGACTTTCACATCGCATTTTGAAGACAATGAAACTTGGTTTCTTTTAACAAGCAAAAGACCCCTGCATCTAGTGAAAGCAGGATTCCAACATGTTGCTCTGCACAAACATCACACGGATATGCAAGAACGCTAGCACCACGATCCCTCAACTACTATAGTTACTTCATAGTAATACATTGTAAGGTAAAATAAATTTAACTCAAGAAAATTTTGATTTGAAATTATAATTTTATATTTATGTAACATATGTAAATATATGCACAAGAATAGATAAAAAGTTAATTTTGAGTTTACAATGCACAGAAGAAAAAAAAAAGAGAATAGCGAGTGTGAGTGAACGTATCCATTTATGGCACACAAGCCAAATTTGGATATGCTGCTCAAAACATTAGTTTAAACTGCAATTTAGACAGAAAAAAAAGAAACTGGTTGACAAGAAGGAAAGTCAAAAATATTAAAGGTTTGATGAGGTATCTCTGGGCCATAACCATTGTGTAACGATGAGAATAAACCTATCGAAAAGAAAAATTACTTAAGTTCCTCAGGGTTATGATTCTCAAATTAACTTAAAAGCAAGTCCCTAAGAAGCAGGAAAAAGAGCAAAAGGAAAGCTACTGGTAATTGACCTCAAAATTTTGAACTAAGAACAAATGATGAAGGCAAAGGTCATGCAGGGTTGAGGTTAATTCATTGTGTGGTTCTACCAACTCTGACCCATTATCATTAAAAACATTCAAATCGGTTACAGATGCATTACAAAAGGTTTTGCAGCGCTATTGCATATTTCAAAATAGTTTCCAGGCTACAGCCAAGCCAGAACATCCCACACCACACTTTGAGGTTTAGTTGCATTCAATATGAAGCAGTTCCCAAAATATTTTATAACTGATCTTAAATTGAAACAAGGATAGATCAAGAGTGTCTAAAACAGTAAGAGAAGAGGAAATTTCATAAAAACCAGACTGTAAATTAAATATTAATCATTTTTTTATTAAAATAAATTTGTAATAGCTTGAATTAGTAAGTCATATGCTGGTGCAAATTGTTTTTCATTCGTAGGAGAAAATAGTAAAAATGAACTAAAGAGCATCGTAAAATTTTGTTTAAAAGAAAAAGGAGAGAAAGCCATGAAATAATTCATAATGCTTTTGTCAACTATGTGGAACACTCAAAAACTTAAACATTCAAACAGTTTAAATAGTTTCAGCAATTTTAAGGCAACTTGAAATGCAGAATGATTGGACGCTTTTTTCTGCATTCAATACCGAAAGCAGAAAAAAGCAATTCATATAGATATGAAATGTCTTAGGAAAATTATTCAGGAACAGAATATTTAATTGGGAAATGTTCAATCTTAAAAGAAAATAGCAAAATAAAAGTAATATGATTTCTATCCCATAAAAAAAGCATATTGTGTCATTGATCCTTATTGATCAGTATTCATCTAATAACATATTCACGAGTTTGTATCTTTCAAATCATTTTCTTACAATTCTCCAATTTAAACTGATGCTAGAAAAACAGTTTTAATACAATTTTAGACATTCAAACATTAATATGAGTATATTTAAATACTCCAAAACAAGACATTTTGAAACAATTTCTTGTGAAACAAGACCATTAAAATAACAGTGAATCAGACTACTTTAAAAGGAGATTTAATCAATTGTTAATTTACAAATAGAATTTAAAAACTGTCAAAATATTTTTCAAAATTTTTTGAAAATTATTCTATGAACCATTTTTAAAAAAATTAGATTTTATTCAGACTAAATTTTATTTTGTATAAAAAAGTAGCATAATGAAAATAATGAATGAAGCATAGCATATAAAAAAGTATCATATAAAAATATAATTATATTAAAAATTTACATTATGCATTATATTAAGCATTAAATTATGAAAATATTTTTGTTACACTACACCCATTGGAAAAATATTTTCTACTAGTTCATTTTACAACGTACAATAATTAAAACTATTCAGTATATGTAATGTAGTACGGATGAGTAAGAATATTACAAATAGGAATATTTTAAATTCTTGAAGAAAAATAGTTAAAAATTATTCCTAATTAATTTCACATTTAATTAATGGGACAATTCTTTGCAAAATCTTGCTGTTTGGAATCTTAATAGGTCAAGAAATAAGATCCTCATAAAAATATAAATCAGAAAAACACATAATCTGCAGTTTCAACTCAATAAGAATGCAACTTAACACATACTTTATCATAGTTTCAAATCATAGTTTATAACATTCTAAATTAAAAATTCTTGAAATACTGTAAAATAGAATGTACAAATAAAGAAATGAAAGATTACTCAAAAGAACATAACATACTCTCTCTATGACAGAAAATATTACTCCAGCAACACTTTTGGCCAACGCAAAGATTTCAAAGAAGGGAGCTATCTGTCCAATGAACATAGAAGCATACAACACATTTGAAAACACCTGTATGAGAAATTAAGTTAATCATAAAACAATCATATGATTAGTTTATTATACAAGAACAAAATATTCATAGATAAAAACAGTGTTATAAATTAAAGGAAAAACATAACACTTCAAAAAAATTCCATGAAATTGTATTTTCCATAAATTTACTATAAAGTAGATACTTGTGATTAAACAATGATGAAATAAACACATTCGAAAAATTTAATGAATAAACATGGCCTAATTTCACTGCAGAATGTACCTTTTTGTTTGAATTAAAATAATTTTGTAATTTCTTTCTAATAAACATTTTTCTAACACAATCTTTTTCATCATATTAAAGTTTATTCCATAATTAAGAGTTATTCTAAATGAAATACTAGCTACCTAATTATATCACCTTCATGTACATTCTTGAAGGAAAAAAAATTCTGATCTGCATTTTTCATAGGAAAAAGGGTTCTAATTACCAAATAAAATCTTAATTTCACAAAACAGAATAGTTCGGTATAATTGGGAGAGTACAGTTTTATTTTACTCCATTTTCAGTTTTGAAAAGTATTTGGAATTGGTCCACAGCATGGAAATTTTATTCATACATCATTTTCCCTTGTCACTTATAACTTGCACCTATTATATATTTCTGCGATTGTTTACACATACAACATCTCATTTTAATTTTGGACAGCACCACCTGTTGTGATGACAATATTTAGCATGAATGTATATTAGAGTTAATAATTTTTTTTCCTTTGTAAAATTAACCAAGAAACAAAAATTCAGGTTAAAAAAGAAAGGGGGAATTTTATGTTATAAATTTAAGCTTACATTAAAATTTTGGTATTACTCTGCCAATTTTAATTACAACAGTGGTTTTTAGTTCAAAAAATAAAAACTTTTAAATTTTAATAACTTACAATCAGTAGTGTTCCTGCAGTATATGTTGGATTTATCTTATCCTTATCTTCAATAATGAGTTTGACCCCATACCAAAAAGTCACAGCATATCCAAAATACATACAAAACCATGTAAGACCTATACCTAGACTAGTCAAAAGACCTCTTTTAATGCCTTTTCTTCTTGCAGGGGCTAGACATTTTTCGTATCTATAATGTACAAAACATTTAACTACACATCAGTAGATGATCATAACACACAAGCATTTAAAAAAATTTGAAATTTAAAAATTTTATTTAAGAAAATATTTGAAATTTTAGCATTTTAAAACACTTGAAAATTTACAAACTTTGAGCTAAAACAAGGATTTATCTTATGATGTCTAAATATTAATTCCAGTTCTAATTTTCAGCAAAAACTAAAAACAAATTGTGTACAATATCAAAATTTAATATAAGTTATGCATTGAGAGCTGAATTAAATAGTTTTCTTCAATAAAATATTAATACAAAAGAAAATTATTCAAATTAAAAACTTCAAAGAAATGCCACAACTACAATTTTAAATCTTACATAACCTCTCATATTTTATACTGATAAAAAATAAATTTTTCTTAAAACAAAAATATTTATATCTGTATGTTAAAGTACAGCAGCAGAAATCCCTTATTGACTAGCACTTGTTAATGAGAAAATTGAAAAGTAAAATTCATGCAGAAAATGACTAGTACTTACAATAAATTAAATTTGTCATTTATCATTAATTACTTTGCTCGATGAATATTTTTTAAATAGTCCGAGAAAAAAATTTTCAAGTTTGATACTGTTCTACCCAAAATAAACAATGACTTAAATATCTTGGATCTTATTATTCAAACCTTTGAATTTCTTTCATTTCTCCTCCAAAAGCCACTACAGTGCGAATAGAAGAAAATGACTCTTCAGCAATAGCTCCTGCAGCTCCATAAGCTTCAGATTCTTCGTACGAAAGGGCTGTTTGAGCCTGGTCATAAAATATTAAGTCTTTGAACAATTCTTAAACCATTTGATGCGTAATTTATGAATAAACATTTTAATTTTAGAATTACACTGATAAAGTATTTTTTCCTGGAGTAAAATATTTCATTTCCAAACAAGTTTCAACATTGGAACATCAAAAGAGATATTTATCTGACACATCTAAATGTTAACATACAATGTAAATTAAACTTTGTAACTTCCATTAAAGTATTAGAAAAGTTCTATAAGACCAGTTTTAAGAAAATTAAAATTAAAAGGGAATTTGTATTTGAAAATCAACTATTAAAAAATAGTTTTACTGAAACTAACAGATAAAATGTATAACAAAAATAATTCGAGATAAAAACCAACATTTTTAAATGGTGGCGAAGTTTATTAAAAAAAACCCATTGAAATTTTAGTTAAAACTTTGTAAAACCGTCTCTCTCGTCTTTAAGATCACTCTCTCTACGTAATTCAATATATCTTCCATAGATGGCGCCACGTTACTACACAAACTACGTTATTAAAAAAATTGAAATATTAGTTAAAACTTGTCGCAATGTCTAAATATCGTATTGTTAGGCGAGTAAAAACAATTCCCAAAGTTTCGGAGCTCTAGTTTGATGGAAATTTGGTTAATTTGACGATCGAAAATATGACACACACACACACACCAAGTGAAATACAGAAAAGCGTTGTAATATATTTATTTCTGTTGGTAATAAAAATGCTAGACTCACTTAAGAAATGTTATTTCTTTTGACATTTATTTCAATAACATTTCAAAGTTATTGAAATACATAGATTTCCAAATAATTTTTAAAAATGTTTACTACTTTTATATTAAGTTATTTGATTTGCATTTCTTTACTACCTTAAAATTCATTACATCAAGTACAATGCAATGAACAAACTTACTCTTGAAATAAGAGCCATAGCAACAGTCATAACGGGTGTAATAGAGAACATGACTAAGGTCAACTCCCATCCATAATATAAAGCACATGCCACACTTAGTATTGCAGAAGAAAAAAAGCTGATACAAAAGCCCACTTTTTCACCTATACCATCTTCTATTTTGTTCAAATCACTACAAAAAGAGAAACGATTTGTTACTTGATTCCGAAAACTTACAAATATTCTGAAAAGCAACCTAAAAGTTATATTACATTATTTACTTACCAATTATTCATTTGGGAAAATATTACCACAAGTCAAAGATTTATAAAATATTTTAACAAAACTTAGTTATGAACATTTTAGGTTTTTTTTTTCTAGTTTAGCTTTTATTAGTTTCACAGTAGAAGCAACACGAGGGCTATTGGCGATGGACCTCTTACTTTTGAACCTCGGTCAAGTGATGCGGCGCCCCTCTCCTAACTTCCAGACCACACCATTGGGAGGACTTTCGGCTCTGACAGATTTAACGTGCATCAGCCTCCTCTACAAGGCGGGTCTTTCACGGCCAAGGCTCGAACCCGCTACTCAACGAAAAACGCCAGCCACGAGTCTGAAACCATGACCACTAGGCTACCGTGGCCACTAGTTGTAAACATTCGTTAAATCTTGAATTTTGTCAATGATATGGGTTACAAGAGGATAGAATGTAAACTTTTTATTTTGCATCTGTCTTTAAATAAAAAAAAAATTGAAACAGAAGTTACATTATGGCAAACATTTTAAAACATACATCTCCAAATATTTTTTCAATATACAGCACAAATTACTTGATAAATTATTCATGCAACATTAAATACAGAAACTATGGATCATTAATTCATTATAGTACTCCCAATATAGTATATAAACTCTTCAATCAGGATAACAACCTTTGTGTTGCTCTACACTAAAAAACAAATCAACTCCCATCTTGAATTGCTGACTGATATTGCATCATGAACAAACATTTCAGCTTATTTAAAGATGTTTTCACTAACCAGTTTCCTCTAAAACAATTACAGAAACTTAAAATCTATTACAAAGCAAGGCAACCATTAGCTTTCAATTGCAATGAAAAATTTCTTTGACATAAGAATTTCAGTTACTATTCAAATATAAAGCATGATTGCATTCTTAATTTAATAATGAAAAATAATAAATTCAATACTTAATTATTCAATGAATCTAAATAAAATAATGCAAAGAACAATATGAACATAAAGGATGAGATAAATATGAATGCTACATTAAGAATTTCAATGGATGAAAAGCATGAAGATAATGACAAATGTATTTTAGTAGATAGTATAAAGTTAAAATTGCATTGCTTCTATGTAAAGCAATTATTGCTCCTAACAAATTTGTCATGACAATAAAATTTCAACTAACATTTTTTTTTTCTTCATTATTTTAACAGTTACTCACTAGAATATATATTAGTACAAGGTTAAGAAAACTGTATATATATTCAATCATGAAATAATTCATTAATCACAGATGCTAAACTTTTTAAGAAGTTAAGTTGGAATATAAAATAAGTTAACGAGATTTAAATATTTCACCAATATAATACCCATTTTTAACACAAGTATTCATTAATCGCATTATAAGACTTATTAGAAAATGAGTATCAACAATTTGCTAGTGAGTGAAAGTTGATTATGGGTGGTCAAGAACCAAATCTAGTTATCCTCCATCAAATCATGTGTATGATTTACACATAAATAGGATAAAAGCAAAAATTGACAAAAGTCAAAAATAGAACATGATTCCTGGGGTATAATGGGTTCATGGAACCCATACTTATCCAAGGTAACCCCTCCCCCCAGCAAAGGGAACATTGACAATAAGTTCAAATGTAACCTAAAATTTTATACAATACACATCCAAAACCTTTTGAATTTTCAATTTAAGTAAACATTTCTTTAAACTTAAGTGAAATTAAAATTACCATCTAAAAATTGAATTACTAAACTACAACATATAAGAGTTAAAAGAACTATTTACATAATTAAGATTCAGTTTTTAAGTGAAATTAAGATTATCATCATCACTTTTATAGAATTAAGATTACCATCTTAATTCTATAAATATGAAACATTTTGTATCCATAAAAATTCAGGACGTTAATTAATTTTTTAGTTTAAAGAAGCTTTAATCTAGTTTCATACTTTAAAGTTATAGGACCTGTCCTCTTTTAAAACCTAAAATGTGTTCCTATTAAATATTTCACAACCAAAAATATTCATATTTACCTGGTCAATTTAGATGCAAAGTCTCCTGTTTCATGAATGTCAAACCAACCAATTTCCTGTTTCAATATTGAGGCCATAAACAAGCAGCGAATTTTATAGACTTGATGGGCTGCTGATAAACTAAAGAAACTCATTATAATGTAGAAGGAAACATATATAATGACAGCTAGAAGAGCAAAATGAAAACTTAACATAGCTGGCCGCAATAAAAAGTCTTCCGAGCTGAAACACAAAAATAAATCTTAAGTTTTAATTACTTATTTATAGATTATATTTCAGAAAATATTAAAATGTTAAACTTACATACTGAAATTGCTGCTCATTTGATTAGTCATATTTATGCCAGGATGATGTACAAAATGATTTAAATATTCTCCCGACAGAATCGATATAGTGGGCCATAACATTCCAGAAAAAAGTGCCACCAAAACAGCAATTACCATCAGGATTTTATCCCACAAGCTCGAGTATTTAAACTGAAAATTGAATTACTAAACTACAATGTATAAGAATTAAAGGAACTATTTACATAGTTTAATTGTTATGGAAAAAGAATGGCAATAATTAATTACCAATATATTTAAGAGAAATTACAACTATCAAGGATTAGCACATTTTCTTTAAAAAAAATAAATTATACAAACCAGAGAAAAATATCCAACTGATAACAGCAAATCAAAATTTCCATCATGATTTCTGAAAAACATTAAGTTTAATTTTAAGAACTTTAATAGAATATTAAACACAACACATAAATTTCAAACACTTTATATCCTTATTCTTATATATTTAATGATTTTTTTATTACAAAGAAAATTATATATTTTGAATATGACGTTATAAAACTATTTTAAAAACTTCATAAAACATGTATTGTTTCTGTTTATGATGTGAAATACTGATAATATTTATTGATTTAACAATATTCAAATGGTAATCTACGATAAACTGTAAGAGGTATGTTAAAAAAAATGACTAAAAATTTCTTATTTTTTAATATAACACGTTTAAATCAATATTGATGAATTTCAGCAGTTAGAATATTATTGTACAAGAAAAACTGAGCAGAACAATTGCAATACTTTTATTTTCAAAAAAAAAAAAAAAAAAAAAAAAAAAAAAAAAAAAAAAAAAACCCTTTATTTAAATCAATTACATTATGAGAAAACAGAAGTTTTTTATCATAATTACCTTGACAATGGCAAAAGAACATTCATGTCAAAACAGAGAAAGATACTTTTTCATTAAAGCTATGTTTTGCATATTTTATACTAAAAAATCACATCTAACTTATTCCTATTTTAACATCTTAAATTTTACATTAAAAAATATTTTCCATTTGGTTCTTTTGCAAGTCTGTTCCCTCTTAAAAATTTTACCATCATAAATTTAGAACCACAGCATCATCTTCAAAAATACTTTCCAAAAAGTGTTGAGCCATAAAAAGTTAATACAGAAAGACAGTCATACTTAGAGCATTCTAAATGATTAAATAAAACAAGCAAAATTGAAGAAAAATAATTGATCATTACACTAAAATTAGTAGTTGTAAGCCAGGCACCAATTTCATTTACATCAGACTCTTTGTTTTGACAATTATGTAAAAATATAAACAATTTTGGAAAGAACAATATTATCACAAAACAGAAATTCTTTATAAAAATTAATTTAATATATATAGGCTACAGAAATATAAACAAAAGTGCTACAGTTAGCTACTGGTTTTCTTTAATTCAACAAGGAAAAATTAATGTACAGAATTTTTTCAAAAGGGTATGTCCTCTCTTCCACATAAACTGTGCTAAGTACGTTTCTAAGTGAAACTGTCACACAATGTTCTTATGTGAGCCATTTTGTGGTTCTCTGCTGCCTCAGATCTGTGCGTGTTTGCAACAATTTCTAGGTCAATAAAATCATATTTACGATTGATTTTGAATTATTTCGGGACTTCCAGTTCGGATGTACAATAATCTTACCAAGAATCAAAATATAAAACAGAATCTTCAATGTTTTCCTTAATAGATTTTAAAAAATTGGTTCAATACCTGAACAAGAAAACACTTGTTGAAACAATATTTTATGATTATTGCTTATGCTTCTTGGCTACCAAAAATAACAACATTGAAATGTTGCTTCTTGGAACCAAAAATAGTATTTAGTACAGTAGTGAACATTTCACTAATGTGAGTGCATTCAATGTCTCATTAATTTAAATTAGTCCATATGTTGATGGTCAGAACTAGCTTGTCATTTTCTTTTTTGCATTGCTCTACACTATACTGCAAGCACTCAAATGAATAGTATGATATTAAGTAACTGAACAAGCAAAATTATTTGAATATTTTACAGTCAAATGTTTAAAATCAAAAGATTAATATCTACTCTTTATCACCAGAAAATAAAATAGTTCCAACTAAAACGATTTTTTCCATTTTTGTTATAAACATACAGGCGGAGAGATACGCTACGAAAAAATTTCCAGTTTCACAACAATCCTCTAAAAACCCATTACAGGAAAGAAAAACAGCATTACTCTTTTTGTACATAAGCATTTATCAATCTTTAATCATGAAATATACTACGAAAGAAGCCGAAAACGCACAAAGACTTAAGTTACCTCCTGCCCGATTATTTAAGTACCATTTGTTAACAAGTTCAGTACTCTTATTAAAATTATATGAACAATGCCTTGGAACTTTCTCACATATTGTAATAAATAAAACTCAGTCTTTCAGTCCTTTCTGATAGAAAAAATGTCTTAATATTATACACTGCCTTCACTAACATACAGATATTAATATTTTAATATGCATCTCATTTCTGTTTTTCCCTTTGTTCATAAAGTTCTAATTTTCATTTTCAACATTTCAATGTCAAATGAATGTTTAACTTCACACAAATGTAACTTTCTGATTATAGAAATCTTCAAAATGTTAAACATACAGCCTGATAAAAAGTTACATCTGTATACAACTTTTAATTCAATAACTTATAGAAATTAAATATTATAATTTCACGCACAATAACTTATTTTGCATCATCTCTTCATTTTAATTTTTTTCAAAAAATTTTAGATCTCAGCTTCAGATCACCTTTATAAATACCTTTCACCAGCAAAGTGTTAACTTTAGTTCTGGTAATTCATTGATTAAAATTTATCAAAATATACAAAAAGTCTCTCACCTCCATATTAAAACTTTAATTTGAATTTATCAATTCTGGCTTGAAAACTGTATATTAACAGATGAAGAAATTTTATACAAATGTACATAGTTTAGTTTTCATTAACGTCGTACTAGAAGTAACACGAAGGCTATTAGCGACGGACCTCGTAATTTTGAACCTCAGTCAAGTGACGAGGATGACACCCGAGCTGGCATCCTCTCTTCTAACTTCCACACCACACCAATGGAAGGACTTTAGACCCCGATAGATTTAATGTGTATCAGCCCCGGCTACACGGCAGGTCTTTAGTGGCCAAGGCTCGAACCCACGACTCAACGAAAACCGCTGGCCACCAGTCTGAAATCATGACCACTAGGCTACCACACCACAAATATTCATATAAAAATATACTCCAGTTTATTATACTAATCTACTAAGTATAATTAAGCTATAAAAGGCTAAATACTTCTAAAGCATGCAATTAAATTGTGAAAAAGTTATCTAATGAAAAGCAAATTTAAACATTTTCTTTTATAACAAAATTGAATGTGCAAAGACAACTCTAAAAAGTTTAAATTATATGATAAAGAGAGAGAGATTACATAACATAGCTTTAAGATTGATGAAAGATTATTTCTTTACTGAACATTTAAGTTAACTTACAAAAAACAATTGTAAAAATATATAGTAGAAAAATAAAAACATTGCTGTTCTTCAACAAGAAAATATTGTTCCAAATACTGTCAATAAAACAAAGGATAACATTTAAGAAGAGGGATTCTGCTTATTTACAATCTTTTCGTAGACTGAGAATACTGGTTCTGTATAATGTGCGAAGTTTAAAATATATTGCACCTATGAAATGATTAAGGATAGAAAATATTCAACACTAATCTGCCTGTCTAGTAATAACAATATTTCCGAAATAAAAACAAAAATGACTTCGTTATGAGGGGGAAAAATTGATACAACCCACTGTTAAACTTACACCAAAAATCTTAAAAGCTGGAAATAATTTAAAATTTTATCTGAATTTCAATAACTCAGGTAGAAATCAATATAACTAAACATTGCTGGGATGCATTGTGTTGCTTTAATTTCTTTAAAAGAACTCCTGGAAGATTGATTCGTAAATGTTACATAATCAATTTTTCAGTGTAATACATTTATGTTAATTACACTAAGAAAAAAAAATAGCTATCAGCGATAACAATCGTATAAAAATATCATTAAATATACTGCTATAAAAAGTAACGTTCCATAAAAGTACTTTTAGAATATTTTAATTAGGATAATTCTTTGGTATCACGAATCAAACATTCTTAAGACGCATTTCGAAATTGCAAGTTCTCATTCTGCGTTTAATAGGCATATCCAAATACTGAAATAAACCAAAGAAAGATTTGAATTGAATATACGCTTATTTTTAGCACATGATTATTAGCAAATCATTTTTACTATGCAAGTCAGAAATTTCAATTTTCTTCATATATAGCGAGTAGCAGTAAATGTCAAGTTTTCTATACATTTTACCGTTCTTTAGATTTTAATATTACAGTAATACAAATACTTCTGTCCGATTATATATTGTTCCTTGAAAAATTGCTTAGAGCTATATAATCGTCATTGTTTTCAAATGTTCATCGCAATGAGAAACCCGTCAGTGATCAGTTCCCTCCCGCGAATTCCTCAAAGCATCATTGGATTCATTCGTAACCATAGCAACACGCACAGTGAATTCCCGTTTCCAAGCTTTCTGTTTTAACGCATTTGATGTTTCCTGGATAATTATTTCTTCATGTTCTTAATTATCGTTCATTTACTCCCCCCCCCGCAATTGAGCAATTAAAATTCCAATCAAAGCAAGCCTAATAGTTTAATAAAGTTCGTTTTTCTGTCCCATAATGAATAACTATGATAAAAATATTGCTCCACTTGAATCAATGGATATCTTGATATCTGCCTATCTAACTATTTTGAAATGTGTGAAAGATCCACTCTCCGTCAAGAAATAAAATTAGGTATTTGTAGTGATTTGTAATTTAATGTTAACAATAGGCAAGCATTGTTAAGTGTGATTTCCTGTGTTAGTTTTTCCTATTAGTGCTCCGGTCATCAAATGGTTATTCTCTACGCACGTATCTAATAACATGTAAAATTGCACTAATTCCATTTCATTCTAAGGTAAGAGTTGTGGAAACAATGAAAAAATAAAACTCCTGTCATTTTTTTTTCAATAAATAAGAAACCTGAACTTCCCATTTTGTGTTCCAAAAGGAAGCTATTCCGCAAATATTAAGCCGAAAGTTATTCGAAGCTTAAGGAGAATGACAAGAAATTTCAAGATTTCCATTCGATTGCTTGGATTGGTTGGTTTCGAAACGAAAGAGCCAATTTTGGCCAAGCTAAGCCAAACATTTTTCCATTTGTGAAAAATCGTGCATCTGAAATTTGGGCTAAACCTTTTAAATTGCAAGAAAAGAAGATCGAATGATTTATTAACGTCGCATTTAGAAACTAGACTATTGGTCACGGATCTAGTAAATTTGATCCTAGATCGTAACGAAGATGACACTCAAGCTGGCATCATACTTTCGAAACTTCCACACTAACCCAACGGGAGGATATAGAGCCTGAGATCTAATGTGCGTCTAACTAGCTACCTTATGGGTCTAAGTAGCATCAGGATTCGAATCTATCACTCGATGTATACAAAGAATGCCATGAGCTCGAGCCATAACAAAAGGCTGCTGTGAAAAAAGAAAAATGTTGTTGGAATATCCTAGAAGGGGAGTTCATTCTTTTTTACCATTAAATGGAAACCCTATGTGAGATAAGAAAGCGAGAATATAGAAAGCGCAAGACAAAACAGAATACCTAAGAAATCCTTTATCGAATCGAGATTATATATAAACCTTACCAATGACCTATAGGCTGCGGTAACCTAATGGTCACGGTGGTGGCTGGCGATTTTCGTCAAGTCATAGGATCAAGATCCGCTGACTGATCCATGGAACAAGATCCGCCATGGATCCAGGGCTGATGCAGATTAAATCTGTCGAAGTCCAAAGTCCTCCTTTTGGTGTGTTATGGAAGTTAGGTTATCTCAGCTGGCACCCTCCTCTCCTAGGTTCAAAATAACGAGGTACTTCACCTAGAGCCCTTATTTCAAGTACGACGTTAAAAAAAAACCAATGACCTATAACAATTATCAAATATTTTGCCAATGCATAAAATATTCAATGAAATAGACTTGCGTAAATGTGCGAATAACCAAAAAGTATTTACATTTTTAACTATTTAAGTTTATTCTCTTTTACTTGTTTATTAACGATGGACTCCACCGCAACTAGAATGTAAGCCGGAGCAGTAAGGATAATTTTATTTTACTATAGAAAACGTGCCCATTTGCTTCCGAGTGATTACAATAAGCAAAACTTGATTAGACAGATAAATTAGTATTTGTTCAATAGTTAATTGATTAGCATGCTAAATTTGTAAATAAAACAAATTATATTTCGGATGCAACCGATGAAACACTTAAAAAGAACCCAAAACTAAATGTTAAAGTTTTTTCAGGATTCCTAGTATTTTATTTCAAGAAATTTTACTACAAAGCATTTCAAATTCGTGGTCCAGGACGAACACTTTGCGGCCCCGCCAACTCAACAGCCTGCAACAAAAATGTTGCTAAATATATTATGGTTTGATTTTGAATTACCCATAATTATAGATATCGAACTACAACGTTCATTAACGATTTATTATTGATCGTGTTGAATCGTTGCCTCCTTTCGTCTTCTACATCAGATAAATTTTAGCAGCTGATCAAGTATAACATCAGTAATTTTAACTCCCCTGCTCTGTGCGTTACATGCTTCACTTTCGGAAAAGAGAGAAGAATGCTTATTTGCGTTATGCTTATTAACTTGTGCAGTTATTGTGTCTGGTAAGTTAGTATCCGGGAAAAAAGTATATTTATTAAAAATGTATTTGGTTGGGTATACGATTCGCTCATTTGTGTTAGGCCCTAGCATTTAAAGCATGTCTTTATCAAAACCTATGATAAAAAGTTTCGTGAGGAGAACTACAAGAAAAATTCCTGATAAACATGAGTGTTTCAAGAAAAGAGGATAAATTTTTTGTGACATAAGAGGTACAATAAGTTGCGCGATATGCAATTTTAGCCACTAATGGCATTATAAGATAGTATCAGCTTAAACAATATAAGCTCTAATCACAGGGAAACAATACCCCTAAGATGGTAAATTAATGATAGAAAAAGAGTTACTTCGTAAATGACGGCTCACGTCTATTGCTAGAAATTGGCCATAGCTGGAAACAAGTCTGACTCCTTTGTCTAACAAAAGAAATAATTTATTGAAATTAACATAAATGGACAGAATCAAGTTCTAAAACTCGTCCTTTATTCCATATCGGAAATTTATCCTTTTTTTCTATGAAAGTGTAATTAACAAAAGTACAATCCGTCGTTCTATCTTATGTGATCCATTTTATTAATGTAATTATTGATGATTTTTTTTTTTGTAGAATGTCTTTGAGTTTCAATTCTTTAATTTGGCGATGCTTATCAAAGTAATACATAAGTAGTGAAGTTTTCAAACTTTCAGTTAAGAAAAATGATAGATTCGTATACCACCAGCCACGAATGTCACTACCATAAACACTGGACAACTGCGACAGTTAGAGTATTTTGATTAATTAAACAAAAATGTCTACTATATGAAGCTCAACACGGATCACACCAGTAAGGACACAATTTCTTTTGCAGAATTCACATGGCTAAATGGTAATGTTAGTGTTTATAAACGTCGCATAGAGAAGCAACACGAGGCCTATTAGTGACGGACCAGTCATTTAGAACTTCGGTCAAATGAAGAGGACGGTACCCGAGCTGGTACCTCCCTCTCCTAACCACAACACCAATAGGGGGGGATCCCAACCAGATTTACCGTGTGTCAGCCCCGTTACACGGTAGGTACTTAGTGACATTAGGATTCGAATCTCGCCTCTGGGCAATCGAAAGTCGGAACTTTACAATATATCAGAGTCCGGGAAACTGCGTGTTAAAATTGCTGCACAGTGCCAATAATCATTCTAATTTTCCCATCCCTTCCGCAGCATCAAAATAATTAAGAATTACGATTTCATCGTATATCATCCACCGCAATGGTTGATGAAAACTCTTTTAGGATAATGCGATTTTTTTTCCTATCTGGGGTTTATTTCCTAGTGCGGGACGAGAGATGTTTTTCTAATCGCCTTTTATATAGGTATACCTTTTTGTTTTTCAAAGCCTGATGTGCAGCAGATAACAGAGGAAGAGATTATTGTATTTAAAAGCATCGCTGTTAGGTATGGAAATAGCTGACTAATATTTGTGTGTTGTTGGGATGGACGTTATGGATGACGAGCAAGGTAAAAAATGGGGAACCTTCAAATATCTCCGATTATGAGCGAAGCATCGTATTGGATGGAGATGTCATTGTGTTTGGACATTGCAAAGACAGACGAATTATTTTTGTAATACATTTTGATATATTTGGGCGAGTTGAAACAATGGAACAGACAGTTTTTTTGGGGGAAAGGAATTGAACAGTCTTTTCTTATATGTCAAACCGTCTACGACTGACATGACCACGAAAAACAATAAATCGCAAAGACTTACTCGGCGGTTTCTTGGGAATGCAGCAAATCATCTTTTGATTGTTGAATTTTGGAGGCAATCGCTCGAACTTGGGAGCATCCTGTAGAATCTTCGTTTTCGAGCAATCTGTATCCTTTCGTACTGCGAGGCGAATTCGACTTCTCTCCGGCGACCATTTGTGAGCTCGTGTTTATATCAAAACGCGAGGGGAAAAAGACTGCACTCTGTTTAAGGCAAGAAGAGAAATTCGGAGACTTCACTGCAGAACCAGAATTCTTTGTGAGTAGTGTTGGTAAAGCGTAAGTGATCACGTGTTTCAGTGAGGTTGATGTGACGTAGAGGTGATTCCTCACTTTACCAAACATGGATACACAGCACCATAAGGTCATGGCTTCCCAGACTAAATTATTTTAAGTGTTTAACTGCTTGGCTTAATATAATTTGATACTTCAGTGCAGCTGTCGAGAGTAAAAATGCGAATGCATTCAAAACCATGTCTCTCAACGTACTTTTTAGTTTCTATTAACATCGTACTAGAAGCAACACGAGGGCTAGTAGTGATGGACCACGTAATTTTGAACCTTAGTCAAGTGACGAGGGTGACACCTGAGCTGGCACCCCTCTCTTAACTTCCACACCTCGCCACTGGGAGGACTTTGGGTCCGACAAATTTAACATGCATTATCCACGTCGGGTCTTTTGTGGTATCAAGGCTCGAGCCCATGACTCAACGAAAACCGTAAGTCCGCTGCCTTAATCACTCTGCTATCGTGACCTTAACGTACAAGCGTAATCCTGGCAGGAAAAATATAGTTAAGAGTGTGAACTATTGTAGTGGGCGATGAAATTTTCCCCAGGTGCCATTTACGGTAAATTTCAAGCTGAAAAGTCCCATATTTTTTTAAGAAAGAATATCTAACTTTATATTTAATCGGAACGTGTTTGCATTAACATAACCTTCACTTGTATACTTTTTTTTGTAATGCTCCGATTATTATTTGACGATGTGTTTAATTGTTCATAAATTCAACGAAATTCTGCATCTCTTTAGTGTATGTACACTTCAGGCGGCCACTCAAAGCTCCAGTAATTACAGCTAATATCCTCATGAACCATACTAAATGACGCGGTAGATACATGCCCTGTCACCACACTCTTCACATCCCCTCAACGCCAACGTTAGGACTTCAAGCCTTAAGAGATGTCACGTGCATCAGTCTCTCTACACGGCAAGTCTTTAGTGGAATAGGGGCTGGAACGCGCGGGTCGACTGTTTTAGTTTAGTTTTTATGAATGTCGCACTAGAAGCAATACGAGGGCTATTGGCAGAATATCCAAGGGGACCGAGCTCACCCAAAGGGCTTAGAGCTGCAAACCGCCCTCCCTCCGGGAAACAATCACCCCCTCACTCAGCATTTATTGACAAAAGAATATAAGATATTACATAATTTTGAAATAAAGGTTGAATAAAATGTACAAGGTATTTGCACAACAAAAAATATACATGACAGAAACACAAGAATTAAAAAAAAATAACCGTTGAAATTTTCTTGCAGAAATAAAAATTAACAGGTTAAACAGCACAATAGAAAAACGTCCACAAACTCGTAAACAAAAATGAAGTCTTAGACAGTGGTATGAACATATATACACAAGATATACAATTTTAGTTACACAATAAGGAAAGATTAAAATGTTGAGAAATTTAATAAAAGTTTGAAACAATTAACAAATTTGTTGGATAATTTTACCGGCCGTAAGTATACAAGATTTAAGCCTAGAATGCAATTAGGGACTTTCCCATACGGACCTCAGCCAAATAAGTTTCGTTTCAACAACAGGATATTTTAAATGAAAATCTCTGGTAAAGGGGCAAGAGAAAACGTAGTGGTCAGCATCTCCAACAGAGCCACAGAGACACAAATTTGTATTTTTTAAATTAAAACAATTTAAATAAGAAAGGAAGGGACCATGACCAGTTAAGAAGCGTGTAATAAAACCAGAATTCACATAAAAACTCAAATTTGGTCTAGAAATATATGACTGAACCCGAATACCAGTATTACAAGTTGACCACCAGACCTCCCAGTCAGAAAGAAGCTATTCTTTAAGGTCATAACTATATAAAACCGAGAGGCAAGGACATTCATTCCCTCACCATAAGTGATAGCGAGTTTTGCAAAGAAAGTCACGATTTCGTTATAATAATCTCCGACGTGGGTCTGAACCCAGTGCAAATTGTAAAAATCAGAATAAGTTGTTAATTTTTCTTTAATGGTATTGATAAAAACCGATTTATTTCTGGTACTCTGCATAGCAATATAGATGATAAACTTTTGGAGTAAACAGACGCTTTGAAGTTATGCGAGTCGGCCCAATAAAGGGGAAATCCGATTGCTGAAAGATCGGTCTAGAAAATTGAGTTATAAAAATTCAGTTTGAACATGTAGACTCTGTTTAGGACACCCCGGTGGAAGACACACACGGCGAACCCAGTTTCGGACCCGATCCTTGATCCGTCGGTTTAAATCTCCCACTCGGAGGGTGCCGAAAATTTGTTAAGAAAAATAATTCGTTTTTCAGGACGAACAGCTCTCAGTGAGATATTTGAATCAAATGGGATATTATTAATCAGGTGAAAAAAGTTGAAATTATGTCGCTTCCAAATCTGATACTTAAGAAAATGAAATTTTATGGTCATTCATTTAAGAAATGAATAGGGGGAACCCCAGAAATCACCTGCAAAGCAGAAGTGGGTGATGTCTTATATGCCTTGGTAATTTCTAAAAGGTAAATTCTCTGAATAGAGTTTAGCTTAGTAATTTGCGAGGAGTTTAGGTCACCACCCCCAACCCCCTCACCATAGACAATAACAGGTTCTATAACGCATAAGTACCACAGTTTATAATTTTTGAAATTGAAATAATTGAAGGATACCCTATTAAAATTTAATGAGATATTATAAATTTTTTTTCTTTAAGATAATTAATGTGGGGACTCCAGGAGAGCCAGCAATCAATCAGAATACCTAAATATTTATAAAATTTACAAATTTTAATGAAGGAATTCTTTAGTTTAAAAATTGGGTCTCGACTGAAGACGCTGCCACCACGAATTCCCTCGTTGTGGATTGACGGGCTTCTAAACACAACCGAGGCAGTTTTCTCAATCGAGATTTCCAGCCTTAGCCGTGACAGATATTCAGCAATAAGTTCAATTAAAATATAAGAATTATACTCGAAATCTCTTCTCGAATTTCCTGAGGAAATAACCGCCAAATCATCCGCGAAAGCTTGAATTAAAAAGTTTTCGCAATTAATATTCAAAATAGAATTAAAATATAAGTTCTACAGAGCAGGTGAAAGTACCGAACCCTGAGGACAGCCTTAGGTAATTAGATGCCTTATTGTAAAATTATTAATATGTCTTTAAATAATATGTCGATTTATTAAGTAAGAGCATAAACTTTTGGAAACAGATAGGAAAATGAAGATTCCTTGAAGTTTTAAATAGAACAGAACATTCTATGTTGTCAAACGCACCCTGAATATCGATAAAAGTAACAGCAACGTGTTCTGTAGATCTTTTGCGTTTGATATACGAAACCAAGTGGAAAATGACGTCATCACAGCCAAAATTTTCTTTGAAACCAAATTCGAGTGGATGAAAAATATCGTATTGATGAATCCAGAAATTTGATCTATTGATAAAAACACACTCAACAAATTTCCCCAAGGATGATAACAAACAGATCAGTCTGTAAGATTTAACGGATGACGGGTTCTTTACCAGATATAAGTAGGAGTTTCAATTTAGCGTTTTTTAAAAATATTTGAAAAATAGGAAAATTGTACACATAAATTCATAAATTTCACTAAAAGGTTAGGGAAATTAGAAAAAATATGCTTCCAAATTCCATAGTCCATGAAATCAAGGCTGGGAGCCTTCCCATCGCTAAGATTTTTAAAACCTCGAGATATTTCTTCAGTGGAAACCCTTGAAGGTGTTGCAGACACCTCAAACCAAAAGTCTCTCCGGAGCCCGGGAAAAGAGAACATATTAGAAATTCATATTTTTGCTTTTGGGAGTTATCAAATGAGCCAGGAACCATAACCTTAAGCAGCCGAGAGAGTTCAGGGACTTGCCAGAGGCAACCCTGAACTTCAGGCAAAAGTTTTCACTATTGGTGGTGCAGCAGTGCTCCTAAGCCTCATTTTTACCAGCAAGAATTTTCCCTTTGTATAAAAATCTTTCTCTTTTACATTTAATTGTAAATTAACAATTTCTCCAGGTGGAAAATTATTTTTATCTGAATATATTAATTTCCTTTTAAGAGCGTTTAATTTATTTCTAAAATTTTTTTAATTGTTGTTCCACCAGGTGAAAACTGGAGTTGCAAGAACTTGTCGTTTACGACAAGATATGAAAGCGGTTGACCGGACAGTTGAAATCAATAAATTAGCAAACTCCTCTAGCTGATCTGAATTCCGAATTGATTCAACAGTTTGAATGAGTTTGGGATATGAATTCTTAAATTTCTTCAAAAATTTATTGATACCGTATTTAGTTTTTAAATAAAATTCGGAATTATTTAAATCACATCGCAGATGAGCACTCACAAACCGGTGATCGCTCAGAGACTCCAGGTCCGAAACCTCCCATCTATCTACCAAATAAATAATGCTGTTAGATATCGAAGATATATTTGGGTTACCTTTACCTGAGTGAGCCACAAAAGTAGGACCCAATTTTGGAATATTTAAGAAGTTTAAATTATGGTGTAATGCAAAATCGATCAGAGAATCCTCTCGGGTATCAGTAAAATCACAGCCCCATATGGGTGACCTCGCATTGAAGTCCCCGGTAAGGAGACAACTATGATTCGATATTTTATAAATAGAATGTTCCTTTAACATGGTATCCAAATCATCTGGAGGAGGGAAATATAAATTTATTACCAAAATAGAATAATGATATGTACAATGTGTTTAACTAGCAAGACATGAAGTTGCTTTGGTGAGGTTGGACAGCAATCTGCCTCGTTCTCTAAAGATACAACGGTTGCTACCTCAATGTTCGGAATCAGCAAATTGTTACAGTAATCACATTCTAGGACTCTTATTAGTGGCATTTTAAGGGAGAAAGACTGTTTCCATAGCCTTTTAGATAAGGTAAGAGTAAAAAAAATTTAAACTATGCTCAACGTTTTAAAGATATAACTATAGTAGGATAAAGTTAAAAATACCAGTAACTAAATTTATACATGCAGATAAAGTTAAAGCAATAATCATCAAAAGCCTATGTGGAAGCTCCAAAAGTATGGAGCTCATAGTCTAGAACGGAAATTACACCATCATCTTAAACTTGATAATTAAATAGAAACACATTGAGAAATTAAATAATACAAAAATAATCTTTAAGAATTAAATTCATTAAGGCTCCCATCTACCGGCTATTTTGATTTCGTGGACGTAGTGTCATTTCTATGGAATTTCGACTATCGTTCTCAAATCTTTACTCTTATATCTATTTGAATGCAATAAAGTGCATCTAAAAGAGTAAAAAATAATGAAGGTGTCTGCGGAGCAACGATTTCCTCCTTCGATTTTTAAAAATATTTTCCCTCTATTTCTATTCGTTTGTGAGTTTCCCGGTATTTAAAGAATACTTTAAAATAGTTTTAAAAATTAAAGGAAAAAAGTAATTTCACAGAAGCCTTCATTATTTTTTACTCTTTCAGATGCTTGTTATTGCATTTCAAATAGATATAAGATTAAAGATTTGGGAAGGGTAATCGAAATTCCATAGGATTAACATTACATCCATGAAATCAAAATGGCGGGGAGACGGGAGTCTTAAATTTAATGTTAATGAATTTATGAATGTTAAAGTTAGTATATAACGTAATATATTTTGATTTGAGCTTCATAATGACGCTCAGGTAGTTACTGAAGTCTCTCGCTTCGTTGTAGCTTGAAGAGAGTTGTTCTCTCCTTCGCTGGAAACCTGAAGCTGTCTTGCAAGGGCCAGAATGTAGGTTGTGTACTGAAGACACTCTCTCTTATTGAAAGAATGATACACGAAAGGTGGAAACTTGTAAGTTTCTCTCCAAGACTGGGATATAAAAACGTTAAATATTGCATTTTCAGAAATTAAATGTGTAAAAGTTAAGTAATTTTAACCAGAATCCTTTCACTACTACTACAAAAATTTGTCTTTAAAGATAAGAGGACACCTTTAATAACTTTTGCAATTTTCATCGCAGTGTAAAAATTCTCCTATTTATTCTGACACATAAACTGAGAAGTAATTTGGTATGAAAATTTGACATACATTAAAAAAGTTTTTTTATTAACATTATTAAATAATGTCCTCTCTGTGTATGTAAACAAAAGAATGATTAGCTTTCTTAAACATCTATTAATTTTGTAATTTTTTCATTCCTCTCAAAATTGCCAGCTAAAGAAAAAATAACTGGTTATGGATATACCCCATAGTCTCGAAATTTCAACTATACATTAGATCCTGGGAAAATACATAATAATAAATAAAATACGTGTTTATTATGTATACCAGTACTTTGAACAGTAATGAAATGAAAAGAAAAAAATTTAAAACAGGAATGGTATTTTATTACGTTTGTATACATTTAAGAAGATTAATGATATCTCCCCGAAAACTTTTGCAGTCAGGATTTTCAAATGGGGAAACTAACGCGCTTTAATAAATCTGAATTCTTTCTGAGAATATATCGGCACTCATGTTAGAATTCTAGAATAAATTTTTCCAGTAAATAATAATTCCTTATAATACTGGTAATCGTAGAGGAATACTTCGAAATCAAGCTTAAGAAATGCGAGCCTGCGTGAGGAACGAACAAATGGATGCATAGAATGAAGAGAGACACTTAGTGTATATCACTACTATAGATAATAATAATTCAGATTTTTTCTCAAAAAATATGAACGTGTTTCATATGCGATTTTCAATATCCTGAACAACGACAATTCTATTTCAAGACATCTAAATGCGAGATTCTTTTTTATTCTACACCACTAATATCTGGTGAAAAAAAAAAGAAAAGAGACAACGCGAGTAAGCTAAACAACAATAACAAACGAATAGGTGTTAGTTATTTTATTTTCAAGATATTTAGTGATGTATCTACAATAATACAACGATAGTCGCATTCGAATCTGAGTGACATAACATGACCAGATAGTATGGCTTGTAACATCCTTCATATTTTGCACATGAAGTCAACTTATTCCTAGTAAAATACTTGCATGTGCGATAAATATTTATTAAGAAGTGTGTGGTTGAGAGGCATAGTCATATCAAATCGGCACTTGGTAATTCGCGATGTTACATCTATGAAAAAAATTAATTCTGCTCGCTTCCAATACCCATTTTTGGTTCGTACCAATACCACGCAAACAAACGCACAATTGCTGCAGTTTTGAAGTATTTTAACATATTTGGTATCTCTTATTCTCAAACTAGCTCCATATCTATTTTGACGAGACTTAACGACGATACTGACTTATAATTTATTCTCATACAATTCTTATATTAAGTGTATTGTAATATTACTTTTGAGATTGATGTGATTTGTACAGGATATACCGCTTTGATATATTTTGTCTTCCATAATGTTGCACCTTCAATGCTAACGATGAATGTTTTGTCACTGCAATTTGTAAATGTTAAAATAGTGAGTTTATTTGCAAATTGCATGAGATTAATTTGTAGTTACAACAAGTACAGTATATGTAAGCAAAGTTCCAATAACACCCAGAATAGTACTCCTTCTGAAAGAAAGAATATTACATCCTGTGAGTACAAAATCTGGTTCGTTGAACAAATCCGTTTTAAGATGTAGTTCTTCTGTCGCGTGGTAATAAAGTAATCTCTCGTGAGTCGTTTGGTGAAACGTCTCCTTGAATTTGCTTATCTCGACTGGAATACTGCCAGCCACCCATAATATTGTGATTACGCATAAAATAGCATCGAAGAAATAGAACATGAAAATCATATTATCTTCATTAAGTTTAATTTTAATTAACACTCCTCCGAGCAGGGAACTGCACATCAGAGAGTTGGCAACGATTATGAGAAAGATGGGCAAGGAGAATACAGTCTGAATGTTCTGCAAAACTCTGAAAATCTTTGCTTTCTTCTTCAGAATGTCAAGTTGCTTAGATCGTACAAATTCTTCTGGCGTGTACTTAGAAATATTCTTCACAAGTTTGTTTAAATACATTGAGCAGCGCCAACATAAAGAGATATAAAAAATGGCGACAATATTAGTGGCACAGGGATATAGCACGTAGTAAAGTGAACCTTTCAGAATTCCTATGACAAAAGGCAGCCAACTGTTTTTTAATTCATATCCATAAACGAAACATGCGAGAGACTTAGGATTGACTACAGTATTAATTAGAATGGCGGGAAGTATTAAACATGAGAAGTAATTTATAAACACTAAAAAATTAACCACTTTTTCATAAAAAGATGAATTTACCACTGGAATATTCTGCAATAGTGAAGTGATAAGTTTCCTTTTGCTACGCATTTCATACCATACTATTGCACTTACTATGGGACAGGGAAGGTAAGCTGCAATAAGTTTTTTATCAGCGCTTTCAGAAATTATAACATTAAACACACAGACGTCTACACATATTACAAATAATAAAATATCGAAAATTCGCGAGGAGAAACGGTATTTTACTTTGATATCAGAAACTTCAACAAAACCTGACCATTGCAGAAAAACGAATAGAAAATTTGGAATGATTTCAGACATTTCTTTTTCGGTGAAATACGCAGTTTCCAGGTTTATTTGGAATTGTTTGATATTCTTGAGTTTCGAATCACACTTCAAAACATGCGAACTTTGCTGTAACATTTCTTTAATGTATCCAAAATTTATCCAAAATTAGCACAAGAAATTCCTTCAAAATTAGGGAAGGTTTTCATCAATTCGGTCTAAAGCAGTTTTGGAGTTGCAAAAAATACACGTACAATGAAATTACAGAGGACATCTACTAGTTAGTGTTTAACACATGGAGATATGTTTGCAAAATGTTACGAAGAAATGCAACGATTAACTGCAAGAAAAATACTTTCCACTTCCAACTTAAATTATTCAGAATAGTTAGCAGAACTAGATTCTATGTATTTCCCGAATCAATAACATTCTCTTCATGTTTCGCTTTTTTTCACAAAAAAAAAGTATTCAAATGACTTGTCTTGAATCATTGCCTTAAAAGCTACTTTTACTAGTTTTCAATCACGAAATATTTAAATCTTGATATATTCATTTTTCAATTTGTGAATAGGAATTTTAATGTATTTTCTTTAACAATTATACTTCTATGAAAAATAATCTGAACTTTCATAGAGCCTACAATAGATTAAAAAATACTTTATATATGATTGCTTCTTTCAGCGATCAATCTGTATTGATTTTTGTACAGTGGTTAAATACAAAGAGGTTCAATAATGATCTGAACTTCTTTTTGAAAAATCTTTTAATTATCATAAGTGAGATGATACTCAGATTATGAGTGCTTTCGATGCCAAAAAAAAAATCATTAAATTAGCGTGATTTGATAGAAAATTGTTTTGTGAACATACAGATGATTGAAATTGGTATTGATTTACAAAACAATTATGCAGAAAGAAATTATTCCGAAATGATGGTATTATCAATGGATTAACAGTCCAAAGATTTCACTAAGAAATGAATACACTTATATATTGCTAAAGGTTAAACATCAGATATTTCAACTAATACTTCATTATGTAAGAAAATTCAAATTATCGAATGAATTATCTGAAGATAAATTTACAAATTTAACAACTGTAGTGCCACACAAATAAGATTGGTTATAATTTATGACACTGAATCCTCTTGCTACATATTGCGCCAAACACGAAGTCAAAATATCACAACCTTGTTTAACCTTTTGAGGACGGACATTTTCGAGAAGAAAACACTGTGGTGGGGACGGGAGATTTTATTACATTGCTCCCCCACCCCCTTTTCCTGTCAATGATTGTCAGTTCTAAGTGTCGTCTGACAAAAGGACTAGATAGAGTATTGATCACCTGCTGGACAGTTGTTTGCGGTTCACGAAGACCCTAACAACCAATGAGATTCTAACTTTTTTTGAGGAAGTCCTCTTTGAAAGCCGCTTAGCGATTATTTGTTTGTTTTCAATTCAAGAAGATTTCGGAAATAAGTTCTGAAAATAGAAGGCATTCTCTTTCCTATAATTTCCATGTATAATTAGAATTTTGGCGCAGTAAATTATTTTAGAATTAAAATAGTCAATGAAAGCGCACGTAAAAATCTTCCTCTTACTATGTATTATATATTCAATGTTGTATTTTTCTTGTGTTTAAAAATTTAATTGAACTTAAACGAACTTGTTTTTAAAGATTTTTGAAGAGAAAAATAGGGGTGGGGGAATGTAAGTATTGCTAGTTTTTGTTTTAATTTTCGCAATTTCTCTTATATACATAACAACAATTGGCTATGTTTAATAAATTATCAGTTGTACTGAATATAAGTCTTACATTGCATGAGAAGTACATATATCGCCTTATAATTTATTTTATTCATCATTTAATCGGAGCTTCATCTTCCCCTTTTAAACCTTAGTTTTTATCATTTATAAATCAATGAGTTGAATATCAATAAAAGACTTAAAATAATTTCAAGCATTTCATAAATGAATACAAATTAGGAAAATACATGGTTTGAAAAATTAACAACATCTGTCCATTACATCCAAAGTTAACTACTAAAAAAAATAACTAAATTTGTTATTCAACTGCATTAATCCATTTTTTAAAATTATTGATTCAAATAAAACTACTGTATGACAGCTCATATTTTCTAAAGTTTTTAAATTTTGAACAGTTCGGATAAATTCAGCATTGATACAACTGAGCATAGCATGTTATATTTTCTAAAACTCACTTCATTCAATTGTATCTTTTAATTTTGTTACAAATAAAATTCGTTTTCCTTTTTCAAGTACTGTTATTGAAACTAAAAAACTATTTTTTTTTCCCTGCGTAGTAATTTAAACTTTTGATAAAGATTTAATTTTTCACCTCTATTTTGTAAAGAAATTATCAAACAAGGATGAGTTGAATGCTGTTTCAAAAAATATTTTTACTATTTTCGAATTACTTATTCATGCAAACTTATGGAGAAGCGGTACCTTAAAAATGAAAAAATATTGAAAAAAGTTATATTGGAGTATTAGAACTTATATAAATATGCATGCAAACTTTCATACTTCTAGCTGTATTATTTAGCGTGATATTTTAATTTTCTTCACAGAGTATGATGTATTATTTCATTGACAATTAGTGTTTTTTAATTCTTTTTTCTTAGAATTTTAATTTTTTACGATGCGGTCGTGCATTTACAATCCCAAATCTTTTTTTGTAATCAGTATAAAGCTTCGAAATTATTTGTAGTTGTTTTGCATAATTTGTTCGATAATTCTATGCATGAAATACGGATTTTGAAGGATAGCTGTTTTTTTTTAAATCTACAAAATTAAATTTAACTATTTTTTAGTGTTTTTGTAAAGAGTACAAAAAATTTGTTAACCTATAAATAACACTAATAGAACGAAACCTATGTACATACTTGTAAAAAACAATTCTGGGAAATTCAGAAAAGGAGGTATATCTTCCTACCCTCTGAATACAAGAAGGGGTGCAAGGGGAACTCCGTGGTCGCCTTCCCGACCAACTCGTCCTTTAAGACACTGTTCCTTTTGGTCGCGATAGCTACTGACCATCCTCAAAAGGTTAAATCAAACCATTTAAAATTGAACTAGACTATAACCATTTATTAACGTCGCATTGAGAAACAACACGGAGGCTATTGGCGACGGACCTCGTAATTTTCAACATCGTTTAAGTCACGAGGACGAACACCTGAACTGGCATCTCTCTCTTCACTGTTCCACACTTCGTCCATGGGAGGACTTGGGACCTCGACAGAATCAACATGCATCAGCCCCGCAACACGGCGTGTCTCAGTGGCATCAGAGCTCAAACCAAGATTCAACAAAAACCTCAGCCACGACCATGACTACTAGGCTACCGGGACCAAAATAAAAACAAAAGATAAAGAGTAAAATAAAGTTTAATAAAATTATATGCCGGTGTTTAAACCAATGTCAATTAAAAAATTTAAAACATTTGGTTGGAGAATTTTAAAGATTACGTATACGAGTAAGATTTATGTGAGAGAGATGATAGTTTGTTAACGTTTGACACTTAGAAGCAATACGACGAATATTGGTAACGAATGCTATTATTTTAAACCTTGGCCAAGTGATAAGGACAACACTTGCACCGGCACATCTATCTCCAGACTTCAACACCAAGCCCATGTCACCCCTCCGCGTCAAAATGGGAGGGCAATATCAAAAAAATTGGTAATCTAGTTCGATCTGACTGTCACTTAAGGGCTCGTACGATTGCCGAGACTGTAGGAATTGACAAAGAATTTGTAAGGCAAATTTTACAAAGTAATTTTAACATGCAAAAAGTGTGTGCCAAAATAATGCCTACCATTCTCACGTTTGAACAACAAGAAGATCTCAAAAATGTTTATACTAGCACTCTGAATGCTATGAAAGTGAATTAAAGTTAATGGTATTTTACTTATTACTGGTATTTTACTTATGATCCAGAAACAAAGCACCAATCCTTGAACCAAAAAGGCCCCAAAAGGCTTGCGAGCCAAAAAGGCTCGATTGAGCAAATTAAAATTCAAAGTAATGATGAGTATTTTTTTTTTCGATATTCATAGGATTATGTGCCTTCACTGGGTTCCTGAAGATCAGTCTATTAATCAATATTACCACATTCCCGTCCTTGCTGAACTCCGTGAAAGAAGAAGAGAAAACTGACTCGAATTGTGGAAGGACAAATAATTTCGCATTGCCTGCCAAGATGATTCTAGCCAGCATCCCAGTGTAAGATTATTTACCTTATTCACCGGATTTTGTGCCATGCGACTTCTATCTTCTTTCAAAGGTGAAATCTGTATAAAATGGATCAAGATTAAAAGAGAAAGTGACAAGCGTTCTGAAGGAGCTGATAGAAGATGACTTTCAGCACTGCTTCGTACAATGGCAGATTCCCATGGAATATTGTAGGGATAGAAGAGCGGTGTTAATTAAAAGTGACAATTGTTGTAAAAACGGAGAAAAAATTACTGCTATTTATCAATTCCGTTCTCCATTCATTGATAGATCATTTTTCACCGATTGAGTGACCACACTCCCCACCTTGAGTTTCCGATGGTAATCAAACACAACATCGGTCACGTTCTGCACTTCAGAGGGATCATCACTCCTCGTCCTGTTCGGTAATCACCATAAAACAGCCAGGGTATTTGTTTGGTACTATAAAGTGAAAGACTAGGTATATATATTGTGAAATTTGAAGGATGGTCAAATGACAATCTTAAGCGATTAGTTTTATCTCATCTAATTCCAATGGACAGATGTTTTTTAGAACTTATTAAACACTAGAAGTTATGATTACCCGACCAGGACGAGGGGTGATGAGCCCTCTGAAGTGCAGAACGTGGCTTATGCTGTAATTTATATATATATATATATATATATATATATATATATATATATATATATATATATATATATATATATACACGTTCATCTCGGCTGACATGTATTTCAAGAACTTTTCCCAAACGTCAACTTGTGCTCTTTACGCTATCCCACCATACTGTAAAAATATCTCCTCCTCTGGACAGAATAACACTGTTCTTAATTTTAATGCTGTTCAGTTGTTCCTAAATAGTTTTCACAAAATCGTTCATGTCTGATTTCTTATCGATAAGCATAGCATTTTTAACTATAAAATAGCTACATTTTCCACATTTATTTCCTTAATTTCCTGTAAAAACATTGAAATAGTCATGGCTGTATATCTTATATTACATCTGTAACATGCTCTTAGAATTTGGAACATATAATACTTTCACAGTCGCATAACATAGCAGACGTCTCTTCATAGTTCATAGAAACTCTTTTATCCTGAAAATTTTCTTCTTTCCCTCAAAACTTACCAACCACGTGGCAGCAGGAAGTATGAATCTCCATGGTATATACTCAAAAGAATTGTTTCGGTCTTCATTTTCTTCCGCGAGTCGATGTTCTTCAGTTTCAGTTTCAGCTAAACCAAGTTTGTCTCATTGACGGAAAAGACTACTGATGGTCTTCTTCTTTGTACTGTAAACCATCGTCACCGAATCAAAAAGTTGTCCGTGGATGCAGGAGCTCCAAATGGATGGCCCTGAAAACAGCGCGTGTTGTAATTACTATTTAATCCTTTAGTTCATTTTTCAATATTACGGGATCAGCAAGAACCACATCAACAATTTCAAAATAATGAGGCATCTGTGACACGATCTTTAGCTAGCGGACTTTCTATAATGGTTGGTAGATTGTTTTTAAATCCTTGTTCCCAGTTGATATATAACTTAATTACTCTTTTAATTATTTTTCTACATTTCAGCAACCAATAACTTTCTCTGAGTTCGAAACGATGACTGAATTCCTACATGCCTTAGTTATGTATGCTTTCAAGTGACAAGATCTTTTGTGACGTTATAAAAATACTGACAGTCGGAAGTTTCTTTTGTTAATTCTCCGGAAAATTTTAGTTTCAATTCTGCTAAGAGCGTCTGAACTGTTTAAAGTTGCTCATGAATTCAGCTCCTTATCGGTAGTATTTACAAATGCTTCTTATTGTACATAACGGAGAATTATGCGTTCAAATCTTTTAACTTCTTCGTTGTTTAATGCTCCTAAAATTTTATTGGTAAATTTTTTGGAAATGTTCTATAAATTGATAGATTTATCACATAATCCGAGTGATCTTCAAGTAAGAAAATGTATGGTGGTAATTGCAGCTCATTGCAACTCATTGCACTCATTGTAACTCATTACAGCTTTTCTAACTGTTAATATCACAACTTCCTTTTTTATGCATTTACAACCTCTAAATATGAAGCGTTCGTATTTGCCGGTTGCGAAACTCCTTTGATTGCCGCTTTTGAAACAATATCGAATACTTCTGTATTCATCGAGAGCTCCATCAACAGTCGACACTGTATGCAAAAAAGACGATAAAGTTATAATAAACCTTATTATCACCACGACCGTCATTTTGGTACGATCATCACTCTGTAGGTGATGATGACTTTCTTATGGGAGCGATAGTGAATCGCGTTCCAATATTGTTGTGAATTTGGAGAATAGGATATCCCTCTGTTAAAAAAGAAAGTTAGAAGTTTTAATTTTCAAACAATTTAATCACTACTAAAAATTTAGTATTAACATTAAAGAAAGTAGTTACAAAACAATGTATTTAATGCATAATACGGGCATTATTTTAATCTTATATATAATTTTTAATCTTTGTTTGTCAGTTTTTCTGTTTGTCCTATCAGAAATGAGGCCTCTCACTGTGAATGTAATATTTTCTTATGCCTTTAAGCAGGCCGCCAGAATATCTAATGTAAAGTGATTAACGGTTGCGCAGAGTATGCTGGGAAGGGAAAGTTCTCTTCTGCTCATTCTGTTGCGTGGAGTTGTCTAGTAATGATAATAAATGTATGTTCTGTATAGATTCGTCCTTTTTTCCTGAGTTTAAGGGCCGTGGTAGCCTAGTGGTCAAGGTCGTGGTGTAGCGGCCGGCGGTTTTCGTTCAGTCGTGGGTTCGATCCTTGGCTGCCAAAAATCCGCCGTGTAGCCGGGGCTGATGCACGTTAAATCTGTTCCGTCCTCGGAATCTGTTCCGTTCTGTTGTCGTCCTCGTCACTTGACCGTGGTTCAAAATTACGAGGTCCGTCGCCAATAGCCCTCATGTTGCTTCTAGTGCGACGTTAATAAAAACTAAACTAAAAACTTTTTTCTGAGCTTTGACCTCGAACCCTTCATTTTAGAATGATGCATAATATCGGGTAGAAATTTACTGGCGCCCGAACAGAGACTCGAAGAATATAGAGTGAAAGGGCAAAAATATACGTTTGAATGCTGCTGTTGAAGGTCAGACGAACACCGCTTAGAACTGCTTTGACTCGAGTTTTCACATCCCTTAACAAGGAAAGTAGTGAAACGAATCTCATCAATTGGAAGATAAAGAGGATTCGTGAAGCTGATAATGATATTCTTAATCAATGGACGGTGTTTAGCAGGATATGTTTAACAAAGGATTTGAGGCTTGTGAAGCATACGTTGACAGATTCATAAGTTGTAAAACTAAAGTAAAGAGGATTGTGTCAAAACTATTCAAGTACCACAAATAGAGAGAACAGGGAATTATGAAATTAAACAAGCAATGAGATTATCAGAATTATCATTAACAGAATTTGAAGGAAATCGTCGTGAATGGTTCAGCTTTTGGAATACTTGTGTGAAAATACTCAAAGACCCGAAATTAGATGACCTTACGAAATTCGTGTATCTAATCCAAACAACGGTTCCGAAATCAAAAGCTTGGGATATTGTTGAAAGTTTTCCTAACAGACTGCAGTAAACTGTAGAGAAACTGCGGATAGCGTTTGAAAAACAGATGCTGTCGTGATGATATTTTAATTCAAGTTTATGTCAGAGGTCTTTTGCAGCTGGTTTTAAGCAATTACAACGGCCGAGGTAAAGAATTTGATATATCATCACTCTATGAGAGTTTAAAAACAAAACTACGTTCGCTCGAATCCCTCGGAGTCACAGAAGATAAATATGCCAGCATTTTATTTCGGCTCGTCGAATCTTGTCTTCCTTATGATGTTTAGAGAATTGCGGAAAGGGAGAAGTTGAATCAGGGGAGAATGAATTAAAATCTATTCATGAATTTTTGAAAAATGAAGTATTATCTGAAGAGTGAATCATGTTAGCTCGTAATTGTTTTGATTTTGAAAGAGTAGCCGAGGTAGCCTAGTGGTCATGGCCGCGGACTCTCGGTTTATGTAGAGTCGCGGGTTCGAGCCTTGATGCCACGAAAGACCTGCTGTGTAGCCGGGGCTGATGCACGTTAAATCTATCGTGCATTTAACGGAATGCCGGCTCGGGTGTCATCCTCGTCACTTGACCGAGGTTCAAAATTACGAGGTCCGTCGCCAATAGCCCTCGTGTTGTTTGTAGTGCGACGTTAATAAAACCGAACCAAACTTGGTCTTGATGGAGCGTAGAAACGTTTTAAAGATACGAGATCTGATGAATTTAATGTAGCTACTGGAAATGATTTGATTGTTTGTAATACTTCTAAAGATATATCCCTTGCTAAGAAATACGAGGAATATTGTATTTTTTGCTATAAATCTCATTCATCAGAGAAATGTTTTTAAAGTTTGTTCTCTCTCTTAAGAAGAGAAAAGGAAATTATATTAAAAAAGGGGAGCACGCTTTGTTTAAGACAAAATCATATTTTTCGTAATTGTAGGGCTTAAGTTAAATGCATTATTTGCAATGGAAGACATTTAGCAATTCTATGCCAAAATAACAAAACCATTAAATCGGAATCAGAAAATAAGAAACCAGAAGCAGAGAGTTCTGATGTGTTAAGTAGTCGAATCAAAAGTTCTAACACTATTACAGACTATAATTGTTCGAGCTATCATTGATTCTGCCTCTGAAAAATTTTATGTAACGGAAGATATTATAAAATTTTAAAGATATGATAGTTGTGGTGAATCGAAATTGATTCATAAGTTATTTGGGGGTGTTGAAAAAAGGAAAGATACATAAAATAAATTTAATTTTAGTTTTTTTTATTAACGTCACACTAGAAGCAACATGAGGGCTATTGGCGGCGGACCTCGTAATTTTGAACCACGGTCAAGTGAGGAGGACGACACCTGAGCTGACACCCCCTCTCCTTACTTCCACACCACACCAACTGGAGGACTTTGGGCCCCGACAGATTTAACGTGCATCAGCTCCGGCAACACGGAGGGTCATTAGCAGCCAAAGATCGAACCCGCTACTGAAGGAAAACTGCCGGCCACGAATCCGAAACCTTGACCACTAAGCTACCGCGGCTACCTCAAATTATGAAAAAGAGGAATCATAATAGTAACATCATAGGACTTTGATCAGCATCAGCCTCATTACAGAATCAACCAAGGCTCTCATAGTACGTTGACGTTGAAATTCCATGGGCGCCAGGAGCGCGGAGCGCTCCACAAGCCCAAATCTTTATATTTATTAAGTCCTTTGGATAAAATGGAAATTTACATTGTGGAGAGGAATTTCTTGCGGATGAGAGGGTAAAATTTTGGAGAGTAGAGATGAAAAGTTCTCGAGAAATGAGCTGATTGATGAGCCCAGCATAGATGGCGCCATCTGTTGAGCAGTTAATGAGTATGTACTTGAAAAATTGGAAGTTCCACGAGGGAAAAAGTTGATCTTGCGATGGGTGAAGAGAAACGACTGCGATTTGCTGCTCCCGTTGGAGGTTAAGTAGCTATATAGGAGGTGGGAGGGGCATTCTCTTAGGTTTAGGTGGTATTTAGGTGGAATTGAAATTATTCTTCAGAGATATCCATAAGCGCTTCTAAGATGGCACCTTTTTTTTGTTTGCTTGTCCTTTTGCATTTTGAATTTTATGGAGATTTGTAAGCAGTCCTGGAATGATTGAGAAGATTTCGGCAAGAGCTTTGAGTTGTTCGATGGCTTCAAAAATGTTGTTGAAAGGATTTTTCTGGTGGATTTTTGCATTATGTTGTGGGATTTTCCTTGAATTTTTTGACGAATCTGGGTTTTCGTCCGTTTGGGGCGCCATCTGTTGGTTTGATTTTAAAGCATTTGCAAAAGTGTAGTCTTCACGAACAGTATTTGTTTCGGGTGCGTTGCTTTTCGTAATTGATCCTTTTGGAGGTTTGGGATAGAGTTTGCGTCCTCCGTATGAGGCGGAGTTACCAATTTCGTTGCAGTTAATACATTTTATTTCTTTAATTTTTCCTTCGATGTTACAGTCTCTGGTTGCATGGGCGCCTGAGCATTTTAAGCATCTGGGGATCATATAGCAATTATCTGAACTGTGATGAAAAAGATTACAGTTGAAGCATTAAGTGACTTTGTTACTTCGGTATTCGTCAACTGTAATAGACATATAGCATATGCGGTTAACTTCATAGATTTTCTTACTGGTTTCGTTTTTAGGTGGTGTTATTAAGAATATTGGAAGGGGAATTTTTGTACGCCTGTTTGTAAGTTGATTTATCCTGATTGGGTCGAATCCAAGTTCAATTAGTTCTTCCTGGATATCATGGATTTCAGTATCTCGTGGTAAACCTTTAAAAATAATTTTCAATGGACGCAAAATTTTTGGTTGAATGTCGTAATATTCATAAGTCTTAGTGGATAATAGGTGTGAAAGTTTTCTATAGTCATCTAGCGTATCGGTATATAATTTAATGTACTCGCCAGAAAGACGAGTTCTTAGTTTAGGTAATTCATGACTAATTTCCTTGAGGTGTTGTCTGTAATTTTTGCTTACTTTAAGCATAATTGGGGGAGGTAAATTTTGTGCTTTTACAATTTTGGGAGTTGAATCTGAATCTTGATCTTCATTGTTATCTGGGGGTGTAACATCGTCTGATAGTTGTTGGAATTGATTTTGAGTAGGTAAAATTAAATTAGACGAGGAGGTCAGTGTAGGTTTTTTACATGTTTCATTTTTAGGGAGGGGGTGATGAAACCTTGATTATCTTTACGTTTCATAGGGAGGATATTTTGGGTGGAATGGATGGTGCAGCCAGCAGTCGCGCAAGGCGCTTAAGTAGCATACTCACTTTCCAGTCGTTGAAGCTTGTTTTCGTATCTTTCGATATTTTTCTGCGTTTTGATAAAAAGTGAATCATTTGTATCTGTGCCACGAAATTTAAGTTGGACCAGGTAAGATGATTGTGCTTCTTTTCTGGTGGAGTAGGAGGCAATGTCTTTTTCAATTCCTTGTCGTTTTTGGCATGGAGTGTTTTCGTCTTCAGATCTGGATGATATGGAAGAGAAGTTCGAGGAGATATCTTCATTAGGTTCCGAGTTACATTGATGGTCAAAATTCAAGTCCATGGTCGGTAAACAGTTAAGTCAGAGAGAAAAAGTAGTAGGAAAAATATGGGGTGAGCACTAAAAAGTGCTATTTGAGCCGTTAGAGTAACCAAGATTATGCGTGCAATCTAAGGGCAAACTCTGCATCTATCGCTCTCATAGTAACTTCGTTCATCTCTTTATATATATCAGGAATCTGTGTTCGACACAGTCAACTTGACAGTTAAGAATCGGTTTCCAATTAGAAAAATAAACTTCGTATGACGTAACAGAAGATACGTTGAAATCAAGTTCCTGATTTCTCTTTGCCAGTTGAGTCGAATGACGTCATATCGGTGACATGTAATCTAAAAACATTACCAGTTGAGATCTCTTCCTTTCTGCTCGCCGTATGATAACACAAACTTCCAAATGGACAACTTCACTTTTATCTCAATCAGTTGTCATCGCTTTTATCATGCGCAAATCAGCTGTTAATTCTTTCTTGACACCGATCAGGATTCCGCTGACAACCTGTCTAAACTTTGGGAGTTCATAAAAAGAATATCCCTTAAAAGAGTAATATTTTAGATTTTCAGAAGTCAAATTAGCCTCCATAATAGAACAGACGTCGATTTCCTTCTCATGCAAGTTCATCAAAAGCTCCGTGGATTGGGACAATCTACCTGCGTTCCACTGTAGCACTCGAAAAGAATCAACCCGAGGAGGGAGAGACATAATTTATAGATCTTTTAGCCACTATAAAGTGTTACCAAGTGCTCCACGGGGATCTACAGCGCATCCACTAAGACGGAATCTGAAGACATTCTTTTCACAAAAAGTGGCATCTAGTGCGCTTTTCGCCACAACGCATACACAAAACGTCTGTTTATTTCAGGAATGTTTTTTCGTTTACCCATATTTTTATGAATTTTTAAAAGAACACGCAGTACTCATATTCCATTGAATAAGTACTATATAAATTTCTAATGGCTTTCTCCGTTAGTGCAATATTTCCTCCATACTTATGGAAAAAAACAAAAGTATGAATTTTTTAAACAATGTTTTTGTCACAAATACTCCGTAACCATTAAAACTACAATCATTTTCAAAAAGTGATGAGTCATTTGGTTCTATTTTTTTAAACACACGAATGTTCGCCGATTCAGCGCACTTTGTTCAGATTTGCAATTTGTGTACATACGAGTATTACCTGTAAATTTCATTTTTGGAGGAGGACAGTTACCTTACTTTTTTTTTTTTTTTTTTTTTTTTGCATAATCAACGGAACTCATCTTTCAAATTTAGATAATTAAAACTTTTTTTTAATTACTTTTAAAAAGCTTTCTTCTGAATACGAAACAATAAGAATAAACTCTCGGATTCACAAAACAATGCTTTAAAACAAAATAACATGGGTTCTTTGTGAACCGCAAAGATACAAGATGTTATAATCATAGTCCTGTAATGCAAAGCCCAGCGCGCAATTCGCGAATTCAGATCTTTCTTTAGTTTCGGTAAAAGGCGCACAATCAGTCACAATTTTGAAAGGCATTCCTAAACAGAAAACTTTCTAGGATCTTCTAAAATTGTTAAAATTTCAAGTTATTAGTTGCTATGTTTTCTTCCGGTTTCAGACGTTTTCTTCGACATGTAATACAGGGTTTTTCGAAACTCATGGGCAAAAATTTAAGGGTATTTTTTGATAGAAAACATCTAAGCAAATAATTTTCATCCTACAATGCGTAGACGGAGAGCAAGTGGTGAAACTGCTATACGGCGCTGTAATGGAGTGAGTGAGTGAGTGAATGTAAAGTTTATTGGCGCAAGAGCCAGATATGGCTATGCTGCGCCAAACAAGATTAAACTGTGGTCTAGACGTGAAGTTGAAAAAAAGGTTAAAAATGGTTGACAAGGAGGGTCGAAAATAGAGAAGGATCGCTAGGGTATCTCGGGAGTGCGTCACCCGTGTTTACCAAAGACAGTAAACCCCATGGGAAAGAAAAAGATCACTAGGGTGCCTCGGGGTCATGATGCCCGTACTTACCTGAAGAAGGCAAGTCCCTGAGGTCCCCTGATATAATCCCCAGGGGCAAGGTGCCCGGCTATACCCCCAGACGCTGGGTACCCATTTTAGTCTCCTTTTACGACATGCATGAGCTACAGTGGGACTATTCTGTCATCCCCGGTCACCACACGGGTCGGCGCTGTAATGGAAAGCGCAAGTTTTCTTACACATCTTTTCTAGGGTGGATTTCAGGAGGCATGGTCACATACATTAATCAGGTAAAGGAGGACATTTGTTTTTGTAGGGTCTTGCGAATGGGAATGATCTGGAAGCCGATAAACAGTACAGGCAGAGTTTTCACCGCTTGCTTTCCACCTATACATAGCAGATTGAAAACTGCTGGCTTAAATGTTGACTATCGTCCCTTCAGTTTTTGTCCATGTGTTTCGAAACACCCAGTATTGATAGAAAATAATTTGGCATGCAATCCACTCATTTGGCTATGCTCTGATTAAGGGCTTCACTGATTGTAGCGGGCCTGCAGATTCTACGTTTCCGGTCGCACCCTTTTAAAATGAAATTATTAGCTTCTTTTCGTGGAACTGCCAGCCGCAGAGAATCGGTAGCCAATCGCGCAGCCGAGATTGTTTGTTCAATCTACGTAATACCAATATGGAAAAGTGTTCAACAAAATTTAATTATTATAACCCACTGCTGTATAGTTCACATAATGCCCGCGAAATCCCCACGGAAAACTGATCATTCAGATTTTTAAATGTATCGAAAATACCCATGCTATCAGTAAAAAAGGCGTACGTTCAACCGAGGGCAAGTTCTGGGTAAAAGATGGCCACGCTCCAAAAAAAAAAAAAAAAAAAAAAAACCGTTTATTTTAAATTAAATAATTTTAAAGAGGCTGTAGTAGCCAAATACACATTTCAACTACAGAAACTCTCCAAACAAATACAACAACAACAACAACTTGTCTTCCATTGGCCAGAACTTCCATTGCCAGCTCAACTCCCTCCTCCTGTTCGATCTTTTCCCTCTAAACGGTTTCAGTACATCCGTTGTAGTTTTATTAGGCGGTCGCCTCGGTAGCACAATGGTTAGCGAGCTTTAGATATTTTTTATCTCTCCCGGATCCTTACTCTATTAATATGGATCCAGTTCCCACAAGTCCTGTAATTGTAGACTAGTTTAAGAATAAAAAAAATAAGTCAAAGGCGACAAATTTCCAGCGGTAAAAACACTTCAACTGTCTAGTTGGTAACAGAGTGATATCATTAGAAATGACACAATAACGAATCGGGTTTCTGTTTCACTCGTGCATAGATTGTAATTTATTAACGTTGCTCTGAGGAGCGAGACGAGGACTATTGGCGACGGAAATTGTAATTTTGAACTTATGTCAAGTGATGAGAACGTCACCCGAGCCTGCACCTCCCTCTCCAAACTTTTACACTATGCCACTGGGAGGGCTTGTGATCTCGACAGACTTAATGTGCATCAGCCACATTATATAATGGGTCTTGTGGCATCGAGACCCGAACCCCTTACTCAACGAAAAACACTAGGCTTCCGAAATCACCGTGTCTATAAGAAGGAATGTAATCTACACCGTTTAGTTTTTATAGCATAGCACTAGAAGCAATTCTAGGGCTATCGGCGCTGGACTTCGTAGTTTGGAATCTCAGTCAAGTGACGAGGACGCCACCCGAGCTGGCACACCCTCTCCTTACTTCCACACCACGCCATTGGGACGACTTTGGGCCCCCCGACAGATTTAAACGTGAACGCTTGAAACCGAGACTCTACGAAAACCGCCAAGGATTCCGCTGCCAGGACTACTTTTGGAATACGATGTATACTGTATGGGATACGACAGGAAGGACCCTCGTGAGCACTTCGCCAAACAAAAGTTGTTTATGAATGAAATATGTTCAATACGAAGATTAGTCAATTTGGCTCTTCGTACTGAAACACGAGGCAAGTTCCAATTCTGGGCTTCACCGAGTGTAGTTTCTTCGCTTGGAGATTCCCCGTTTCTGAATATGGAAATAAAAAGACTTTGAAGTAAACAAGTTTATTAAAATAAATACAAGTTCCTAAGCTAATAAATACTCGAGCTTAATAAAAGCAGTCTAGCTTCTTTCCGTCGTCTTGTATGAAACAATCAGGATACGATTTCACTGCGGATTTTGCATTTCTCCTCGTCTTCTGCAGGACACAGGCGAGAATGCCCTCGAGATAGTGGCATAAAAGATGTCCACAACTCCACATAAGCATACCAGCACAGAACATGAAGCCGAGTACCAAGGCATCGAAATGGGTAAACCATTGTATTTCGCCACTGCTGCCCTCTTTAGTAGGAGGTCGCATGGAATATGGAACAGCAAAAGCCATCATTCTCACTAAGGGACTTGCTTTGGTGAAGAAAGCAAGAGTAGCCACTGCCAAGTAGATCCTTATCGACATATCTGAAAGAGTAAATATGCCCAAATACTTATAAAAAGTTAATACAGTCTTAAAAACATTCCACTGCTGTAACTCAAGGTAATTGGAGCATTCAAAAACTAATTTTGCGCGTTTCGATGATATATCAACAAATGCAGAGTACGTCGCCGATTTAGTGGAGAAAGTTTGATAAATGAAACATTTGGAAATTTAAGATTCTAAATATAGATACATGCGCTGCGCGATAAAGAACAATATGCACTTGCAGTTTACTCAGAATGCGAATAGTTTATCTGGTACGCTTTATTCAAACTCTTCGTAATCCATTTTGCCGATATTTTGTGCACTACGAAATGAAGTTATTTCGAATACAGTGAACAAAATTAGTTTTCAAGTAAACATTCAAAATGCAAGTATTTCACAATATTGAATAAAAATTATAACTTTATTTTACTGAAAATTTTGGATACTAAAAATGTAATATTTAAAATTATAATTGTATTCTGTGTATATAATGTTACGTCTCGTTAAATTTTATAGTTATAAATGCAGTAGTTTCCTAGATATACCTAAAGGCACGAGTACCATGACTCACAAATGCTCGTAAATACATAGCTATAGGGTTGATTAACTGCTCATACATAATTAATATAGGAAATATTTACATGCATAAGAAAAGAAAACTTGGGTACCCGAATATTGAAACATCGTTTCAAGTGCCTTTAAAGAGATTATTTAAACATTGCATAAGATAAGCTCAATTTTCCTTACCGAAGAGTTGGCGTTTGTGCTATTGAGAAGAGAAGCTCGATAAGACCAATTTCTTCTTTTCTAGTAGTTGTAGCGATTGATGTGGTTTCATCGATGTTGTACATGGGTAATACGATGATAGTTGAGAGCTCAACTATCGCTACAACTTCAACCTTGGGGAGGAGCCTTTCACTTCAACCTTTTATCAACTTCACACTTAAAAGCAACACTATTGGCGAAGGATTTCGTAATTTCAAGTGTCTGTCAAGAGAAGGGTAGGGCTTAGTTTTTTTTATTAACGTCGCACTAGAAGCAACAGGAGGGCAGTTGGCGACGGACCTCATAATTTTGAACCTCGGTCAAATGGCGAGAACGACAACAGAGCTGGCATCTCCTCTCCTTTAACTTCCACACCACAACAAAGGGAGGACTAAGTCTGTACAGATTTAACGTTAATCAACCACGGCTACACAGTGGGTTCTTAGTGGCCAAGGCTCGAACCCGCGATTGAACGAAAACCGCCGGCCATGAATCCGAAACCATGACCACTAGGCTACTGTGGCCACTGAAGGGTGTGGTCACTGAAGGGTATGGCTACTCCTCCCCAAGGCTTCCAGGTCATACCAAACTTTACATCCAACACTGAAACATGATTTCAAAATTCCCAAGGGCTTTGAGGTACCACCCAAAATGAAACCCTAGTTGCGAGGGTGGCCCAAAGTAATTTAGATCTTTCTCAAAACCATTCACGAGTACGACGCCCTTTGCATCCCAAAAATCACCACCTTCTTCGGTTAGTGAGTGAATGTAAAGATTATTGGCGCAAGAGCCAGATGTGGATATGCTGCGCCAAACAAGATTTAACTGTGGTCCAAACGTGAAAAAATTGTAAAAAATTTGTTGACAAGAATGAGGGTCGAAAATAGAGAAGTATCGCTACGGTAACCCGGAGGTGCATCACCCGTGTTTACTAAAGACAGTAACCCCATAGGAAAGAAAAAGATCACTAAGGTGCCTTGGGGTCATGATGCTCGTACTTACCTGTAGAAGACAAGTCTCTGAGGTCACCACCTTCTTCGGAGCAGATTCGCCAAAAGCAACTCATTGCTTTTTGTTTCTTAGCTTCAGGTAAGAAACACTAACGTAATGAATCGAAATCTCGTCTACAATGATATTTCTAGGCTGCAGCTATGAAAATTTGATTAGGATAGGCAAATAGCTCCCTAATCAAAACCGTCTGATAAATTGCCAACTTGCTTTGGAAACACCATCTGTAGTCGAAAACGTTTACTTTTTAAATCCCCCTCTTAAGTCTAAGCCACGTCTTCGAGATCATTTGTGGCTTAAGGTGCTGCATCCTCCTATAACCCCTGCAAAGAATATTTCTAAACCAAAACTCATCGTCTGCCGTAATTTTCCTACCGTTAGTCCTTGGAACTCCAGAGTCTCCAATTATTTGAGCACGAAGATAATTTTACATAGTAGTCTTCGTAGAAAACGAGATTTCAATTCTCGACTGGCTTCACATGTTTTATTGGTCATTAAACGCGCTTTAATCACAGCCTCTCAGCGCTTAGAATTTAGTTTTAAATCAACATTTCATTGAGATACGAGAAAATATAGGAATTGGGAACAAGATGCATCTTCGCCACTAGGCTTTTTCGCCATGTTTTTCTTAAACACACGTAATCATCCCCAAATATAACCGAAAAACCCCGACTCTATTTTAGACCCTCCATCACACCAAATATTTTTTTTTCTTCCATTTTTACATTTGACGCTTGTTAAATGTTTGGCGCAGCTTAGCAAGACTATTCGTGCATCATTTAACACTGTTGTCACTCGGCAAAACAAGAGCTACAGTCAATGGACTTTGTAAATTCGAAACACTGTCAATTTACGAATGTGAATATTGGCTTTATGGTGCAAAATCAAATCAGTCTATGCCGTATGAAATATTTGTTTAAACCATCCTGTAGATGATTTTGTTGTAACAATACGAAATTAGTTAAACTTGGAATAGTTTAGACTGGTAGAAAAAAAGGAAGGTCCATTGACGAGAACGGGAGTATAAAATTAGACGAATTGGCTAGAAATCCAGAGGGCGCGTCACCCGTGTTTACCAAAAACACTAAACTCCCGAGGAAAGAACAAGTTCTTCAAATCATCACTAGGGTTTTCGATTCCCGTACTCATGCAAGATTGGTAAGCCCCTGAGGGGCTGTCAGATTCAGAGGCCAACTTTTAAGCTTGCGTTTTCAATGCAAGTACAATTATTAAAAAAAAATGGATTTTTTTTTAACTCGTGCAGTTTAATTATAATCATACCAAGCAAACAAAAGAATGAATAAACCAAATGTGAATATTTTCTTCCGATTACAAGTTAAACGCTTCGTATAAAACAGTTTAATACTTAAGTATAATTGCGATATCGTCCAAATAAATTAGGGCAACTATCCGCTACTTGATCGATAATTAAACAAAATGTTAAAAGTAATCATTTTACTCAAAAAATGAACATTTGCCGCGCTGAATGAGTTTTGTTACAATGTTAATTTTACCACGTACTTTCAAGTAATTAAAAGGATATTTTGTCCACAAATATCGTCGTTATTGTCTTCAGAGATGCGTGTATCGAAATAAAATTGAAACTGGTTGGCCGGCGTCAGATCGAGGCGTATCAGGAATGGTCATGCACTCGCAGGAAACGTTCAATACTCCCTTCAATGAATTTTAAGAATTTATACTCTATAACTCTTTTAGATAGTTGAGTTGTTAACTGACTGCTTCTGATAACCTTAATTAATTTATTTTTATTGATTTGAAGGATCAAGATGTACAAGTGCTTAATACCAGGGCCTATAAATCGGTTGATTGATTAATGTTGCACGTAGAAGCAACTCGAGGTTTGCTGACCCTGGACTTCTGAACCACTAATCCCATTTTAACACGAGACTTGGATCTTCCGATAATTTAACGCACATCAGCATCTATATACCACACATCTTTTGTGGTATCAAGATTCGAAACAACGCCCGCATGATCCCTCGATCAGGATTACTCGATTATAGCGGTCACGGTTTTTGTTCGCCATTAAGAATCACGAGTACTCTACGCATCGTTGACGAACGCGTTACTACTACTGCTGACATATTTGTACATGATTTGAAATAAGAAGGTCCTCCGTCGCTCCAAGCCTTCAAATCAGCCATCTTGTATTTATTTTCTTCATAAATTTTATTTTTGTGCTGGGTTTGAGTTGAGGAATTCGCACGATTGACAGGTGTGAGTTAATGTGAATGTAATTGGACAGATGAGGCTATGCTGCGCCAAACAAGATGTAACGTGAAAAAATTGGGAAAAAATTGGTTAACAAAAAGAAAGTTTGAAAATAGAGAAGGATGGCTACAGTAATCCTGGGGTGCGTCACCCGTGTTTACCAGAGACGGTAAACCCCATGAAAAAGAAGATCGCAAAGATGCTCCGGGGTCGTGAAGCCCGTACCTACCTTTAGAATGCACATCCTACGTGAGAAATTCCATAATTTGTTATTTTTGTTTATTTTTTTTATAAATTAATTTCGAATATAATTATTATTTAATTTTCAGTTAATTATTAAAAATGTGAATAAAAGTAAATAAAGTTTTTCATCTGCACAAATACAAGAGCCATTCGATATTTAAACATACTTTACAGCCAAAAATTGTTTATTAAATTAATACAATTTTCTCTCTCTCGTTTACTTCTCCACGTAATCCTCTCCAACTTCTTTGTATTTGTCCCATCCTGTTGGGATTCTTCTTATCCTCTCAGCGAAGAATTCTTTACCTTGATATCGGAGCCAGTTTTGTACTTTTTTCTTTACCCTCTTCGTGTTGATTGAACTTGATGCCTCGCAAAGGTTTTTTTATCGGATGGAACAGATAAAACTCAGGAGGTGTAAAGCCAGGGCTGTGAGGAGGATGAGATAAAAGCTCCTAATACGCTCTGAATTTGATTTCTAAACTCAGTTGTGCCACACGAAGTCGAGCGTTTTTTGCAAAAGAAGCTTTCCTTTGCCTTGTGTGATATTTCCCCTTCGACGCGATCACAGAAAATAGGACCATGAGCACCCGGCTCATAAATGATGCTTTTGCTAATGCTTTTAAACTTTCGTTCTGTTCATATAACAACTGCAGAATTATTTGTTCGTTAATGAGAATATTTCTGACAGATTTACCTTTTCCGAAAATAAAGAATTTCAGAAAGCTGTTTTTGTAAAGTTTGTCCAACGAACTGACACACCATCGTAACTAAGATTTAAGAAGTTATGCTTACGTTGATATAAATCGAGCGAAAACCGAAATAACATCCTTTGTAAGGTTGGCAACTAACTCTTCCAAAAATTTCAATCACCCACGATAAGAGTTTCCTTCACTAAAATATTTAACTATTGAATTACTATAAATTCATTTCGCTCGTGGAGTGAATGCATCCAATGCATTCTCCACGAGCTCCAATCAGGTCTCACACACAGATTTTCGTACTTTTCCAAGTTGTTCGAACATCCCTAGATTTGCGTGCATTACAAATTGGAAAAAAGGTTATCTATTTCACTTAAAATATTTTTAGATCCAAATTATCAAATAAATATATGATAGAACTAGGAAAATGAAATAATTTTCTCAGAAATTCCGCATATTTATGAGTGAAATTTAAATTTAAAATTATAAATATTACTTTTATTCTGTTTGAAATTATTTTTAGTTACTATTTCTGTCAGATGCACCTCAGTTTTTCGATAAACAGAGACAAACACTTATAGTATGTTTATAATCCATGTAAGTTTCTTAAGGTTTGATTATGATATATAGTTATGCTTAGTGATTCTCGGAATTTTTTTAAAACCTATATCGAAACATTTTGCTTTACATCTTTTTAAATAAATGACTTTTCGAAACTCTTTTTTTTTTATCTCATATCAGATTCGGAAATATTTACTTTAAGGCCTCTAAATAATTTATTTTGAATCAATGTTTCGTGATAAAGCTATACCAGTTGTTGAAGCTTTTTCTTGTGCCATGTGCACTCAGATGTTAGCGATATATAATAAGAAAAGAACAAATGTTAGCATAATTTTATTTATATATTTTACAAATCGTAATGACGTAAAAGTATGTTCTATCATCGGTACAATTTTTGTAACAATAACACATTTTATATTTGATAAACAATATCTTTATGTTTATATTTTCATTTTTAGAGGCTACTCGTGTCTTCTAGAATCTTTGAGCATGTACCACCATATTTGTATACGCAGTCCTGAAAAAAAATATTATATGATATACAGTATTAATTACAGAATTCCCATTATTCTAAATTTTCGCTTTTCCTTTACTTGACTTTATCTTAAAACTTTTCTGGTTCTTTGATATATTTTTGGTTAGTAAATTTTAGATTGTTTAATTATTATATAAATATTTTATCTAATTTGCATAAATTTTTATTTATATTTAGATTGTTATATAACAATCTAAGAGGATTCAATACAAAAGCAAAACCTTTAATACAAAAACTAAATATTTAAGGTAATCATTAACAAACGCGTGTGCGTGTGTATTTGTATTTGCATTTGCATTATATCTGACTAAATGACACGAATTGATGTCACAAAATTGAGTACACACTTTGAAGAAAATGACCAACCTGATCAATTAGCTATCACTATTTCATTAAAGTTTTCACGTTTAATACTGACATTCGATTTAGGTTCTAAGAGGTATTGGTTAGGTTTGTAGAAATATTAATATTTATTCTTCAAAATGGGTTGCAGAATAAAAATTGTAGTTCAAGTTAGGGAGCTGGTCATGTCTGAAGAAAAAATCTCTTAGAAAAATTCCTAAAGTAGTTCAGCAAAGTCACGGGTATGTTCAAAAAATTCTCAAAAAGTATGAAGAGTTGGAACACGTTAAAATATTTCCAGAAGAGGACGATAGGAGATCCTGAATGACAGAACCAAGAGGAGAATCCTACCAAAAGTGATCGAAACTCGATAAGGTGAATGTCCCAAAAATTACTGCAACCATCTCTTCTTCTATACAAAAACTTATTTCTGCAAAAACAATTAGAAGAGTACTCAGGAAAGCAGGCTTTAATTGTCGAGTGGCCAGGAGAAAAGGCTTTCATTTGCTGAAACTTATATTTCAAAATCTTCAGATTTCTAGAATCGAGTTACATTCATTGATGTGAGCAAATTTAGTGTTTTTGAAGTGATATGCGATGCTTTGTTTGGCGAAAGCCTAATAGTGAGTTGCTTCACAAAAACCTCATTGTTACTATGAAGTCTGAAGGTGGCTCTGTACTCGTATGGAGCTGTATGTTAGACAATGGTGCGGGAAAGTCAGTGTTTATTGAAGGGATCATGGACAAAATTCAATACTTGAACATTCTGAAAAATAATCCCGAGCTGCTGAAAAGATGGGTTTAGGATCGAGTTTCATTTTTCAACACGATAAGGATCCTAAGCGTACAGCTAAAGTTGTTCACTTGTGGTTGTTGTGCAACTGTAGAACTTCACCACAATCGCTTAACGTTATTGAACATTTAAGGACACAGTTGGAAATAATTCGATATAAAAACCAACGTTTTTATATGGTGGCAAAGTTTATTAAAGAAAATTATTGAAATATTAGTTAAAACTGTTAATTATTTTTAACTTTAAAATTTACTTAAAAAGAGACATTTGTGAGCGTATTAAAAAATTCATAATACTCATAAAATCAAAATATGCATTTGAAAGTTTGTAAGTCATTCTATTAAAAAAAATGGGAACCAGGATTCAGAAAAAATTATTGTGATAAGACACGGCGCCAAATATTGGAATCTTTCTTTCTTGAGAATGATTACTGACTGAAAGTCAGCAACCCTTACTATCTCCCCTTCGTGAGTTTTACGATACCTCATGTGGCGGGTGGGGAGTGCCCGGTGTTCCCAGAGGAGGAAAGAAATTTTTTCCTCAATCCTAAAAGCGCCGAGAAGAAAGAATATTTTAACTTATTAAAATTAGTGAAATATTAGTTAAAACTTGTCGCAAATGTCTAAATATGGCATTGTCAGGCGAGAACGAACGATTCTCAACATTTCAAAGCTCTAGCTTTATGGGAAGTTGGTTAAATTAACGATCGAAAATTTGATGACACACACCAAGTGAAATTCAGAAAAACGTTTTAAATATGTCTAAAAGCACCATATCACGAGTAAAGACCCTTTCTAAAAACTCTTTAAGAGAAGAATAAGCTAAAACCACGAGTGGAACAACCCTAAATCTTGTTAAACTGGTGCCACGTCACCTGGAAGCCATCATTAATTTGAAAAGGTGTGCAACCAAGGATTACTTTGTCTTTTTTTGTTTACATTTAAATGTTATGCCAGGTGTATACTCAATTTTTTTGACTTAATATGTTGTAGTTTCTGCTTTAAAATTATATAATTAATTTAGTAAATGAGTTTCATATTTTGTTTCTACTTCTAGTACATTTCTTAAAATATATTTTATCACTTAGATATATATTAATTTTATACAGATATTCAGAGTATTACTTTTTAACTTTATAACTTTTAATGTCGAAAAAGGAAGGTGTATACTCAATTACTCAATTTTGAGATCTACTATATATATATACTAGCTGATACCCGCCCGCTCCGCTGGGCAGACAATAATATTATATTTTGGAACCTATATGTAAAATATCAAGAAAAATTTCAATTTTTAAACGATAATTATAATCTGAATTTAAAATTTTAAGAAATTTATACTCTGTAGTAATGGTTATCCACGACTTTCAAATATATGAGAAAAGTATTTAATTGTTAATATTAGTTTATCAATGAATGGGTAAGTTTTTGTCCTTGCCTCAAAAGATCTTTGATTTCTTAACATTTATGATGGCAAGTGAATGTAATAAATAAGTCAGGACGTTCAAAATGTCTTACGTATGTCATAGCGTCTTGAGTTCGTTCGTGCATGTAGCGAGATGCTCCAGTAAACGAAGACGGCAACACAACCATTTTACCTATTTCTGAAGACTGTGTATCTTTTTTTTACCTTAGCATCTTTTAAGTGGACATATTCCTCACTCCTAAGTTTTTTCTGATTGTTACGAATCCAATCAAGCCTTTCAGTTTCTATTTTTGCATACATACCGACCAAAAACTGATTAAAAAGTTGACGAAAGAGCAATAGATAATCGATTTCACCAACACGCTCCATCAACCTATAGCTGTAGAACTCAGAAGCAGAAATAGTCTTATTGATAGGAGCCCTAGTATTGCTATCAAGTTTTGAAATATTTATACAATAACCATCTTCCCCTCGAAAAAAACATCAAAGGGTACTGAAGAGCATCGTAAGCTCGATGCGTTTCATTAATTCGTACCAATTTACTGTCGCCGCTGTATAGAATATCTTTTTTTCGAAATCCTGACCCACAATAAGGATAGCTACTTCTTTATTTTGAGGAGCATTGAAACGACCTTTGTGCTCTCCAGATAGTTTTTATCGGCATTAATTATAACCTTGACTTTCTTTTGATCTTTAGGAACTGAATCAACAGCAGCTTTGAAATTGCGAATATACCTGATAAGTTCATGCAGCGCCTTTTGTAATTGGTTAACTAATTCTGGCTTAACACCTGGGAAAATACCACAACGAATGTTTCGTTTCATCATCACAGAGAAAGTATAGCTGAAGAAAAGGTTGTTGAGGAGGCTAAGCCAAAAGGCTACCTATCCTGTGGTATACCTACCTCTGGGCTTTAAATGTTGGCATAAAATTTCCCACCTTAAATTCTTTTGCTCCGATTGACGTCATTTGAAAACATCTATTATACTTACAAATTGTAGAAAGAAAATGTTCTGAAAGCTGATCCTTATGGTTAAGACTATTCAAAGGTTCAGGGTAGGATCTAAGAACAGGAAGCTGAAATTGACCACTACTGCAGCACATTCCTGGAGGTTCTTCTATCCATTTTAAAGCACGGCACCTCGAAGAGGGCAAACGTTTTCCGATACTGACAATTTTATCATTTGAATAGTCAATATCTATTTTATATTTAAAACCAGACAAATTTTTGGAAGTTCATGGCGCTAATTTAACTTTTGATCTTTTTTCATTGTATTTAATTACAGCTGCTTGATTCACATGGGGGTTATTAGAAAAGTATTTTCATACAGCTGCTCTAAGTACTTCAGGATGGCTTTTAGTACTTCAAGATGACTTTGAGTATATTTTGTAGCAGCTTGTCTTACTTGTTTATATCTAATTGAATTTGTGAATTTTTTTCTTCTTTTTTACCTTTATTTAGTTGAAGAGATATTACATCATTAATAATTGATTCACTTGAACTTGATAAATCAATGTTAGATATTGATTGAGTCTTTGAAAGTAACACAGACACATTTTCTTGAGGCTGAAACACTAAAAATGACTCATTTTCTTCATTTTGTTTCACATTATCATCACCTTTACTTCTATTTGTTAATCCAACTATTTCAATATAAACGTGAAAATGACCATTATGACAGTTTCCTGTAAAACGTAATCTTTTCCTCCCTGAATTGCTTCACCAACAGAAGCTACAAGGCAGTCACTTTGATACACTTCGAACTGATAGGGAAATAGCTCTGCCGCCGCCATAATTTCGCAAATAGATCCATATGTGTTTGGTTTACACATTTCGGTAAAGTATAAATCGTTAGTATTATAAGAGGCGCCAGATAGCATTTGAGTGTAGCATTTAAACCGATCCCAGTTGTTAAACACGTGAGAAACAATAATATTTCTCATTTTATACGCCATCGATATGTCACTGAACACCAACAAAGACAGAGACGAAAATAAACATGCTCCGTCGCCAAGAATTTTAAAAACTTGGAAAGGAGTAGGTATTCCATCTATCCAAATATATTTAACATCCATTATTAAAATTATAACTGAAAAGCAAATATGAAAAATCAATTTGTATTAATCTACAATGAAATACTTTTCAAGTTAAGAAATATAACCGAAATTAATTTTTTAAAATCAAATTATTTAAAAATTCAACAAAAAATACTAACAAAAAATTAAAGCATAATAAAATTTTTTAGCAAAGAGTCACCCGTATTACGTTATCCTTTTTGCAAAGGGATAACTCTATTACGCTAGCATCATATCTGGAACTGCAATTGAATAAGACAGAATAGATCTTAAAAAATCATAGCATTAAAAATAATTCTGTATTATGAAAACGATAAAATATCCAGCCATTTTAAGAAATCAAAAACGTTTATTTCCTAGAAAACAAAAACTAAAAATTGTCGAAATAAAAAACAAAACTTTTGCATAATATTTACATTAGGTTACAATTAATGCGTACATCGAAATAAATATTTTGATAGCTACTTATTTTTTTTTTTATCAATGACATGAATAACATATTGTTATTATTCATTTGTTAATAGCCAACTTCAATATCTTCGTAAGATTGCGTTTAGATTTACAAATGTAATTTATCAATCATTATTAATAATAAAATACTTTTCTCATAAATTTAAAACTTACGTCTAGGTTCCACAACAATAAAAAATTATCATTTGCCCAGCAAAGCGGAAATCAGCTAGGGTTACCATAATATAGCTTTTTTAATATTCACAATGCAAGGTCATTGAAATGCTTCGACTTGGCGGTGGAAGATATTTCGTGATAAATCTCTAAATGTAGGAATTTCGGGGCTCAACATTTACATTATATATGACAAACCTATAATACATCCTACTCAGCGGATTGTCTTGCGTATGCGCTACCCTATAAGAAGTCGCCGTTTTAGTATTTTTCGAAATCCCACTAAGTTTTGAAACTGATCTATACTTTCACTAACCGTGGGATTCCAAATTTATTTATTTCTATCGCTAAATATGTACGTTTCCTATTTTCGACATGCACGAAATTTCGCATAAAGAGCCTCTTCTCCAAAATCTTGTCAATCCTCCATCAGTGCCTCAATATTAAATTATTTGGTATTTTTCCATTTCGCACGCGCACATCTCGCCAAGTATACTTAATGGGTAGCAATACACAGTATACATATAAGAAAATATATTCCGTTTAGCGTCGGTCATGTCATTTTTGGCGATAAAGTCGCCAAAAATGACATAACAGATGGATTAGAAAAGATTAACGGATGAAAATTACATTTTGGATTAGAATTCCGTAAAATCCGTTCTTAGTGAGCATCTACATAGCAAAATGAGTAACTATGCTAAATTTCAAGTCAATCGGTTGTACAGTCTTAGAGATATCGTGATGAGTCAGTCAGTGGTATTTCGCTTATATATATATATATAGATATATATATAGTGGATCCCAAAAGTTTGTGTATAAAGTAATTTCTTAAATCTTTTTTTTATTCATTTATTTGCCATTTTCTTCATATATAGATTTAGTATGTCTCTTAGTTTGTATGTTTCTTACTTAATTTCTTTTTTGGAGACTCGTTTCTTTTTGAATTTATGAAGTTTACATTCTGATTTATAACTTTTTATTTCATTTTGTTTAAGGTTTTTCTTTTCTTTCGTGCTTTAATTTGTTCCTGTCCATGATTTGAGCGTTATCTTCTTGTCATTATTTATTTGTTAAATATTCTTTCAGGTATATTGATTTCCTTAATAATTTTTTGTTGTGTAATTTTTTTTCTTTTTCTTTTGTTTTGTGTTTTCGGCAAATTAAAATTTACTATTTTTTTTTCTTACTCTTCTTTCTTATACTTCTAATAAAAATATTTATAAGTTTTCTTTGTAATTACAAAATTTTTTCTCGTGCTTTAATTCTTGCTTCTATACTAATTTTAGTTAATTATTTCAATTATTTATTTATATATTACTGGGATAATATTTCCAATTATATATATATGGAAAGGTGAAAAAAGGATTCATCAAGAAGGAATAATCTAAAGAATTTCGTAGTTATGATATATATGAAGGGAATACCAACCCTTGACATTTTAGAAAACTTAACAGTTTTTTTTTCTCAAGAAATGAAAAGAATAGAATGTTGAACCACTGCTGACCCTTAATCAAGAGTTGATGGATGTTTCTCTGTAAGATATGCCCCCCGTCCGTGGTTCATTCTTCAACTGTCCATTTAGATCATGGGTACCTTCTTACAAGACCCTAAATTTGGTTCATTGGTGAGAGGACGATTGAAATTTCGAGCCCGAAAGCAAATCTAGATAGAATTATCCTAGAAAGAAACATAAAAATGTCCTGATAAAAACATAAGAATGGGATAAACATATTCAGTGGGCGTAGAATATTGTCGATGTCATGGATGCCTGCAGAAGGAGTTCGGCTGTCCAATGAAATGGAACCCCAATTCCCGATCGTCACTCTGTGTGGTGGTGTACAGTCAAGTTTGTATCCCCCAGTTATTCGTACGTCTCAGGATATATTTTTACTGATCATTTAATTGTTCTGATGTTGAGGTCTTTATATATTACGTTAGTTTCAAGTTTCTATTCTTTCTCCGTCGATTTTCTATTTCTATGGTTTGCCGTTACATAACTGCTATATTTGTTTCAGTGTATAATTATTTTTTTCAATTATTAGATTGTTTTCTTCTCGTTTCTTTCTTTTGTTTTCTTTTTGCTTTTATGGTTAGGGATTTAGATCAACGAGATCCTGGGATGGTCGTATGTGCCTGTTTACAGACTTCAAATGTGTTTTAGGAGACATTTTCAGACTTTCAGATATTCGAACTAGTTCGCGAGGGATTGGTTCTGTCAAATTGAGGAGACATATTCAATTTCGAATGAAAGTACTGTCCAAGTATTTCGATTTCACTTATTTGCACACCATTTGGATTCACAGCTGCGATGCTTTGGAAAACCAGCTATTTCTTTGTAGACCGCTAACTTTCACGCAGTTACTTATTGAATTAAGACCTACTTGAATACATAACTTCATTTCTGTCAGATAATTCCTTCTTAATGGGCAGCTATCATAAGCAAAGGACTTCAATTCTATAAACCATTGGATTATTTAAAATACCAGAAATTACTAGAATTTTAAAAATAATGAATTCCAGATAAATTAATAATAGATAAATGAGTATTTCACCTTATAGTCCCTGAATCCTTGCGCCTCTTCATCAGTTAAATCATTGCGCTAATGGAAATAAACATACATTAAATTCAGAATCTGTAAACATTAGACGCAGATGTATGAAACTCATGCTTTTATAAAATTTGATGGAAAGCTTACGCTTGTGTAGTTAAGTATAAAAATATGTTAAATATGAAAAATTAATTGTTTATTAACATCACACTTAGAAGCAACATGATGGCTAACGATGACGCCAATTTGATTCGCGGTCAAGTGATGAAGACGACACATGAGCTATCACTTCACTCTTCAAACGCCACGTCAGAAGAACATGGTGCCTCGACAGATTTAACGCGCATCATCTATACATCAGTTTTTGAATATCATCAGGATTCGAACTCATAACTTAATAGAGATAAATCTGGTCGCGAGCTCGCGACCATGTCTATTTAGCTACCGCGGCCACTAGAATAAAGAAAACATACATTACGATTTCTGTAAAGAGAATTTAGAAAATCATTAAGATAATGGAAGTTAACTGCGTGCAGTTTTAGATAGAGAGGGCTTATTGTGTTAACAGGTCAATTGAAAAGTCCCCGGCCTATCATAGTAAAACATATTTTTTTGGCAAAATTAGTTTTTTTTATTCAACATAATTCCCTTCAAAGGTGATACACTGATTATAGCGACCCTCCAACTTTTCGATACCATTTTTGTAGTACAATTTGTCCTTTGCTTCAAAATAGGCCTTAGTTTCCGCGATCACCTCTTCATTCGACGAAAATTTCTTCCCAGCGAGCATTCTTTTGAGAACAGGAAATAGTCGCTGGGGGCCAGAATACGGTGGATGAGGAAGCAATTCGAAACCCAATTCATGGATTTTTGCCATCGTTTTCACTGACTTGTGACACGGTGCATTGTCTTGGTGAGGCAGCACTTTCTTTTTCTTCAAATGCGGCCGTTTTTAGGCGATTTCGTCCTTCAAACGGTCCAATAACGCTATGTAATAGTCTCTGTTGATGGTCCTTCCTTTTTCAAGGTAGTCAATGAAAAGTATTCCATGCGCATCCCAAGATACAGACGCCATAACCTTGCCAGCCGACTGTTGCGTTTTCCCACGCTTCGGAGCGGGTTCCTCGTGTGCAGTCCACTCGGATGACTGTCGATTGGACTTCAGAGTGAAATGATGGAGCCGTGTTTCCTCCATTGTCACATATCGACGCAAAAACTCTGGTTTATTACGCTTGATCCTCTTCAAACACTGCTCCGAATCATCAACTCGTCGTTGTTTTTGGTCAAAAGTGAGCTCGCGCGGCACCCACTTTGCACAGAGCTTTCTCATACCCAAATATTCGTGAATGATATGATGTACACGTTCAGTTGATATCTTTAGAGTGTCTGCTATTTCATTCAATTTCAATTTACGGTCATTCAAAATCATTTTGTGGATTTTTTTAATCTTTTCGTCGGTAACAACCTCTTTTGGGCGTTCACCGTCTTCGGTGCTCATTTCACCACGTCTAAACTTAGCATACCAATCCTCGATGGTTGATTTTCCTGGGGCAGTGTCCGGAAACTCGGCATTAAACCAAGTTTTTGCTTCAACTGTATTTTTTCCCTTCAAAAAGCAATATTTGATCAATACGCGAAATCCTTTTTATCCATTTTTTTCACAATAACAAAAGTTGCTTCACTCAAAATGCTATAATTCACAAATTAATGATCCGACAGCTGTCAAATTTATACAAGCATCTTTTGAGGGTTAGGGCTAACTAACAAACATATGGATTTAATTCTAGTAGCGCCATCTATTTGTCAGGCCGGGGACTTTTCAATTGACCTGTTAGGAAAATCGTAATTCTATTAACTCCTTCTTCCTTATATTATAAAAAAAATTTAAATGTTTGTTTGTCTGTCTGTCCTTTATGCAAATTTCCATCGCTCATTGCAAGAGACCAAATTTAATTAATGGAGATTCACCGATATTTGGAAGGAACAGTAAGCGTATTTCCGCCAAAAAATTTCAAATTTATTTTTGGTGATTTTTTTTAAAACTCCCCTGTGTTACTATTTTCTAACCATCAACTGATGGCAGCAGTATCAATTTACATAAAACCCTTTCTTTACAAATTTATTTTCTTGTAATAAATTCCGTTGTTAAAAATAATTTTTTTCCATGTTTTTAAGATTTTTCTTAAAAATGAAGAAGCGATTCTTTTGTAAGCTTTGTGGGATAGTTCACAAAAGATTTTTTTTAAAAAAAAAATTACCATTTTTGAACCATCTGAGAGATGTAAATTAATTTGCGAATATTTGGCGAATTTTTGAAAATAGCTTCAAAAAATTATTTAATATTTCTTAAAGTCGTTTCACATAGAAATCTACAGGTACAAAAGAATCGGTATTCATACGGAATAGAGATTGATAATTTGCTCGTCATTTTAAAAAAGAACGGAGAAAATCTTTTAATCATAACAAACACAAAAAATTTCTCACAATATTATTCAAAAGTTTATCCTCATTAAAAAGCGTTCATGTTTCGAGCCGGATCGTTATATCTTTCAATCCTTTCATATAAAGAACAGGTAAAACAGCTAATCTTCACATAAAAATAATTTTAGGTTTGGTGATTTTAGAATTTTAATTTTTTGTTAGAAACATATTCTTTCACATTTAAACCGTTCGGGTAATTAAAAAATCCGTTCTATAAACTAAAAAAAAAAAAAAAAAAAAAAAAATTGCACCTGGATGATTAACGTAAAAATAAGTTTGATTGAGCTCCAACTAGTCAAAAACTCCTTTTGTTTGGGTTTTGTATTTCGTTATAAAAAAAAAATTTAAAAATCCTTCAATATTGGAGTGTCTTAAGGTCCCGTCTACCGGTCATTTTGATTTCATGAACGTAATGTTAATCCAATGAAATTTCTACTTTTGCTCTCAAATCTTTACCATTTGATCTATCTGACTGCAATAAAGTGCATCTGAAAGTGCAAAATATAATGAAGGCTTCTTCAGAATTACTTCTTTCCTCCGATTCTTAAAAATATTTTACCCCTATTTTAATGATTCGTTTGTGAGTTTTTAAAAAATATTCTAAAACATTTTTAAAAATTGAATGAAAAAAGTAATTCCGCAAAAGTTTTCATTATTTTTTGCTCTTTCAGATGCATTTTATTGTATTCAGATAGATCAAATAGTTAAGATTTTGAGAGAAAAAGTAGAAATTTCATAGAATTAACATTATATTCACAAAATCAAAAGGACCGGTAGACGGGAACCTTAATATTTTTACAATTTGACCACCGAGCATCTGAGACGGCAGTTGTGAATAAGCGAGCCGGACAGGTGGGAAAAATTAAATGCAAAGAAGGGAATTCATCCTTTTGCAACAATTGTATAAAGTGTTGTACGTCCACTCCATTTAAGAGTAATACTTGACAAACGATTAACTTGTAAACAACATATCTTACAATCGCTGGAAAACTTCTGTCATCCAACCAAAAAATTACGCCTCTAAATTGGACGGAATTCCAAAATGACTAGTGAAAATAAAAAAAGCTTCTCTTCACCTTCGAGATCCGCCCATTACTATCTTATGATTTCCCGGTTTGAGATTTATCATGTAAATCTTCAATCAAAATTCTCGAAACTCCCTAAAATTCCATTCTTATAGCATGATTGCAAAAAAGCAAGTTGCCACCCAAGTTGCAGACGCCGGTAACCACTTATTTCAGTTAGCTGGTCCAGACATCAGCTTATATTTCTATTAATTTATTTCAAGTGTTTTTCTAATGTTAATAAATACTTGTGGTGTTTCGAGAAAAGTCAAGTGACTGTTCTCTTACCTTCTGAAATACCGGAGTTAACCCGTTTGCTCCCAGCGTATCACAAGCTATACGCTCGTGTTGGATCTCCTGTGCCCAGCGTATCACGGGCGATACGCTCCGTGAGTGTCTTCTACAGCCCAGCGTATCAATAGAGATACGCTCGATGAGAACGTTTTATTTGATTTTCTTAATGTTACTATATGGCGTTACAATACCGCGAAATCTATATAGATAGTTATTTGGAGTGTTGACCTTGGTGATATGGGCTGGGATTTCCCTTCTGGCCACCAGGAAGGGGGGGGAGTAATTGTTAAAAGCACGTGCAGCAGTGCGGCTCTTTAAATGTAATGACATGATTTAAAGGGTGTACTTGCTTTCGGTTTGCTTTTTTCTTTCTTGATTGCTTCTTAGAAGTTCGAAGGAGAATTTATGACCCTTTATGGGGTTTAGGGTTTTTGCTAGCAGATGTTCTCAGCTGTTCATTTCATTGGGTCGTTTTTTATTTGTAGCGAGAGTCATGACGAAAAGAAAGTATTTATCTGATACTGAGATTTTCGAAATAATGAATGAATCTGATAGTAATGTTAGCGAAAATAATTCAAATCTGTACATAGATATTAAATTAAAAAAAAAAAAAAAGGACTAAGATGTGCCCTTTGCTCCAAATCTTGCGTGAAGCGTCAAAATATGTGTGTAAGATATGTGACGTTGTACTATACATTGATTTTTTTATATAAATATACCATACAGCAAAATAAGATTTATCTTTTATCTCTATATATTCCATATAATGGTACATCATTACACCATGAAATTTATGTAATATATTTTGTACATATATATGTAAATATATTTTGCATTTTCTTAAAAGTATGATTTTTTATGTAATTTTATGTATAAAACATTCAATTTTCGATTAAATCTTTTTTTTCTTTGCATATATTAAGTTTAAAGCATTTTAAATAATATATGTAAATATCAAAATATTTTAATAAATAGTCGATTTTAGAGGAATTTTTTTCACGAATTAAGCTTAATATCTAAAATCGTTTGGGGACAGCGTAACACTCTGCTGTAAGAGGCCGCGGGCCCAGAGAAGCACTTCTATTTTCACCCTCCGGTAGCGAAAGGGTTAATAAGGTGACTATCAAATGGCCAGAGCTACAATATTTTAAAATCAAACTACAACTATAAATTAAGTATTTATAAGCAATTTTTCTTCTCACTTTATTTTTTTTTTAAATTTTGTACTGGAAAATACAAAAAAAAAAAAAAAAAAAAAAATCTAGCATTTTAAGTACACGATCGTCTTAAAAAAGTTCAGAAAAAGCCGTTTAAAGTTTGGAAGATCAATTAAATGACTTGATACTCTGCTAAAAAATTTTAAAAATTTGCTGAATAATGAAGCTTGAGCAATGAAATTTTGCTTCGAAAAATCCTATAATTAAAATAAATAAACAAAATCTTTTTCAGTATATTGGTGAGTTTTACGATTCTGTGTCGCTTTAAAAAAAGAAATTTGAATGTCTAATAAACTAAAGGAATGTAAAATCACTTAAATTTGCATCTGAAGAAGAGTTTTTAAATTTTTTTGCTTTTGCGGGATGATGACTATAGATGGAAAAAAGTGGACAAGGGGGGACGTCAGGGAAATATTTCGAAAGTTGTGAAGTAATTCTTTTTCAAGAAAGTGTCATTTGAAGTGCACATCCAAATGCCTTAGAAAAAACATGATGTAAAATGCTTGAATGAATGCTTGATGAATAATATTTTTTCTTAGTGTCTGAAACCTATTTTCAATTGCGTCGTTTTTCTATTTTCTGATCTGGCCTCGTTTATTAGCTCTTGCTAAGCATTTCAGAATTTTGAGAAAACTTCCGTCCATCTTGGATACCATAAATATCTGTTGCAAAAGATCTCGATTATTTTAAAGGAGTATTGAACACAAATAATAAAAATACAGAAACTACTTTTTTGCATCGGTGCTGTGTGCTTATGACATTTATCTGATTCAAATTAGAATGTAAATTCCTGCACTAATTTTTTCCAACTGTTAGTAGTTATTTTATTGCTCATCCGTGTATACCTGAGTTGTAATAATATTGTTAATGACAGCCAAGTTCTTTTCGTCTTTATATGTTACAAACTTCCCAAACATGGCGATACATCTAACATGTTTGACTGCAATTTTAAGAAGTAGTATTATTTCCCTGTGAAATGGTTAGAATATTTTATGATCTAAACTTATAAAACTTATTCAATTCTGCGATAAAAGCTGTCTTTAAAAAGCTGAGTTTCTCCTTCTTTCTGTTGATGAAGCATTTCATTCAAGAATTTTAATATTATGTAATTTTACTGTAACACCAGCACAATTGTTTCTTTTCTACTTTAAATTAAGGGATTGTTTAAAAGAATTTTCGATAAGACTTGTTTTGTCGCGTAAATCAATGTATTCATTATTTGGTATCATTATTTGTGCTATTTTTCGTGTCTTTGCCTTTGGAATCCATTTTCTCTTTGGTTATTTTGCCTCACATTTCTTTTGCATGAAAAATCTATTCTTGAGTTATTCACACTCAATCAAACAATCAATGTATGTTTTAAGGGGCCGCGGTAGCCTTGTGGTCAAGGTCGTGGATAGCGGCTGGCGGTTTTCGTTCAGTCGCGGGTTCGATCCTTGGCCACCAAAGACCCGCCGTGTAGCCGGGGCTGATGCACGTTAAATCTGTTCGGGGCCCAAAGTCCTCCCGTTGGCGTGGTGTGGATGTTAGGAGAGGGGGGTGCCAGCTCAGGTGTCGTCCTCGTCACTTGACCGTGGTTCAAAATTACGAGGTCCGTCGCCAATAGCCCTCGTGTTGCTTCTAGTGCGACGTTAATAAAAAACTAAACAATGTATGTTTTAAAGCTGCATTGTATTCAATATTTTCATTTATTACTAACTATAAATTATTAAGGTAAGTCATTTTTTTTTCTGTGGTGTTTTACTAAATCTTTATTTGCAAAGCTTGCGAATAATTTTTGTATTAATATTTTTATTTAATCGAAAATATATGAATATAATTTCTTTGAATTCAACGATGTTATCTACGTTTTACGACGCGTTCTCTTAAATGCTAAAGTAATGAGCTATTTTTAATTATCATTCAATAAACATCTCAATATAATAAAATGTATATAAACGTTGTCTGTTTCAAAATCGCTTAGTATTACAATTAAGTAATTGAATTAGTTGAAAAGATGAAAAAGATATTATTAAAGGAAACTTACCTCGGGTACCTCTTTTGTAAAACATGTTTCAAACTAAAAAGAAAATGTAATATTTTAAAATGAGCTAAAACCACTGAACGTTATTTCACAGTTTTAAAGCGAAGTCTTTTTTTCCCCAGTTTTAAACAAATCAATAAATTCAGTTTACAGAGTACAGAATAATTTATGGGAGTAAAATGTGAATTTAGTACATTTAAGTTTTAAACAGATTCATTTAATCGGGTAGGAATGGTCACAGTATTGTTCGGTAATTATGTCTCTTCCCAGTTCTAAGGCCAACACACTCAACCATGTTCATATGAAGCAATTCTTTTTCTTCAAGAATAAGCTGAAAGAATCGATGCGAAAAGATAGGGTGAAGTCAAGTGAGTATAGTACATGTAGAACTTTCCAAGCAATTTCACTGCTTTTTAGTGATCAACTCGGACAGCAAATAGAGTCACAATATTATGCTGGACACAATAATGCTTTTACTGTTGATTCAAAAGAGTATATTTTAGTGTCACGACTACTTCAATAGGTCATTCGCCAGGAATGATTTCTGAGATTTTAAATAAATCAAAGTGAATCACAACTTGAAAAATCAAACACAGAAGACAACTTTGTTTCCATAGATATTTCATTTTGAAATTTTTCTCGGTGACTTTCCCTATCAATGTTGCAACAGACAGCCTATTTACAATTTCCCGTTTTCAGAATGTGAAAAATAAATTACTGCGTTCTAGGACATAAGTTTCTGATAGAAAATATTTTCATTTTCTTCTCTCATCGTTGAAATTGGAGCATATCCATTCACCTTACACTTCCAGCGACAGGAATTGAAACAAATTAATATTGACAACGAAGACATTGACGATAATTCTCTATATATAATGTCTGAAATTTGTACTGAGCTCCAATTTATGGAAACTGCAACCACAAGAAACCTCAACTTCTGCGACAAACTAATTACTTCCTAACAATGTCTTTAAAACTCTGATGATCCAGACGCCCCTGAAACTATCAACACCACTGAAGAGGCACTCGCCTAAATGAATAATGTCACACTCAGCCACTAAGGTAAGTACTTTGATCTTTGTCCTTACTCACTTCCTGCCAGCATAATGATTATTTTGTAAGCCCTCTCTTTTCAAATCTTGTTGGAACTTCTAAAAGACCTTATACCATAAAATCTAAGACTACCTCTAACAACTGTGATGACAAAAATAAAGATACCCGAAGCAAATTGGATTAAATATTTCTTTTTCTCGGAAGAACCAGAGTATCAACCGAAAAAAAACAAGATTTTCTAAAAACAAATTTTAGCCTGCTATACTTCACGCTCTCAGGTACATTTTCAATACGGGGCTCATTGCGTTACGTTAGACTTTTCGCGAACCTTACTTTAACTAACGCCTGGGACTACTTCCTGATTTTATATTTCAATTTCCTTTCCAGTCAAGGAAACGTAACCTCGTGAAATTACAAGAGGTAGTAAGTGCAATGAATTGATTTAAGAATAAAAATATGTAAGTGAAGTGGAATTTAAAGTGAAGAAACATTGCTGAAAAGATACATTTGGTGGATGTTAGAATTTGGAGTGAATAGCGATAGCTTATCTTCTGTGATTAAAGTCGATTAGAAGTAGTGTCAGTAGTAAAAGGAATCGGACTTGCCATATTCGAGATTTAGCTCCCTCAAAAAAGGATGAGGTGGTAAGCTAAAACTTTATTATTTAATCCTAAGCTAAGATTCAGGCGCATTGAGAGTTATTCAAGAAACATCTATCTTGTATAATCTGTGCAGCACCCTAATGAACAGAACTTTCTTTGACGTCACTTCAATTGGGATTACGACATTATATATTGACTATTTAAATAAACTTACTAAACAATGTCTGTAGAATTAAAGATTGAGATGATGTACTACAACTTACATCAGTACAAGTGACCAACTTACAGAGATACTCAGCATAAAGAGGTCGATTTTCCTTTGATTGTAGTGTGTCCGAAATGTGGCTTTTGATTCAATTTTCAAAAGTGACTAACTTTGAAAGATCTACTACATTTCACGTTATGATGTAATTAGTAAAAATAAAACAAATAGAATGAAACGAAACGCTTCTTACCTTCTCCTGGTCCTCTGGAGATATGTATAGGGTTTCATCGCCATTGCACTTTCCGAAACCATTGGGATAGACTTTGTCTCTGCACTTTTCAAAAGCGTCCTTCAACTAGAATATTTTCCGTGGTTAGAACACTCGTACATTTATTTTTCGAAAATAGTCTTTTTTCCAGACAAATCGATGACTTTACAGATAACTAAAGATCATTATCATGAATTAATCGTGTTAAAAGCATTTTATTTTTCAACAGCGATTTCTTTTCAAATCATGATTTATGAGAGTTTTACGTTGTCAATAAACCTGATTAGAATATTTTCATTCGAAATGAAATATTTCATAAATTTTATAAACATTTGGGTGTTTTCTTCACTGGAAGATGTAGGGTTTTAAAATTTATTTTAGAAACATTTAGCATATAGTTATGAGAAAATGTATCTTCGGTTTTAATAAAAAAAAAGATTCTGTACACGTTTGTTCATTATTTTCTTGTGTAGATATTCCAGTTTTAAGCAAAAGATGTTATTAAAATTATATTTAATGTAAAGAAATGGAGAAAATTAATGAATCTTTGTGCTTTTTATTTTAGCCTTGAGTATATTTATTTTAATAAACTTTAATTCAATAAATTGACGATGATTATTGCTTAGCATCTTAACATCTCATCTTAACTTATTTTCTAATGTCAGTAAATGATTTTTTTCAGAAGGATAAAAATGTGTAATTTTTTTTTTTTTTTTTTTTGCTTTCTACGATCTAAATTATTTTCAAATTAACCAGTTCTTGAAGCAAAAAAAATTATTTTTTACGTTGTTTATTATAACAAAACTCTATATTTGAAATAAAATTCGAAGAATATCGTAGAAGTGTCTCCTATGAAAATCTGAAATTATCGAAGATAAAATAACGGATTTCAAAAGAAGAATTTTTCGAATTTCTAATTAAATTGAGCTTTTTATAATTATTAGGGCTTGCTGATTCATATTATTGCTACCCCATTTAATTTAGTTCAATTTTAAAAAGAGTTTGGGAATTATTATAGACTCGGTGTTTTCAAGGAGACAACAGAATCCTTAAGTGTAAATTGAGGTCTTGCGTATTCTTGATCTTTAATAAGATCCACTTAACAAGTTCGTTAGAGATCAATCTTACATCCGGACAAGATCCTCATTAAAGACAATTGGACTCGTGTAAAAGATCAAGTGAGATTTCTGTTTTCCATGAAATTTGAGTTCGAGCCATGACCTTTTAGAAATCCGATCTGCAGTGAACCAAAAAAGAATTGCACTCCGTACCAGATTCTGCAATATATGGGTGAAATTTCCTCTCCCGGTTCAGATGATCAGTGACTAATAGCTGAGGTTCTTATTTCAGCTTTCCAACCAAAAGGAAAGTTTGTGTCCCGTGTATTTTGGAAGAGATGTGACCAATTTCATTCCACACAAAGAAATTTCGAAGTATAAAGGGACAGCGGAGATCTCCAATGACATTATAGCTACATATTCTAGTGTACTACTAGTACTTTAAAATATGTTATATTTGCATGTCAATTCTAAGTGTACCAAGCACTTTATCTAACTTTAAGTAAGTTAATAGTATTTTAATAATTACATTAAATTAGAGCACATAGCACTCTCTAGAGATGTCATTTAATGTAGCCTGCACTAAACTAGAGCGCTCTCAATTTCGATATCGTATGGACAGCTAAACTAAGTCTTATTTAAATGACATAAATAAACTTTAATGCAGCTCAGTATCCATGTATAACAATGTTCAGTAGTCAGAATGATATGCCCTGATGTTTTTCTAAAATTTAAAAGAAACATGTGGATTCAAGAACAGAACATAGCAAAATATTTAAGAAATAATATCTGATAAAAAATCTTTACGGAAAACAACTATCGAACACAAAATATTGAATTTAATTAAATTACCCGATTTTTAAAGTGATCATTACCACACTGTACGTATTGGTCGCACATTTCTTGACTCCCATCTGAAAGTGAAAAAAAAATTAGTTTCAGACAATAGAAGAAAAACTTTTATCCAAAACAAATTTTTAATGTATATCCATTTCATTTGCTTACACTCCCAAAGCGATAGAGGTAATCCAACTCACAAACCCTGCCATCTGCTCAACTTACAGTAATACTTCGAATACTGCAATGAGCACATTTCTTAGTATTATTCTTGAGTATGTGCAATTAAGATGCAAAGCTTCGAGTATTGCACATTCGAAGCATGTAGAGTGTTGTCATACAATGATTAAAAATATCATTAATTGTATTCGTATTTCGTAATTAAAGCTTTCGTTTTTGTTTGCTTAAGGTTTGTGTATTTTGTAGATACTTGCAATCATGAGAAGAAATATATTGAATTTGTTCAAATGAGTACGATCTTATGCATTTAAAAAGTTTTAAAAACTTTTTCTAATTAAAAATAGTGCTTTTAAGTAAAAAAAAGTGTATCGTCATAATAAATTCGTATAGAGATGTATTTGAATTTAAATTTTCAATACTTAATATTTAAAGAACATAATATAATTGAACACATCAAACAATTTTTAAATGTATGTTGCAATTCAATTTAAATATTAAAATTAGGGAATTAGAAAATGAGGAAAACAAATGAGTTGATGCTCGTTCCATTCAAGGGTACCATTAGTTAAGTTTCTATAAGTCATTCGGCTCTTCAGCGATAAATAATGCGAGATAAAAAACCAACGTTTTTGAATGGTGGCAAAGTTTATTATTATACATTAAATTCAATTTACTTTATTAACATTTCTCAGGCCGAAGTGAGCAAGACAACAACAAAGGTTTGCATTTATTTGCCTACCTTTAGCCTTGATCCCGAAGGATTTACTGATCTTAATGCTGCTGTAGCAAAAAAAAAAAAAATAAATTAATTAAATATTAGTTAAAACTTGTTGCAAATGTTTAAATATTGCATTGTTTGGCGAGTAAGAACGATTCCCAAAGTTTCAAAGCTCTAGCTGGATGGGAAGTTGATTAAATTAACGATCGAAAATTTGATGATATACTGATACACACAGAGACAGACACACTCCAAGTGAAATACATAAAAACGTTGTAAAATAAGAGAAATCCTCCCAGCACTTGCAAATTTTCAAGATTTTTATTGCGACTGTGTGTGGCTTTCTTTTCCCTTTATTAAAACATATCAGGTAGTTCCTGAATTTTAATTATTCCTTTTTGGTCAATTTCATATTATCAGCGTTTGCAAATCGTGAAATAAATCATTATTATATATGGCCGATATATGATTAATTACTATAACAATTTTTTCAACATCTTGAATCAGCATTTTAGTACAAATCCGAGGATAGTTCAAAAAGTACTTGTATTTGAAGACAGATGGCATCATTGAGGTAAATTGTTATTACCACTAGGTGCTGCTATCTGTTAAACGGAGTCGAAACCAATTTGACATTGATTCATAGGCTTATTTTGATTTGGCTTTACCCTAGCGATCCTTCTCTATTTTTGACCCTCCTTCTTGTCAACCAATTTATCTTTTCCTCAATTTCTTCTCGTCTAGACCACAGTTAATTCTTGTTTGGCGCAGCATAACCATATTTGGCTCATGCGCCAATAAACTTTACTTTCTTGCATGACCTTTTTGTCTATCAATCTTTTTTCAATGTTTTAATGTCTAGATCACAGATTTACCTTGTTTGGCGCAGTATGGCCACATCTGGCTCTTGCTCCAATAAGACTTCACTATCATCATCATTTGATTTGGCATATTTTGATTTGGATGACAAATGACGCTTTATTGGGCAAGTTTTGAAATGTGAAGGCAACATCCTTTCTTTTCACCTAGTTGCCTGCTACCTCGGAACTAGGCCTCTCCTTCACTTCCAGTTAATTCGTTTGTTTCGTCGGACAGTTTAATTCGGAAATTGTCAAGCGTAAGTACGCTTTCCGAGCGTACTTCTAAACCACTAATGTAATGCTACGAGAAAGGCGTACCACTCTGTCGTCTAAAGAGGATATCACGCGGCAGTTTCACTCGAAGAGCATTCCGCAGTCCATCCATTCACTTCATACACTCGGACATCAACAGCAGATCTGAGCATGTGGTGAACACCTGAGAGATCTCGCAAGGAATTCTTGTATTTCAGTCGGTGACTTTCGCCATGACTTCAATCAACAGTTTCACTTCCAACTGAGAGAGACGCAACAAAAAGTTAATCCTTGTTATTCTATCATCAGTGCTTCCCATTAAAGCATCTTGAACTACAGCACTCGGTGCTACTGATTCATCTATAATGACAGGAACACGCAGTTCTTTTTCATTGAAGGAGTTACGAAATGTCTCCTGGAACCTGGGGACTCGAGTAGCATCTCAGCACCATTCAAAACACTTTCAAAAGGTTCCACATTGATGACTTTCAAATCATCCAGCCTAGCTATCTTCCCGATATCTTCAGTGGCCAGTTTTTGAGAATCATTGAAGTAAACCCCACGACTGACGACTTTGAATGGCTTGACCTCGAGATCTCCTTGAATCCTTGGATCTTTTACAATTTCAATTTTCTTTTGAATTTTGTCCATTCTTTCTTTGGCTTCATCAATCTCCGCCTTGGCTTCTTCAGCTGCCCTCGTTTCTTTGTGAATAACTTCCCCATTTTTTTTCTTCTTCTACACTGTCTCTTTATCATGCATTCCCTCTTCCGAAATAACTTCATTTTTTACTTTAGTTTCTTGATGCTACTAGAGACCATAGAAAATTCCTCCGTAGAATTTTCTATGGTCTCTCCTGTTGTACTATTCCTGGTAGTCTCCAAAGTTTCAACATTAGAATCGACTTTCAGTCCCTTGAGCCAGGACTTCATTTGCTTCAGTAAGCGTTTTTGTCCAGTATTTATCTCAGCTAGTCCGGCTTTCAACTCTGCCATGAAAGCGAACAGCTGAACGAATTTATCCTCCATTGCTCTGCTCTCAGACATTAATTCCGGTAACCAACTTCTGACACCAATGTTATGAAAATTTTCTCTGTGTATGAGAATGAAATCAAGTCCAAATCGGAGGATAACAACACAAATCTTCAGGATGACATACAGGTAGCAGAGCTTGCAGAATAACTGCACAAACAGATACACAGTCATGTTAGAGCTTTTTATGTACTTTATTCTTCACATTCTTTAAATATAATCACAAACTATTAAAGTTTAAAAACTGCTTGATTATGAAGTAATGAAAAATGTTTAGGGCGATAAATTTGCAGAAACACGTAAGTTTCTATGTTTTTAATCTCCTTAACCCGTTTCCGCCCAGCGTCATATTTATAGGACAGTTCATTTTCACCATTATAAATAAAGCTATTCAACGTTTTGCCGATTCTTTTTCCACCCCTTCAAGAGTAATGGTTTCACCCTATTTACTTAAACCGATTTGAACTAGATGGAAGCATTTTTCAGCCAGCTGCAGACACCTAAACTTCGCCATTTTCATGATTTTTTCTTGCTGAATTTCATTGTAATCGTACGAAACGGTTTTAAAGGTAAGTTTAAATATTTTTTCAGAATTTATATTTCAGATATTCTATTAACAGATATCTTAAAGCGTTTTAGAATTATTTTTACTTTTATTAGTTTTAATTACAAATTTAAACTACTGTCCTAAAAATAGGACGCTGGGGGGATTCGTTAAATTTTCTGATATTTAGTTTATTTCATAGGTGCTCAATATACCGCGGAAAAAAGTTTTTAAAACTACCGAGGAAGCTGTAGAATATCTATTTTCGGAGGAATTAGAGTCTGAAATGATTGTTTTGCCACCTGAAGTAGATGAATTACAAATGAAGAAGGTTTTGATGACTCTGAAACTCTTGACCCATCTGTAAGAGACGTAATTTGTCCTATAATTTGTAAGTTGACCTAAGAAAGAGTGGATTTTGAGCAACAGGAACAATAAGAAGTGACAGAATACATCATTGTCAACTTGAAATTGATTTTACTTTCAAAAATACTATCCGTGGTTCACATGATTTCTACTTTGATGTGAAAAATAAAACTACTGCTGTAAAATGGAATGATAACAAATGCATTACACTTGCGATAAATTTTGACATAATTGAGCCACTAACATCTGTTTCAAGGCATGTAAAGGGAAAATCTGAAAAAAATAAAATCGAACAGCCATGTCTCGTAAGCAATTATAACAAAAACATGGGTGGTATCGAATCTCATGATTGGCTTGTAGAGAAACATACCATAAGAATCCGTGGGAAAAAATGGTATTAGCCAATTATTACCCGAATTGTAGGCATGGCTGTTGCAAATACCTGCGTCATTTACAACATGGTAAATGGAGAGAAAAAGAGTACCAAAGAAATAAGGAGACATATCGCAATAGCCTATCTAAAAAAAGGCAGCACAGTACAAATACAAATCGGTATACCAAGTTATACAATTTCGTCTCGAGTGAAGGAAATAGACACTGTTAGACATGATGGAGTTGGCCATATTAATTAGTAAAAGAGAAAAACAAAGACGATGTCAAATGCAAAATTGTTCGGGAAAACCTCTTACATTTTGCATGAAATGTAATGTAACTCTATGTACAAAATGTTTTCCAAATTACCATACGTAGTGTGAATATGTTTAAACTTAATAAAAAATGTCAAATTTATTTGTGTTTCATTTAATTTTGCATTAAATATTAAAGTTCAATTGTTTGGGAACAGAAACGTAATCAAGTAATTAAAAACAAAAGAGAAGTACTAAGTGTTCAAAAACTTCCATATCCGCCCAGCGTCCTATTTATAGGACAGTAATTATCTCGGATCCTAAATTAATGGTGTGGAGTTTAATTGAATATTATATTTAATTTAAGTGTTTAGAACATAATTTTAAAAGTTTTTAACAAAATTTCAATTTTAAATTAAGTTGGGCGATAAAGGGGTTAAGGCATAAAAGAGCTTTGTTTCAGCTTCGCTTGCCTAAAACTGCTTTATTAATTTGAGATTTAAAAGTTAAAAGAAAAATTTTAAAAATCTTTATTGAGAAATTTTAGATTGCAAATATTTATGAGAAAAAAAATGCTGATAATAAATGAATTACTTGGGCGACTTTGACGCATTGATGGGAAGGGTTGATTTTAGCTGCCAACCAATGGGGTTGTAGCATCCCAGAGCAATACATAATGATAAAAGTAGAAAGACTTCATTTCGAGGTACGAGTTCTGGAAATCACGAAAGGACTGGAGGTTGAATTTACTCTCATTGGAGGAAATTTCCTGATTGCATTTTCTTTTGGATGAAGAAGTGAAAATTTGAAAAAATTTAGGATTGCAGAAACTTAAAATAATATTTCGTTGTATTTTAATGTTCGGATTAATATTACAATTTGAAATATTATGAAGAGATTGATTATAAAGGTTTCAAAGAATTTAGTTCCAACTTTTTGTATAATTGTTCTAAAGCCAGGGCGTTATAGGTATCAATATTCCTCGAAGAACCATTTAAGGTTTAAAATTTTCCTAATAATGTGATTTGGGGATCTTTCAAGTTTATGTATGTAGATTTTTCTTATAAATCCCCGGGCATAATTTTAAATAGAACAGGTAATTAGCAATGATAGGTAACTTACTTCGGGAAACACACGCATTTGCTTTCACTATTGGAAAAATAAAGTCGTTGGGGTATCCTTTGATAGCGATGACACTACTTACGGCCACTAGTGGAAACACAAAGGCTTGAAGCAGATTCATTGCTTATCTCACAAAAAGGAATTCACTAAAAAGGAATAAATATAATTTAAAAAGAGCTGGAAATTCTTTTAAAAAAATACTGAAGTATTAAATATTTAAGTCTTATTTCTTTCATTTAGATATACTTCAATGTTGCACCACTTCAATTAGCAAAAAATAGGTCTTTTTCACCCCTTGTTTGAATTATTCTCCTGAGTGGGCGACTATGATTTATCGTTTGTTTTGTAGGATTTAGAAACTGGAGAAAGAAGAATTAGAAGAAAACATTTCTGATATCTTACTTCATAACACTAAATTGCCCTGGTCTCAGCACACCAAATATCTCAGTAGATAAAGCCCTCACTTTTAAACAACACATTGCACTGACCAAACAGAAGTTCCAAAAGATACGGAATTTTAAAATTGGTGTGCATAACCCTCTCGGGCTTTAATCCCCAGTTTTAATTGAAGTTCAAAGATGAGCCAGAACATTGATGTTACGCTTGCTAGGGAGTTAAAATAAAATATTAAAATTAAATTAGGTTATAGGAAAAAAGTGAGTTTACGAGCAATGCTTGATTATTAATAAATAAAAATGAAAAGTTTAAAATTTTATTATCTTATGAAGAATAAATTTTAATTTGTTTAGGGATATAATTATTATGAAAAATATTTTAATAATAGAATTTTTTTAATTCAGGGAGGATTTTAGAGAAACAAATGATATTGCTATTTAATAATCATGAAAAACATTTCTTTTTTTTCATGTATTAACATTAAACATTTCTTTTTACTTTAATATATTAGCAGAGGATTAGAAATAATGATATTTTATGATATTGAAATAATTTAAAATTTTATGAGATTGCGTTGGTAGAACTATCCTGCATTATACTTCCAGTCTGGTTGGATAGTTGAATCAGTGACTTTTCTCGCATATCGAGAGGGTGTGTTCCTATTGTTTGTAGGGAATGGGTGTTATTTTGATGTGTATACTTTCAGGATTTCGTAGAAATTTTTGTATAGGTGGATTTGAAAAGGGGAAAGGAGTTAGATTAATCAAGTAGAGTTTCTCGAGGTCTGTGTTGGAGTTGGTTATTTCTGATGGGTGTGTATTTTTCAAATGTTTGTATTGGTGGAGGTGTAAATGTTTTGGAAGAATTTTCTCGGTAGTTTTTTTAATGAAGGTTTTGAAAGAGGAGTAATTTATTGAATTTCTGATATCGGTGTTTCTCATATACCATCTTTTTTTTAACTATTGTACGGATGGTTGTTGACTAAGATTTTTCTAATAAATCAAGGGTTATGCTTGCACAGTGTGACCAGACTGGAAGGTGTAAGTCAGGATAGGTCTCATTATCAGTATATAGATAAGCAGTTTATAACGTCTAATTAATGTATATTTGTGCACTATAAGGGGAAAGATTTCATTTACTGCAATTTTATATTGCTTTTTAATTATTGTAATGTGTTGTTTGAAAGTGAGTTTTTATCTAATGTTACTCCAAGGTATTTAGTGGACAAGGACCGTGGATTTTCTTAGTGTCTAAATAAATGTCAGGTTCTATTTTTCTGTGGTTTCCAGAAAAGAAAATGGCCTCTGTATTGAAAACGTTCAGGGCTATTTTCCAAGTAAAGTACCATTTTTCTTGTTTCTTGTGGTGGTTGTTTAGTGCATAGCCTATAGTTTTTGGATAATAGTGTCGGGCTAGTATCGCGGTGTCATCTGCGTACATGCAGAAAGTTTTGTTAGGATGTATTGATGTGTCGTTCATGAAATAGTTGAAAAGGGTCGGAGATAAAATTCCACCTTGCGGTACTCCAACTTCAATATTTCTGGGTGAAGAGTGGGTTCTGTTAATAACAACTAAAAATGCTCTATTTTTTAAGTAGGGGTTTATTAAGTTTATTAGGTAGGGTGGGGTTTTAAATTTAATCAATTTATAGAGAAGGCCAATATGCCAAACTCGATCAAAAGCTTTCTGAATGTCGAGAAAAACCACTTCTGTGTGTTGTCCTTTATAAAATCCTGTTTTTATGAGTTCCACCACTCTGAGCAGTTGGTGTGATGTGGAGAGCTCAGGCACGAAGCCATGTTGCTCGTTAATCAGGATAGCATTCTCTTGTAGGTAGTGGCTTAGTCTGTTGTGGATGCTATTTTGCTGAGTACTGGTAGAAGGGAGATAATTCTGTAGTTTTCGGGCCAAGTAGGGTCTTTACCCGATTTTCTTATCGGAATTATAGTTGCAGTTTTTCAGGAATTCTGAAAGTGATCGAGGTCTAGCATATTTTGAATAATATTACGTAGTTGGAAGATGCAAAGGTGAGGGAGATTTTTAATCATTTTGTTGGTGATGTCTTCTCATCCCGGTGCTTTTTTAATATTTTTATGTAGTTTGCTATTTCGGAGGTGAGTGATGGGAGGGGGAGTTTTGGAAGTTGCTTTCATTTGCGAAATATTCGTGAACAACAAGTTTCACTGTGCTATCATGTGTTGGTGTGTTTATATTATTTAATTTGATCAGACCCTGTAGTGAGTCAGCGAGTAATTCGGTTTTGTCTGCGTCACTCAGGGCGATACTAGTTGGGCCGTTGAGGGTGGATACAGAAGATCTTTTTTCTGAACGTTTTTATCATACTCCATAGGTTACTGTCTTCAGCATTCAGCATGCAAACTGTTGAAGACCGATATGGAATAAAGTTTTGTGTTACACTTGGCAAATGTGGTAGTAAAACTATGGAATGTTAAAAGAAACTTATGGTGACGAAGTTATACCACAATCACAAATCTGTAAGAATGCGTGTAAGAATGGCCGACAGAACGTGGAAAGCAACATGTAGGATGGACAACCACCAACATGGCACACTATAGGCTCATCTCTATCATAGAAAATTGGAAAGTACAAATTATGAAATTCTCTTAATTCTGTTTTTTGACGGAGTGGTTCACAATGAATTTGTTCCATCCAAACAGACAATTAGTTCCCAATTTTAGTTCAAAAGGTTCAAACGTTTAAGTAAAAGAGTGAGCCGCATCTTCTTAGAGATCATCGACAGCTGGATCGTCCACCATAGAAATGCTGGGTCCTAACGCCATTGGTGGGGATTGAGTACCTGTCTCATGAAAACATCACTGTGGCTTCCCATCCATCACACAGTCCAGACTCATCCCTCTGTGACTTCTTTTTGTTCCATAAACTTAAAATGGAGATAAAAGGATATAATTTTGGTACAGTCAAAAACTATCAAGCCGCCGTGACCGCAAAGCTACACAACATGTCGCAAAAACTAGAAACATGCAACAAATGCTATGAACAATGCCAGCATCACTGGACTCGTTGTATTGATCCTCAAGGTTTATACTTCGGAGAATATTAGATAAATTTCAGAATATATCTCAATAATATTGTTACGAAAATTCTAATAGTGAGTGGATGTTTAAGAGGGAAAATCAGTCCAACACAGATGATAACGGTAAATGACGTTTTATTCACAAATACTCAGGATGGAACGACACGCAGGTACCAGAGCTTGTCCAGTAACCACATAAATTGAAACACAGTACTTGTACAGATAAGCGACATAAATACGGGAGCAAAAACAACATTTGTAAAGATAGTCACAATTATATAAGCAACTTTCAGCTCATTAGCTTACTGATTTGTACAATGGACAAATCTCCACCATGAGCCAATGCCAACAGCCTCACGTCGATTTCCCCGATCAATCTCTTCCAGCTTCGCAAGTCTCCTATTTTATAGGCACTCCGGCCAGGTGCGATATCACAGGGAAAGTATCTCAATAAAAGTCCGTAACTTTCTTCCCATTCGAAATTTCGCCAAGATTCTAGTACTTTCTGAAATCTTAGATATGTCGTCAAAGTTGCAAACTTTCTCGTCAAAAGGATCACCAAATCCATCGCCAAGATTAAGAGGCCATTGAATAAACTTTCCTTGGATGACTGATGAGGTTTCTGTAAATGCCTCTTTTTATTATTTTTTTAAAGAATCGTTGCAGGGAAGCTTCATCTCGGATCATCATCGTAGCAATTTAATTTTTAAAATTTTCTTGACCTTGTAAAAGCAAAAAAGAGAAAGGATGTAAAACTCTCAAGAAAAGACACTACAAATTAATGTACTTAGCAATTAAATTCACAAGAGTTATCATAGATATCTCAGAAAAACTAATATGTTTGTAATGCTCAAAAGAATTGACTTAAGAGAGCATGAGACCCATTCGATTAAATTAGCGCCAAAAAACTCTTCATTCTGGATGCGTTGATAACCCCATAAATTTGTTCAAAGAAAATAGATGTGTGTGTGCATATATGCTGCAGCTATACCTTAGTATTAATATTCATTTTTTATAGCTTTCAATTTCTTTTTGTGAGGAAACTTTTAATATTAAAATAGGCTTATAATTATATCTATTTAAAAATAAAAGGTATGTAAATGCGAATTTTTTTTTTCTTCAGAAAGGTTTAGTATCATAAAAGTTTAGAACCGCCACTTTAAAGGAAAATAAACACAGTTGGAATATCACCATCGCTCTATGGTTGGAAGTCTCATACTAATAGTAGAACGCACGAATTTTTTTATCTGCATCCTTGAAAATGATGAAAGAATTTGTTTGCATTCTTCTTTTCTCTAAGTTAAACAAGTGGCGATTGAGAAAAAAAGACAATGGATCGAGGCTATTTCATTATAGCCAACTCTAAAAGCCCGTCACCTCAAAGAAGAATAAGAAAATCATAATTTAATAAGAACTTATTTGTAAACGATACTCTAAAATATTTGAAAGGGCAGCAAATAAATAATGGAATTCTAAAGTCCCCCCAACATTAGTTCTAGCTTAAATAAAAAATATTGAAAAATAAAATGCCTGCAATCGTTCAAGAAATCAGCTAACATTAAGTTTTATTCACAGTGCAAAATATTCCAGAACAGACACTCGCAAAAATTTACAAAAAAAGCCATCTCTACAAAATCTAGATAAAAATTAAGACAAGTTTCAGAAATTGGTAGACACTTTCAAACTGAGCTTTAACAATTTAAATAATTTTAAGTGTTGTATCACTTTTCTTGTGAATCCTTTTGAAATTGATATAATTGGAGACGATTTCACATTTCCCAAGTACTTGTTACCTGATAAGAATTTTTAAATAAATTCTAAATGAAACTACGAAGACCATACATTTTAAAAATTAAATAATAAAAACATTTTTCTGATTGAGACTCTCGAAGTTCTGGATATATAATTTTCAATGGCCATCCGGATAAAAAAAAGTATGCTGCATAGCAAAGATTGCTTCTCAACTGTCGTATCTTTTTTTTTTTTTTTTGCAACAATGAAACTTAGATATCTTGCGTAATCCTGTTTTTCTACCAGTAAGGATTTTTCATGATTCCTGTAGCAACTTGGTTAAGGGCGTAATCTTTTTCCCAAAACGGCACAAAAGTAATTTTCTTTTTTTCTCTCATTCCAACACCTGACCAAGCTCAATGAGCAGAAGTCATTATACTTTTATAAAATTGTACAAAGTGTATCGAAAACGTTCCAGGACGGCCTCTCACAAAATATCAAAAATGGAAAAATCCTACAAAACGACGGGACGATGTAGAAATGAACGTCAACAACTCGTATCAAATGGTTGCATTCATTTCTGATTAGTTTCGACTTGGCAGCATTCCTTTGCATTTCTATCATCGATAAAAATGGAGCAACGATCGAGCATCAAATATTGTTCTTAATTGGGAAAATCGGCCACAGAAATGTATGAAATGATTAAGACTGCATATGGTGACGGTCCTTTGAGTGTTTTCGAGGTTTACCGATGGAAGAAGATTGAAGCGGAGATGACGTCGCCACTAAATTGTGTTGGAGTTTCAATGTTCCCGAAGACGGTTATAGATCTGTTCACTTGTTTCAAAGGTTGTATTAAATTGCGAGTAAACTATGTAAAAGTTTAATATTAAATGTAAATATATCCGAGAAATATTGGTTCCAGTTCGATAACAATCTATGTAGCTTCACACGATCAATTACGTCTGCGCACTATTAATCGTTACTCTCATAGCTACCAAATTTTAATAACCCTAATATTCAATGCTCCGTCACTTTTTTTCGCATTTCTTTAAGTCCGTTCACTTCACTTCTAACGGTAATCTTATTTGCGTAATCACGTTTCGTTTGGTTGGTAAGAAGGCGGAATATAAAAACAAGAAAATAAACTCAGATGTTATTTGAAGGAAATTACGCAAATAGCCTACTTTCGTTACGAATTTACAAAAGCTTTTTAATACGTTTTATTTTAAAAGTAATTTTTTATGAGTGTTGTAGCAGATATTAACATATGCTACTTATTTCTTCAACTCAAAACACAAATTCTACATTCAGGAGGAATTAAAGTAATCTTACCTCTCAATCCTAGAGAAGCTGCTGAAATGAATCGTTGAAGGACTGTCGATATCAAATACTTCTGAAATGAGTATCCGAGCTGTCTCGTAAACTTTTTTATGATTCATAACAATAAGGGTTTGATTTGAGTGGTCAAGTTTGTCTCTTTCCGGGAGAAGCATTTTACTAGCAACAAAGATACGACTTCACTTCTTCGTAGAGCTTGACTGTGTGTTAGACGTATGACGTCATTATGTTTCTATGAACAAAGTCTTAAAATTTAAAGAAATTCAACGTAGTGCATTAGGGGACAGGTAAAAAAAAGTTTTAAAATAGAAAAGGATGTGAAAATACTAATGAAACATGACATTATAGGGTGAAAAAAAAAGCATAACTGCAGAAAAAATATATAATTTCGTAAAATAGATTGAAATTAAAAGAGAAGCAATAAACATTTTATGGGGAAAAATAATACGTAACAAGTGAAAATATATTTTCAAAGGCCCTCTTTAACTATTTCCAATAACAGATAAAAATTCCCTTTTTTTTTTTTGCAATGTTTTTTAAGGTATCTGCCTACCTTTATAGAGGATTTTTTTAAATAATTGAAAAAATAACTTTTTATAAGCATTATACTATAAGATATGGTTAAAAACTTAAAATACAATATAAAATTTGTATAAATTAATAATTTTTTTAATATTTCAGCTCAAAAAATACATAAATTAGCAGTAAAATGGCCTTTGTGCAAAACACCAAAACTGAAATTTAAATAGAGTTATTTCAATTCTGTAAATTTTATTATAATTAATTGAATCTAATTTAGGATTTGTGCTTTTCTCACAATTATAACTCTGAAAATGAAGTATTTATAGGAAGTCGTACTTTAACATACAGAAAAAACGTACAAATTTGTGATAAGTTATGACTTTATCATCAATAAAATGCAAAATAATAGAATTATAACAATACGCGAGGTCAAATCCTAAAGACACTTTCATAAAGTATTCCATGAAAGTTTCAATACATTATATGTATAACTTTTTTCAATACGATGTTTTGCGCTGAAGCAAAATATGAAAATCTTGATTTTGAGAAAAAGCTGAAAATACATTTCAACCCAGAAACTTTCCTAATTAAATAAAAATGTAAGAATAAAATATCCCTGATTTGTAAAGTTCACTATTTGTATTACTTAAATAAGTTATTTTTTTTCTTCCTGGTGGCCTTCCTGGTGTTGCATAACTTTTCGATTCGATTGTAATCCAACTTTTCATATCCCTTTATAGTGAAATAGCCAGGATTTTTAATGTTCAGCTTATTTAAGACTTTTAAACAGCCTTGATGTCCTTCGTTAAATTGTATAATTGCATCATATGCACCCAATTTCACAGTGTTCAAACAAACAAAAACTTCCTTTAGTACTCTTTATCATATTACACCATTAAAAGATTCATTTACATTTTGGGTCTTAGGAAATTCACATTGCATGTTGGAAGGTATTTTGATGGCAATATTACGTAAAATAGCAATGAAAAACAAACATTAAAGTTCCATTTCCGGTAGCAGAATGCTACTTCTAGTTCTAAAATTTGACACAGACTATTATTAAAATGCTTATAACTCATGTTCCATGTAAGATAGACACAAAATTTAAACTGTTCTAGAAAGCTAAGAAGTCCGGCTTCAATAACAGACCGTAAATAAAAAAAATCGACTTTTTGACCGAAAATCACTTTTTAAAAGTAGCGGATATCTTAACATTTTGTTTTTTGAATTAATGGAATTTCCCTGTTGTTTTATAACATTTTGTGGGATTTAATTCTTGCTCTTCTAATAGTTTTAGTTATTTCAGTTATTTCGTTTTTTTCTATTATAATGTTTAAATTATATGTCTAACAATATATACATATAAATCTAGCTGCTTTCACGCTGTTATTTTTGAACTTTATTTAGGTCATTTTAATATGAGACATTATAGGCTTAAATATTTCAAATTTGTATTTTTTGTCTATGTTTAATTTCTATTTTTCTTTATATATATTGGTTATATTTCCTTTTTATTGGTTATTTTTCCATATAATATATATTATATGTATACATGCATTGAGCAAAAGTCCTGGGATACCTCTAATATCGTTTGGCCATGCTGGTTTTAGAGTCGCTTGCGGAAGTGTTACCAGAGCAGGATTTTGGGCACAAACGGGTCTTCCTATCATGTCCCATAAATATTCGATATTATTCAATTCTGCGGCGCCAAATCCTTCACTGAAATTCTCCTGAATGTTTCTCAAATCAATCGCAAATGATTTTGGCTCGGTGACTTGGTGCATTGTACTCTTAGTACATTTTATCATCGTTTCGGTACATGGTGTCCATGAATAGCAGCAGTAAGTGGTTTCCAAGTAACTGAATATAACAATTTCGATTCACTGATTGCTTTAGTTTGATCAGAGAATACAGTCCATGCCATGCAAATGTAAGCCGTATAATTTTGGAGCCTAAACATTAAATAACAAAACAGTACACTTGAAACGCAAAATATCTTCTCTAATAACAATAGTAAGACACCCTTAAAATAAACTCCAGCACAATAAATGAAAAAACAATCTTTCTCAAACCCACCACAAAGTATTCATTCAACAAAACTAGTAAAAAGAAAATCTGTAAGAAAAATTAATTCAATAGTTAACCCTTTCTGTACGGGCGTCCCATATATGCATCGTGTCTTTCGCGACCAGGCGTTCCGCTCGTGCATCATCAGAGAATGAGCTCAAGGGGACGGGCTTTGTATAAATGCCTTTTAAGGTGGAACGTTTTTTTAAAGGCCTCTAGACGGTGCCCTATATCCATTACTTTTGAACTCAACATAGTTTTAGGGTCCTGACCTTCAATTTGCTCGCATTTTGCCTTACTTTGCGCAACAGCTGTTGTGTGGAAATCTTAACGTAAACAAACTGAATTTAGCTCTTAAAATTTCCACATTCGTATTCCTGGTTTCTCTCTAAATGTTTTATTTTATTGGTTTTCGCTGCTATATATTTACTATTATTTTTTTTCTTGATTAAGTTTCACCCTCAACATTGTTGCTCTGCGATGCTTTCGGATATATTTTGCGTACTTCTCTTTTCTGTCGACAAGTCTCGATTCCAGTTCATTTCATCGAGAAAGTGCTGTTTATCTTACGAATATACTCACATGGTCGACCGGAGTAGTAAGTGGCCGTATACACGGGGCGGAAATGACGTCATTACCCCCTCACTTCTAATGCCTCACTGGACTAGATATCCAGGTAAGCTTTTCATATGTACCTAATGTATCGATAAGGATCCCCAACCCGTTATCTTTGGGATTGTTATTTACGGAGCTATAAGCTCGTTGTGTTGATATTATTATCATTATTAAAACACACTCGTTTACTTGACACAATCATGGAACTAGACATTCGTTTTATTTCTGTAATTCTGGAAGAATATAAGTCTGTTCAAGACAAGAATAAAATTTAAAATTATAATCTGAGTGAGAGAGAGTTAGAAATGACTTTGAACCAAATGTACTCTAAGTCCATTGCTAGAACTTTACACTAATGCTGAACTGTGATAGGTTTGTTTAGATGATACCACCAAACTTATAGAAGCTGATTGGCGGAATAAGATAATGTATCCTTACGCCTGCAGAATGTTAAATTGGGCGTAATTCGGTATGAAATCAATATTCGTGTTATAACATGATTACGCATTCCTTTACCATATCACATCTAAATAATTCTGTCGTGACTTTGTCAAGTTCAAACACGTATTCCATCTATATATTTTCGAAATTAACATACAAAAAATTTAATATTTTGTTTTCAATATTGTAGCATTGTATTTTACGGTCAGTGAATTAAATCAACTTTTCAGTAACAAAAGTTTTTACGATTCAACTTTCAGTTAAAATATTTCTATATGGCCATCGATTATATGATCATAATATAATTAGAAGGTCTTCGTGCTCAAATGTCCGACAACAAAGTTTACAAAAATGGTGGAATTTTTTTATAATTAAAAAAATTGAAATTTATATTCTGAATTTATTTTTTATATATGATAATTTCAAAAATACATAGATAGAATATGTGTTTGAACTCGACAAAGTCACGAGAGAATTGTTTTATAATTTAAGATATTCTAAATTAAGCAAAACAAACTTGTTTATTCAGAATATATTTCATCAGTATTGGCGTATCAGATCACTTTTCGATTTTTTATCGTTTGCTTCAATTTTAATTGCACTTAGCTTAAGGATATTCAATTTATTAATCCATCGTTTCTTTTAAATTTAATTACATTAAGCTAATATAATATTCCTTTTAATAATTTATCATTCCCTTTAATTTTAATATCAGAAAATGTTTGCTATTGTCCATTTCTTAATATTTTATCATTTACTTTAATTCTTATATATATTTAACTCAGTAATATAATAAAAATTATTTAAAAAAAAAAGAGCACCTTGAGTGGCTAAATCTGTTTTTTGCAAATCTTTGCAAGGAACTTTATCTTTTTGAATAAGTGTAGATTATTCCGCCTGCATTCCAAAAAACTTCTTGTTGGCCTATTTCATCGTCTTTGCTTTCTTTGGAGTCTTTTCGCCTTCAATTCCCGTCTGTTTTGACGTTTCCTTCACCTCTGTTGTATATCCATGTGTTGCCCACAGACAAGCATTGATTCAGAAACTCGTCGTAATTGCCACGAAAAAGCTCCAAAATAACCTCAGAGTTCACCACACATATGTGTTTATTTTCCACTGAGAGCAAACGTAACACCATCGATTTTTTTCACACCCCTTTTTTTTTTTTTTGAACAAAATTGAAAACACTGCACCTTGCGATATTGCAGTGGCCTTAAGTACTTCGTGCACTTTGATTCGTCGATGACTAAAAACCATATCGCGCATTTTGTCAATTATTCCGGTAATGGTCACTTCCACTGGACGTTCCGAATGACGTTCATCTTTTGTGGATGTGCACCCCCGTTTAAACTCATTTACCCAATTATACGAGTATTTCATCATTCAACCGTTCGAAATATCAAAACTAGTAACTAAAATATACACTGGTGTTCAAAATTAAGAGAATTTACATATTTTGCAGAATTTCTTGAAAAGAATTGAACGAAATGTGAAAATACTGTTTCGAAACAAGGATGTAAATCTTTTACGTTGAATACGTAAGCGTATACGTGTATAGGGGCGGAACTAGTTGAAAAACAGGATTTATAAGCGCACGTGCCAAAATCCGCATTTCGTTCCCTAGCGCATTTCGTCGAATTTCTTGGTGTTTTTTTGCAGCAATCGCTTATATAAATATTCAAACGGTAAAACTGAATAACTACCAACGTTTAGATGATGGAATGAAGTGGCGAATTGTAAGTAAGCTAGAAGCAGGCCAGTTTCAAATCCAGATTTGCAGATAATTTGATTTAACGTCCAGCGTCATGTCCAACTTATGGAAACACTTTAAGGATACCGGATCCGTCATAGAAAGCCTGGGCAAGATCGTCCAAGAGACTTGACGACCAGAAAGGATCACTATTTGTGCATTACAGCGAGGCGTAACAGGGATGCTACAGCTTCTCAGGTCTTTCATGAGTTGTATGCAGCCACAATAACCTGAGTTTCAATGGTAACTGTTTCCAGAAAACTTCACGAAAGAGGGCTGTTTGCAAACAGATCTGTTGTTTGATTCTCGCTCAGTTCTTCGAAAGGAGAGTCCTATTAAAATGATGCAGAGAACATACAAATTGGAGCATGAATCAATGAGTGACCGTTCTCTTCACTGATGAGTCCCGTATCAGCCTAACTAATGATTTTCGTCGTACTTTTATATGGAGAGAACCAGGGACCCCTATTTGCACACCAAAGTCCGAGAAATTGACCATTACGGCAGCGGAGGTTCGATGGTCTGGACAGGCATCATTTTGGATCACCTCACACACCTCCATGTCTTTGAGAGAGGCACTGTGACTCTTGAGAGGTATAGGGAAGAGGTCTTGTATCCCTATATCTGCCTTTACAGGGGTCCAATTGGTCCTGATTTCCTTTTAATGTATGACAACCCAAGGTCACATAGATCTCAGCTGGTCGACGAATTTCTGAAAAGTGAGGATATTCCCCGATGTAATGGCCAGTCAGATCTCTAGACTTTAATCCTAAAGAGCATGCCTGGACGCTCTGGGAAGGGCAATTGCTATTCGCAAGCCCCATCCGAAAACCATCCAAGACCAGAAAACAATGTTGTTGATCGAGTAGGACCTATTGCCCCAGGAACTCATAAACTTCCTTATTTCCAACATGAAATCACGTTGCGAGGCCTATATATCTATAAGAGGGGACCCTACCCCCTATTAACTCCTTTTTCTGCAACTGCTGTTTCATACCTTACGACTCCGATGAGCATTACGCACGATCATGCGTGTGTATTGTATGGTTATTTTTTTTGTACTATATCAACTCTATATACAGACCAAATTTCATTAAAATTTGTCCAGTAGTTCTAGAGATAATTGACCAAATCGGGAAAATTCTCTTAATTTTGAGCACCGGTGTATGTTCAGTAAGATATTTATAATTCTGTAAGTGTCAGTTTCTGATACATTTATAAGCAATGAAGGAATTTTGTTTTATTTAATAGTATTTTCAATTTTATGCTTTCACCTTAAGCTTTTCGCAGTGCTAATGATCTTGATCTTACAAAGTATAATATTGTACTCTTAAACGTGGAGCCATTGTAGTGAGCTTTTAAATTTCAGACCAGACTTCTCTCTTTCCTCTGTCAAGAATTACGAGAATACGAAAATCTAGAATTGACCCATTTCCTTACCTTTAACTATATAGTAATGGTAACATTTATTGCTACTTTATGGAACAAATAATTCGAAGAAAGATCTATTTCAGGCAATCACAATAAGAAATTGTTACTGTTTTATACTTCAGTAAACTTGGAATTTACGAGTATTGGTCTTATAAATAACGTTATTGCCACCTTATCGAAAAAGAGTAAATTGGTAGTTATATTTCTATTTTATAATAGCAATAAAAATCGGAATAATGAGTGAATAAAATTGTTTACAGTAATAAAGAAATTATCATGGAAAAAAATTACTCTTGCCCATACATAAGAAATTTCAAGTTACGAGCTATAAAAGGAATATTACATGATGCGTATGATTTTACGTGTGACATTAAATGCGTTCTAGATGAAACAGAATTCACCTTCGTCTCAGACCAGAAACAACATTTTGAGAATCTGGATTATAAGACAGAATTTGTTTTCATTTGAGCTACAGAATACGGGCTGACAAACAGATGGACCTTTTTTGCTCACCGTAGTCATCGTCAATGGTTACGAAATCATGAGTGAAGAGCTCGGCGGTTGGTGTTTTCGACCCCGTGGAGGGGGAAGTCAGTTGACTTTGGAGTGCCAGGGGCGTTTCGAACTCTTCACACCAGATCTGAAGCAATCGAATTTTGCTGGGCCTTTATCAGTTAGACCAAAGAAACGTCCCCGTTGGGTCATTTATTAAGGTGTTTTAATTTCTGGTCTTGTTGCTAAAGAAAGTCGGGGCACATACTCTCCCTCCAGTATCCTCGTGATGATACGATGAAAAATATTCTGAATGATATTTGTAGAGAAGATCGCTTTTCCAGCCATCGCTACAATTGATATACATTCCTCCTTGCTATATCGAGTTTTTATATTGAACAGTTTCCATTTGACGTCATTGGCTATCTCGAGTTCAGTGGTGTACCTCGTTGACACCTAATCCGTAGCCGGTATATCACTAGTTGTGATTTATGTGCGGTTTTCATAGTTAGACTCCTAGAGGCAAGTATTCTTGCTTCGGGGGGTGTATGAAATCAGTAGTTTTAGGTTGTGCTGCCATTTAGAGTTCAAGTCCTGAGTCACCACTTCGGCATTATGCGAATTTCGTCTCCGTGGAGGAGAGAGAGTTTACTTTGGAGTGCCGCGACATTTCGAACTCTTGATCCTGAAGTAGTAGACCGATCACTTTTTACTGCTCCTTTATCAATAAAACCAATAGAGACGTCCCGTCGGGAGTGTTATTCAGGTGTTTTAATTTCTAGCCTTGTTGAAGAGAGCCGCCGCAAGTGAATCGCAATTTAGAGTAAAAATATAAATTGAAGGATAATGTCAACTCCATCAAAGATGTGAATTTTCTGCGTTACTTTCATACTCTTTCAATATTATTTTTAGTTATTAAGGAACTTACTCATGTGAGGAAAAAATCTGTATAGCTCAAGCTTATACGAATAAAAATGGGTTAAATGTACAGTTAATCTAACATCTAGAGATATTGAAAATGATATCTTACAAAAAAAAATCCAAACTGGAATACTTCACATTCTGAGAAACGGTGATTCATATCATATTAAACATTCAAATCCAAAAACAGATAAATGAAAAGCATCAAAATGGTCAACCCTCTCTTAGACCCAGACTTTCAAAGGATACGTCTGAAAGAGTATTTTATCCATCTCTGCCTAGACAGAATTTCGTCTTCCCTCTGTTAAGACGAAAGTAATTGTCTGCATTTTACGATCAGAGGACTGGCGGGTTCTGGTTTCGTAATTTTTTAGTCGTTTCTAGGCGCAAACACACTATTTGACTTTTTTCTTTCTCGTGTTTCTAATTTCTCTCATTCGGAATAGAAGTGCGCTATTGCAGATTTGAACTCCATGACATGTTATCTCACGATTGACAAAGTAGATTAGAAAAGAAAGAGGTTTTAATATGTGCTCTTAACATGAAGTTTTGATGCCATATGAAAAAAGATAAATCTCTTAAAAAGGGTAAAATTACAAGTTAATCAGACTCGTGAATTAACAGGATCGGAATGTAACTTATAAGAATTAGAAATTAATCCAAGCTTAAATGTGTAATATTTGCTTTTTCATCATTAGAATTCACTTTAAAAACTTGATTGGAGGATTTTATGGGATAAAGAACATCAAAGGCTATTTTACCCCGTTAAACCCTTTTCTCACAAATTCATCTTAATCTATTTATTTTATTGGATTTAGTCTATAAAAAAAGAGGAATGTAAAAGTAAGCAAACGTAATGTTCCAAAGTTTTACGACTAATCATCACAGTAATTAGTATGACGGCTTTTTCCAAAATTTGTTTCATTTTTAAAATTCTCGGTAACTATTTTTGAGCCATTCTTTTTATCAACTTATTATTCAATGCATGTAAAAGAGTAAAGAAGTATCCGTTTTCAAACTATGCGGTAAAGCCGAGTTTAATTTAATTTCCTTCAATGAGTAAGAGAGGACATCATACTTCATGTGCCATTTGCCATAGAATTCTTGTGTTATTCATACTCATGAATAACAGACTGATTGTTTGTTAACGTCTTAATGAGAAGCAACAAAAAATTAGAACCTCGACCAAGTGACGACTCCTGATCTGGAACCTCCTTCTCCGAATATCTACACGAAGCCAACAGGAGAACATGGAGAATCTCGACCAGATTCAAAGTGCCCCGCTACATAGCTGCTCTGTATTGGCATCATAGCTCGAACTAACGACTCGACGAAAAACGACGCTGAATGTGAGTTCGTGACCACTTGGCTACCACGGAGAGATTCAATTCTTAAATATTTCTTCAGTCTCCAAGAAATTAACCAAAACTATATATTGTACTATTTTTTTGTATGATTGAGCATTTTACAGAAACAAAAACAAGAACAATAAAGTAGGAAATAATGAATTAATTGTTTTTTACTTTATAAGCTCAATATTTTTCCTCGATAAAACCTTATCGCCAAATAATTTGAAAACTTTTTCTATCGGAGTTTTAAGGTGTGGCTATTAATTATTATGATTAACTAGTTATTTGAGCTCTCAAACGGATGTCATAATGAAGTTAACAACTCTTAAAGCAACGACTGTGATTTAATTCCAGATTATTTATAAAACATTTTTAAAATTGATTTTCAACTTTATTAGTCAATCTGTACAAAATATAACTGTAAATCAACGCTTACAAGCTTTCTTTTCAAATTATGAAGGGGGATATTAATCTGAAACACAATGTTTTTACTACCCTGTAATATGCCCAGCAATTTTTTTTTTTTTCAAAATGTTTAATTAGTTTTTCTCAAATGTAAAATCCAACATAAATACTAATATATAAATAAAAAAACTACAGATATAATGAGACATTGAAATGTTTTTGAAATTCCACGCGTAAGCAATCGATAGTTAAGCTAGTTATATATAATAATAAATCGTCAATTCTATCACATTATTTTTAATTTTCAAGATGAAGTAATTCAAATTTAAAAAATATGACCGAAAATTTCCAGTAAAAGTGCATAAATGAAGCTTTTAAGGGGTCTCAGAACCCTTAAACCTCAAATTTTTTGATTTTTTGAAAAAAAATATATGTTAGAGCCTCATCTGTTCTGAACATTTTGGTACCAAAATTATAACGATACTTCGAAAACTCCTAGAGGTATCAAGAAAAACTAAACTTAGATTTGAATTCTTTGATTTGAATGTTATTTTTCTACTTTAACTTCATTTTTCTCAGAACAAAATTTTTTAACTTGAGTGCAGGATATCTCAGAAATTTTTTAAGATATCAGTGTAAAATTTTATGTACATGTTCAAAAAAGATTTCTTTATGAATTATACTTCAAATTTTATGCAAATTATTAACAGAAAATCTTTTATAGGAATTTTAATTGGATTTTATCTTAAAATTTCATATTTTCTTAATAATTGTATTAAAAAAATTCTCAAAAAGTGTGTATAACTTTAAAATTGAACTTTTTTTTACGAGGTAATATCCCTTTTGTAAATTTTAATCAATAATATACTTCAGAATCCTGCTCGCAGCAAAATATAGATTTTCTTAATTTTGAAAAAAAGTCCAATTTATTTTTTATTATAACTTTTTAAGAATTTCTTTAAATCTTATTAAAATATGAGAAAAAATATAAATAAAATAGAATATTATTTGGCAAAAGTTTAAATTGTCTGCTTTGTTTCATTGGTAAATTATATTGTTTTGAAAAATGATATTTTTTAAGATACACGGACAAGCGTTAAGAGTCCTGAGACCCCTTAAGATAAACATTTTTACAAAACACCATTAAAAGTCAGTAAATGTGCAAATGTTTTTTTTTTATTACTTCTATGTTTAAAACGAATTCTTTAAAAAATATAGAAGTAATTATATAACCTGGAATGCATTTCAGAAATAATGGTTATACACCATCAGCTGTATTTTTGTACTTGCCAAAGTATTCGTGATCTAGTGGAATATGATAGTTTTGCTCCAGAAATGTTCAACATACGTGCATTTTTGCGACCGTTTGTGACATAATTTTGATCCAGGTGGGTTTTTTTTATGGTTCAACCTTCTCAAGTGAACAAGAGGATTGTGTTTTTTCTGATTTTATCATTAGTATCTCCGATTAAACGTTAACCAGCCATTAAAGGAAGGCTCAAGAAGTAGAAATTTGCACAAATAAATAATGAAATATCGGATAATTGTTGACGAAGCTCATTAAAGTTCTTCAAATTAGGAATGTTTTTTTGCAGAATCTTTCTCTTTTTCTCTCTCTTCTAACCCTCTACGCACCTATATAAAAACTTGAAATAATAATTGAAGCTTGAGTTTTTCTACTCACGGGGATTCAAATATCTCCACGGTTGAAGTTTCGAGCGGAAAGAAGAGTCTATACCTATATGAACTCGATTCGCAAAGGATCCTTAGTCCAAGTCGATCTTCTATCAATAATCACTTGTCGAACGATAATATCTGTCACATAACTACTGCTTACTCTTCAGTTCTTTGACGCTTAAATATGTACCTCCTAAAATCTTCACTTCTTAAATTCAATCTAATCTGCGTGAATAGCGTTTCATTTCACTGGAATTTCAAACAAAATCAGAAAGTAAACCCAGATGTCAGTTGGAGGGAAAATAGCCCAACGTTACAAAGTATTCAAATAACAAAACTCAAACAATCGCGTGTCCATTATTAATAAGAAAAATTCTTGACCCCTTCCTCAATTCTGTCTCGAAGATTCCGAAGACAGAATTATTTGGAAATTGTTTATTTCCATGCTATTTTGACACTATTCATGTACTCGATGCAAAGAATGATTAAAAAGTTCCGTACATATCTCAATACAATTCTGATCAAAATACAAAGCGTTCGTCAGCATACGGTGCGTAGAACTGTGAAACTAACAAGTTTATTTTTAACACGTTTATAAAGTCTATGAAGATACCATGGTGAAAGAAATCACGTGCCAGTTGATCAGGAAGTCACGGGATTGAAATCTCTCGTGATCTGATGAAACACCGATGACTCTGAAATTTTTGCGTGATTCAGAAAGAAGCTTTTGTACTGGGAATAATTATTTATTCTGTCGGAACATCTGAAAGTTTACGAATATAAAGCATATAAAAGTACTTATTAATTCGTTACACACTTCATACGATTATCTTAAAACATAATATTTAAATTATTCCCACTTCTGTAATGTTAAAACACATCTTCATTGATACAATGGAAAACGAAATCAGTCTCCCGAGTACTTTAATGACAACCCAATGCATTATCAAGCAAAAGAGTTATAGAGTAACATAAAAAAATTATTTCTACATTTTTCCCGAAAGGCTGTGATACAAAAACTTGTGAAGCTATTATATTAAATAATGTGTTATATAAAGATCACAAAAAAAAATTTAATACCTATCATAGTACATGTAAGTGCTGAATTCTTATACAATTACAGCAAATTGTTGAAAGTATCTAATTATTCACTTAATTATTCCCACCTTAAATTATGTAGTAACATTTCAGAGCTTATAGCGCTTTTAAAAGGTTCATTTCAAAAAATATATTCTATCTTCAGAAATCACCATGTAATAGAGATTATAAAAGTAACGACCATAGATGAGGAGAAAGAATATGTTACAAGAAAGTTTTGGTTGGTAAATTGTATGTAAAATCTTTTGAAGTTTGCAGTGTCTTGCTTTGGTAATTATTTTTTAATTGCTGGATAAAAAATTGTTTTTGATGAATTTTTCAGTCTCTTGTGTACTTCTGAGTAGAATCTTCTGAATAACATCTGATCTCCCTTGATGTCCCTTTACCTTTAGTCCGGTTACATTCGCAATCCATTCCAGGTTCCTTGGAACATTGGCGAAAGACCGAGAAAGTCCTGAGTATGCGCAGGAGGTCATGACGAACCAAGAGGCTACTCCAGTCAAGTAGTATCTTTCATTTTTTATGCATCACTGGAGCTCTTTCATCATTCTAAAATACACAGTTAAAAGTAATTTCAGAATACAACCGTTACTTATTTTTAAAAGTAATTGGATGATTAAGTTCGGAGATACTAATAGCATAAGTAATTTGTAATATCACGTTAAAAGAGTTTTACTTACATTCCTAAGCATGTTACTTTTAAACTATCAATGTTCATCCAAGATCAGTACATTCGTACATAATAAACTTTGATACAAATGGAGAAGAGTCCTGGTGATAGTAATTTTGAGATTAACGCCATTTAGAAGTTCTTGTCGATTTTAAGCGGCAAATGATACGAGGAAGTATCGTTAATGTCTTAATTATTACTGAAAAATAACCGAGATACCTGAATAAAATTTATTTTTCATTTGAATTGATATTTGGGTACATAAATTACTGCTATTCTTGTTGATTATCTTGGTTTCAGGCAGCCGTTTATTGAAGTAACCCTCATAATGGAGAATTCAATCTGCTGACCCACTATGGTTAACAATGACGTTAATAAACGCCGGGAAAAATGTGTAACTCTATAAGGTGACTATGTAGAGTACTTTTAGGAATAATAGATAATAATATGGTTAAAACTAATCAAGTTTTAGTTATAATTAAAACCTTAGGATATCCCCCTACGTATTTTATTCCGGATTCAGAGACCTCTTTCTTTCAAAAGAAATCTCAGTAACGAGTGAATTTCTATGAAGAAAATAAGTTTGGAAATATTCACACGTTTTATAACTCTAGTGGCAATGGTTATATTGCAGCATTATTCTTGGGAATCCAAATATCCTCAAGAGTTTAGATCTACATACGAAGTCTTGAATTCAGAGTGGTTCCTTTCAAACCGATACCAATACCTCTGTTTGAATTGATTGCTGCCAATGTTGGATCTGGACTTCGCATCTCCATTCTAGAAATTTGCAACGGTCAAACGTTTAATTTGCTTTTCGGACTGACTCAACTGATGTTTCGCAAAGGATACAAAAGGAAGAATGCGAAAAATCAGAATATCAACAAGTTCAAGTTCGTGGAGATAAAGAAAGGTAGTTGAGAATCCACGCGATCTTCCTTGCAGAGGCTACTCAGCTTAACAACGTTTGTAAATTAAATGGTAAGTAGGCTCAACTGTATTTGAGAACGCGAATGACCAACATGCAGTTTGGTTTTAGTCCAAGAAAAGCTAGTGCAGAAAAAGTGTTATATCAAACACACAAGTGAAGGAACGAATCATGCGTAAAGAATTGTACCTAGGGCTGTACAACGGAAGCATATCCAGTAGTAACTGGACAACGAATCAAACCGCTTAATCCTATGCTTGACGAAAGTATAATTTTGGGGATTGAAAAAACGTGAAGAAAATAAATATTTTCAAAAGGAAAAAAAAGTATTTCTATAGCCGATAAATTTCCCGTCAAATTATAGAATTATTCATGTGCTTATAGAGGAAAAAGACATACCGAAGTCCACGAATCATCTCCAAGTAATCTATTGGTCACTACAAAAACGAAGTTTAGATTAGTTCAGTTTTTATTAACGTGGCACTAGAAGCAACACGAGGGCTATTGGCGACAGACCTCGTAATTTCGAACCACGGTCGAATGACGAGGACGACACCTGAGCTGGCAACCCCCTCTCCTAACATCCACACCAACGATAGGATTTTGGGCCCCGACAGATTTAACGTGCATCAGCCCCGGCTACACGGCGAGTCTTTGGCGGCCAAGGATCGAACCCACGACTGAAAGAAAACCGCTGGTCACGAATCCGAAACCTTGACCACTAGGTTACCGCGGCCACACTACAAAAACGAAGAAATGAATTGGCAGATGAAGCTATTCATTATGATCGAAACAAAGTCACTCCTTCACAGGAAGAAAGAATAAGGGAAGCTACGATATTCGAGATTACTGACAGAGATCTTGCTAGGTCTTTACATTTGAGAGACGGCGCAAAAGCCTGAATAGTCACGTGCAGTGTAACACGGGGTGCACATGGAATATGTAACAGCAGAGGCATTTTTCAAGCTTTGAAGAAGTTTATTGTTCGTTGAGGATGACAGACGATTCTTTATTCCGATAACGGAAATTATTTAGTTAAGGCCTACAATGAACTTAGCAAGTTGAATTGGCAAAAAAATAGAATCTACACTAAAAAAGATAACGTGGAAGTTTATACCTCCATCGTCCTTTTGGTGAAATAAGTGGTGGAGAAGTTAAATGGAACGATGGGGCAAATTCTACGTCAGGTCTCCGGCCAAGATTTACTGACTTTTGAAGAGCTGAAAACAGTATTGAACGATGAGGAGACCCTCATGACCTTTGAAGTACTTATACAAATTATTTGGTTGCTCTTTCTTCCCATTGATGTTCTTCCAAAAAAAGAAGAGAATGTAGCATGGCAAATATTGAAAAAGTAGATATCGCCTACATATGCAAGTATTTGTATCTTCGAAGAGGGCATGAATATTCGTTGAAATGATTCCGGCTAAAACATCTTAGATAATTACACTATGATGTAAACTGTGTAGATGATTTCCGTTGGAGTTTTGACGGCGCATTGTCCTCATTGGAAGTGGCCACTGGGACGGGTACTAGAAGTCCTAATAGGCTATGATGGCTTTGTCAGAGCGTTACGGATAACGATAAATCCGGAATTATAACACGTCCTGTGTAACACGATTATCCTTTAGAATTATCAGGAAACACAGAATATGTATTCCCTAGAGAAAAAAATCCTTAATCAAACAAAAGGCTCAATAGACCTTCCTGGAGATGAACACCATAAGGAGACAAAAACAGATATAAATCGAACAAATCGCGAAGTTTTCCTAGAGATAGAACGTTGCTGCCGAGTGATCCTCCATGAGCTGAGTTTTTCTGAACAGAAGTGTAGCGAAGAAACTGATTGACCGAGCGCGGACATAAAACCTAAATAGGTCTTATAAATCCTTTGTTATTATTTGTATTTTTAACGTAAAAACATCATTTCTAATGGAATGCATCTGAAATTCTCTTCATTACAAGCAGATGTGAAGCGAAGGACTTTTCAGCTGATTTTCCTTAGATCCGTTAGATCAGGGGTATTCAACCTATTAAAGCTTGGGAAACTCTTCGAGCTTACCGTTTTCGTGAAGGAACCTATTGATTAAATAGTAGGAAAAAAAAGATATCAAAGATTTATCCTATTCAAATTAACAAAATTATTACTACAAGTTTATTTTATCACAATATAAACAACTTAATAAAATATTAAATGGAAAGGTAGCTAGTAGCATTTTTTTTTTAAATGTATTCTAGCAATAAAAAAAATAAAAGCCACAATACTTCAAACTATAACAAATTAGTCAAAAGAAAATTGTTTAAATGGCTTGGCTGTAATTGTTTCTTTATTGAAAAGTATTTTAACGTCTGGAATAATTGTCTGAATCTGCAACTTAATGTCCTCATAAGCATCCAATCTGTTTTCTGAATTTTTTTTTTCGCAGTGTACAAAGAGAAAGCTTTTTCGCATACATAGGTTGAAAAAAATGACATTAGATGTTTCTCAGCTCTTCGGCAATTTCAGGATATTCTTCTCTAATATCAATCCAAAAATGTATCATATCAACATAACTAAATTTTAGTTTCAATTGAGTGTCGGTCGATATATATCAATTTGAGATATATCGACTGAGCCAAATAACGAAAACTAATATGTGGCCTAATGTATCTCGATTGATGTATTTGAAGCACGTGACATTACAAAATTTAAGATTTTATTTTATCCGTAAAATATTTTATTTTTATATTTACAAGCAAAGAATTAGATCTTTATAAAAATTAAAGCTTAATGAAAATTTTGGTACTTTGATTAAGGAAATAGTGATCACTTGCGGAACCTCTGCCAAAATTCCAGGGAAGCCTTGGGTTCCGCGGAACCTAGATTGAAGATCTTTGCATTAGATCATTTCTATGTTATGTATTTTTTAAATATTAATAATTTAAAGAAAGTATTGAATTCTGAGAAGTGGTCAAGTATTCATAATTGACTATTTAATAAAGTAATGAATTTTAAGATGTGTGTGTACACGGTAATTCTTTAACAATAAGGTACTCCACAAGCATTGTTACCATAATAAATATGTTACCATAGGAAAATTATTCATATTCAAAATTAAATTATAAGAAACTGAAAACATTGTTATAAATTAGTTAAAACTTTTCTGAATAGATACTTCTGACTCCACAGTTATAAATAGATAAAAAAAGATCACAAACTACCATGCAAATGTCTCTTCCTCTTTCATAAAAGGCGGAAAAACTATTCCAAAGTCCACAAGTATTATGAACTGGTACTTCAGCTTTTAGTAGTTCAGGCTGTCGGGACCATCTAAAACGATAAAACTATATTTGGAATCATGTCTATCAAAACTGAAAGGAAAAAAAATAAAGATTTAATTTTATATCAGAAGTTAACGAATAGCCCTTTTCACGCACCCAAAAATTAAAACTTTTCGCGAGTAAAAAATCAATAAAAATAAATTAAACCAAAAAACGTTTACAACGACCGAAATTATCAAAAAAGATAGAAATATATTGAAAAACTGTAAACAATGTGAAATTTATTTGTAAGTTTTTACTCTTTTAGACTGGGTTATTCTAAAATAATTGGCTAAACTATCCCCATCAGCAAAATATAGTATTGAAAAATGGTTATAAAACCAAAGACATATTTGAACAGAGATTAAAAACAAACAAATTTGTTTCAAAGCATTTATGAAAAAGACAACAAGGCAAAAACAAAGAAAGGCATAATATCAGAAAATAATGTAAGTAACAGAATCAAAAATATTATTAATATCACAAAATATAAATCAATATAAGATAGTATGTATGTGATCAAAATATCAGATGAAGGAATTCATCAAACATGGTGGATTAATTACAGTCTAGACAAAACTTATCAAAAGAACTAAAAAAAATTAACAAAATTAATTATTTTTTCCATAACAGTCCATAAAGAAGAATAGTCTAGAACTTCCATACAGTCGTTAAAATTGAATCCCGGAATGTATTTATGCTCTTACTTGCCAAAAACTGTGTATGAAAATATTGCACTTAAAACACAGACGAGAATAAGAATAAAATTCACACAGTTTAATTACCAAGCAAAGTAGCTAGAATGACTAGGCTCGATATCAAACGATCCGAATAACACGTTCTCGTTGTTACCAATACCCAAACCATAAATTCTAAAAATAAACAGTCAAAACACAGCTTACATTGGATCTTGAATGATAACTAATAAACTATATATATATATATATATTAAACAGCAATCTAAATCAGACAAAAAATAACAGAATCGGAAAGATCATTTATTTCGCCACGATACTGTATATGTACACCAATATTATCCATAATCCAAACAAAAATTGAAAAAAATTACTTAAAAATTACAGATTTTTAAAAAAGTTTTTGTGTTTTTTGTTTAATTCACTTTTTACGTGAATAAATTCATACAGTTTTTCGTTTTACATTTTTTATTTAAAAATTACCATTTTTTCAATCAATGTGAGAAGTTTGAAAGCCTTAACTTAAAAATTAAGCCCTAAAAAAATAAAAAACTTTAATAAAAAATACGCGATTTTACAGTTAGCTTCGAAAACCTTAGCGTCGAAAACCGGTTTTGTGCCAAAAAACTTTTAAGGCGATATGGTACCCAAAAAATCATCGAACTATCGAAATTTTTTTATCAGCTAATTTGATACCTCGAATCTTTATTAACGTGACTTCAAAATTTCAAAGCTTTACCTGCATTTTTTATACCTGTATTTTTTGGAGCAATATTTGAAGCTGGACATCAACTACCACGCCCACATTTTTATTTACAATTTGATACAATAAATCTTTTCAGTCCTGTTACTTAATTAAAATTTCATCTTCAATAAGTTACTCATATTTGTTGTGTATTATTTTTACAGAATTTTGTTTTTATAGCAAAATGCCCCGCCTTCGTGGAAGAGCACGAAATATTGGTCGACGTACTCAACACGCGCAGTTGGTCCATGATCGTCGATTGAATAGAACAGCTGAAGAACACTCAACGGATAATGTAAATTTAAGAGATCAAGTTGCAAATACACGTGCAAATGCAAATTCAGAGCAACGCGATCAACGTCTTCGTGTTAATACATTAAGACAACGAGACGCACGTCAACGAGCAACCAACGCACACAGAGAACGTAATCAACAACGAATGCAAAATCATCGAGCATTGACACGAGCATCATTTAATCGTCTTGCATTTGAATATGATCCTGAAATAGACTATTCGTCACATGCACTAATCATCATCGGTAATATGGACAAAGAGTGTCAACATTGTCATGCGTTCAAGTACAAAGGTGAATCGGCAGGTTTATGTTGTGCATCTGAAAAAGTTTCACTTCCACCATTAAATCCACCACCAGAACCATTGTAAACTCTGTTACCTGGAGCCACATCTCAATCGAAATTGTTTTTGCATAAAATTCGTAAATTCAATTTTTGCTTCCAAATGACATAATTTGGAGCAACAAAAATTGTTCATAATGAAGATGGTCGTAATTTTGAATCTACATTCAAGATTCAAAGTCAAGTGTACAATCAAATTGGTTCATTGCTTCCAATGCCTGATGATGATCCAAAATTTTTACAAATCTACTTTATGGGCGATGAGGAACAACAAGCTAACACACGCTGCGTATACAACCATATTGAGCAGATGGAAGAACGAGAAATTGTGGAAATTTTGGAAACGGTTTTGCAAAACCATAACCAATTGCTGCGATTGTTCAAGACTCTTTCTAACATACTACAAAACGACAACTACGTCATTGTCATTAAAGCAGATAAAGTGCCTTATGGAGAGCACGCAGGTACATATAATGTTCCCCCTATTAATGAAGTTGCAGTTGTTATGACTGGTGACCCAATTGAAAGTCGAGATATACGTATGCAATGAAAAATAATACGGTGCAAATAATTCAAGACAATCATCGTTCTTACGATGCACTGCAGTAACCATTGATATTTTGGGAAGGAGTAGATGGATATCATTTAAATATTAAACAAAGGAATCCAAATACAGGTGAAGAACTCATCAAAAAAGTTAGCGCAATGAACTTCTACCCATACTGGTTGGTGATTCGTGCTAATGAAGATAATAACATTCTCCGATGCCGACAGCTATTTCATCAGTACATTGTCGATATGTATGCGAAAATCGAAAGTGAGAAATTACGATACATAAGGTTTAATCAAGCAAAACTTCGTTCTGAGGAGTACATTCATTTGCGTGACGTTATAATCGGTAAAGTAGATGCAACAAATGACATCAACAACATTGGCATGGCATATATTCTTCCATCATCATACACTGGTAGTCCGCGTCATATGCAGTATATTCCAAACCAAACCAAACCAAACCGACTATTTTTGTCGAGGAACATAATCCTCTAGGGCTTTAATCTCCTGTGAATTGGCTATTATTTGAGGTGAGACTGAATTTTGGTTTTACACTTGCCCAGAAGTTAAGATTTAGATATTAAGATAATAAAATAAAATTACAGTGCAATAGCTTTTTGGAAAATATTAAATTAATTTTGAAAAATATGCTGAATATATATAATTAATATTAGAATATCACTTGTTGAAGTACTAGTGTTGTTAAAATTAATCCAAAAGAGAAGATGGTTGAAATTCATGAATTTCGGCTTAAGATATTGCAGCAATAGTCTATTGGATTCCTGCTTGCTTGTTCAGTCTGGTCGCAGTGAGAGCACGCTCTGTGATTGGTCGATGTGTGTTAATTCTGTATATATAGGTGGGTGCGTAGGGGTGAGATTTTGTGAGGTGTGTGCTTGTGTTACCAGTGTTTTTGTAATATAAATGAAATTAAAGAATTAAAATTTCTCGTGGTCTGTGTAGTTGTGGGTTGTTTCTGAGTGGGATGTACTTTTCTATTTCTTGAATGGTTTTATTGCTCGAGGTATCAATTTTTTGGTAGAAATTTCCTGATAATTTTTTAATGAAGTTTTTAAATGTTGGAAGTTTAATTGAGTATCTGATGTCTGTGTTTCTCATGTACCAGTGTGCTCTTACTATCATTCTAATGGTGGAATTTTGGGATTTTTCTAATAATTCCAGTGTTGTGTCAGCACAGTGCGACCAGACTGGGCTAGCATAGGTCAGGATAGGTCTTAGTATCAGGGTGTAGATAAGCAATTTATTACGTCTACTTAATGTAGATTTACGCGAAATAAGGGGGGGGAATATTATATACCGCAGAATTATACTGCTTTTTAATTCGTAGAACGTGTAGTTTAAAAGTGAGTTTTTTATCCAACGTTACACCAAGATATTTGGTGTCTAGAGACCAGGGTATATTTTTGTTTTCCAGAAAAATATGCAATATATTCAAGATGTCATGACTTACGTACGTGCATACGGCCGGCCAGATCTTTTCATCACATTTACGTGTAATCCAAACTAGGATGAAATTAAAAATTTCCTGTTATCAGGTCAAACATCGATGCATCGCCATGATATCACTACGCGTGTTTTCAAACAAAAATTAAAGTCTTGGTTAAATTTAATTACACATCACTCGGTATTTGGCGAAACACGTTGCTGGCTTTACTCTGTAGAATGGCAAAAACGAGGTTTACCACATGCGCATATTTTGATTTGGTTGGTTGATAAAGTGCGCCCAGAAGAAATTGACAACATTATTTCAGCAGAAGTTCCGGATCCCAATGTTGATCAGGAATTGTTTGACATTGTTACTACTAACATGAACCATGGTCCATGTGGTACTCTAAACATCATGTCACCATGTATGGACAATGGAAAATGTACGAAACGTTTTCCAAAACCATGTCAAACTAGTACCATCACCAATATCGATGGTTATCCATCTTACCGTCATAGAGATGTAGACAATGGTGGTCAATCATATGAATTGTGTCTGTCAATACGGTGTACGAGTAGACATTGATAATCGCTGGGTGGTTCCATATTCACCATTGCTTTGCAAAACCCACACATCACACATAAACATTGAGTTATTCAGTTCGGTGAAGTCCATCAAGTACATTTGTAAGTACGTTAATAAAGGCAGTGATAAAGCTATATTTGACGTTAAAAATGTAAACGACAGTGATGAAATAACACGTTATTAATACAGAGAACTTTTTTGAACTGGTTTCCATTCAATATCAACAAAAAGGGTTTATTATACTTTATGCAAATAATTTTTGGAATTAATTTTTCACTTATCCATTCCCCCCCCCCTTATTTTAGAGAGGGGAATATACTTAATCAATTAAAAACCAATTTTTAATCATCAGATGGATATATTTTTTCACATAAAAGCTACTTTTAATGTTAGAATCTTAAGATTTTTGGCTTATTTTCAAGTAATTAATGATTAGTTATACTTTCAAAAAATATTTTAAAATTGTATTACTATTTTATTTTTATCATTCGAATATTTATTTAATATTTTCTGAATTGTGTTGTTTTTAAGGCCTGCACGGTAACAGGTTACATGCAACATTTAATATTTTTACAATAAATTTTTAAGGAAACATTGATTGTATTGATCTGAAAATTAAAATATGTATATAATATTAAAAAAATTGCATTGAATAGTACAAAACAAACGCTAAAAGCTATTGTATTATTTAAGTGATTAATATAATTACATTTGAGAGAGAGGTTTTTATAACCTATTTACTTTGAATGATGATCATTTTCAACAGCTCCTCTTTATGAAATATTAATTTTTAGAATTAAATTAATTATTGTTATTAGCAATTAGAATTATTATGATATTTTATATTACTGTTTCATTTAAAGAACAAATATTTTGTTTAGATTTGTTAATACTAGTATAAATTGAAAATTTGAGAATAACCAATACATTCCCAATTAAATTCTAAATCCATAAATTTAAGGATACCATTTTTTGGTTAAATTATTTTCAACAAGAAAAGTAATTTATGTATTCATTTTATAACATTTTATGAACTATTTGTTTTCAAACTACTACATGAAAAACCATGCAAATTTCTCAATCTGTTGATCTTTAGTGAAATAATAAGCATGATAACAAATAGTCGATTAATTTATTCAATTCAAATGAAATTAACATTTTATATAATACTTTTTTGTGCTTTAATTCTGGATTCCTTTTATTCAGAGAAAATCTGCTCCTTCCTGTAATAATTAACTTATGTTTTAAAATCAGTTATCTACATTTTCAACTTTCCATTATAAGTTATTTGAAAATAGATTTTTTCCCTCCCTATAGGTTTATATAAGAAACATTTCTGAATAAAAATCTGTATTCTACTGAAAAATTTTAAATATTTGATTTTTACATTGCTTTCGTCTTGTATTTTAATATATATTTTATAACTTTTGTCTCTTTTAAGGACCGTGACCTTAAGTTCAGTTGTAGGTGCAAATCCTGATGATTGCTGCATATGAAACGAAATGAGGTCTCAAAGTCATTAAGTAGTGTTGTGTGGAAGCTAGGTTAATTAGAGTTAGGATACCAGTTAGGGTGTTTTCATCCAATCGGGGCTCAAAATTATAAAGTCATTTGTCAAAAACCCTTGTGTAATATGACTCTGAAGCGAAATTAATTTTTTAAACATTTCCTTTTCCAATAACTGTTTTGATATTGAATAAATATTATCCACTACTGTTAGTAACATTTCATTATTTTGCTTGAAAAGTATCTTTTAAATTTTCATAATGCAAGGAAAGTTAAATAATGACAATCATTTGACAGCTCATGGAGTAAGCATTCCACCTTTCCATCTTCTGTGGTTGTAATGTTTATTTAATTCATTTACAGTTACTTTATTTTAATTGAACAATTTAATTTATGTATTTTTGAACCTCATAACATATTTTAATGTTAATACATCCCGTTTACAATTTAAAAGTTAGTAATATCAAGAATTTAATTTTGAGATATTTGAAAGAGTTTATTATTTCATTAATATTTCAAACAAGAATGTCTTAGTGAACAGATCAATCAATCTTTTTTATGTGTTTAATTGATTGCCAAGTTCTACATGTAAAATACTAAATTAAATGAAATGTTCTGTTCCTTTTTTTGTGTGTGTGTTTTATCCGAGATCAGCATTTCTAAGCTATGAAAATAATTTTTTATTAATACATACACACACAGACACACACACATATATATATATAATTGTTATATGACAAATGAATTTTTAATTAAAGAAATATTACAAATTTACTTAAATATGTAGCCAATGGTTATTTTTATTTTTGTAATAACTGCTAAATGGCGCCACTAGAACAGGATCTGTACGGTTTCCCTCTTTTGGGAAACCTATAGTTGAGTCGAGGCTGCGGGGAAAGCTGATGTGATCATCACGCGGGAATTTTTCCCCAATGTTGTTTCTGCGTTTATAAAATATACATCTTTGAACTGTGAAAAAAAAATTAACTGTATAAATATGCCTATTGTACAGAAAATAAATGTAACCCTGAAGTGAACTAATTTCATGGAATGATCGACGAATTCATTTTAACGAGTTACAAATATGTAATTTTTTTTTCGGATTTAAGAATTTTTTTCTATTTTATTTCGGCACAAAATTTATCAAAATTGTCCATGAGATTCAACAATACTTGAGTTCCTTAATATTATATTTGAAGTATTTGATTGTGTGATATGATATTTGATATTATATGGGAAATTACACTACAATAAATTATCGTTACTTTTTCTGCAAAATTTATGGATTAGAAAATTCATAAATATGAAGTATCCATTGATTGAGTGGATTGCGTATTTGAATTTTAGAACCGATACTTAGAATACGTGAACCTAATTTTTATTTTAAAAATTTAATTTTCCAATTTAATTATAGAACTTCCATTTATTTTTATTTTAATATTATTGCTGTTTTGAAAATATCCATTCCTTTTAAGGGAAAGGGATAATTAAATTCCTCAGGTTTAATTTTAGTTACAGTTGTTTTATTTATCGAAATATAAATTGCGCAGGTAGAAAGTTAAACTCGTTTAATTGAAAAGAATTTTGACATTATATAGCTCTCCATCGCATGACCTTTTCAGAAAAAAATGTTTATGCAGTTTATTCTGTATAGATACACTGAGAAATGAGTATTTTTCTAATAACTTTTAATTTGATACGTTAAAAAAGAAACCATATAAAGCTTTTTTTAAACTTTGGAATAGTTTCTAGTGGCATTAGTGTATTCAAAATATTAATCTCAGGATCTCCAATAAATAAGTAAATAAAAAAATAATATTAAAGTTTGAGACGTTAACGTGCCATTAATTTAGAATCCAATAATATTTTTTACACTTATAGGTTGACAGGCTTTACTGGAGCTCCTGAGCCAACGACTCTAAATCTCCATATCAGAGCAGTTTGGGATGCTTGACTTTGGCTTTTTCCAGCCCAGAATTGCATAAAAGATATTTTGGATGGCTTTATAGTGTAAAATTAATTTATGAGAGTGATTTAAAATTTAAAAGGATGAAAAAATTAAGTGAAAGAGAGTTTTTAAAGCATTGGATTTAACCTTTTTTTTTTTCGGAGAAAGGGTAGGTGAAGGTGAGGGGGTGAAAGCAGTTTACCAATGGGGTTGCTGCTTATATGTTAGTGTGTGTTTTCAGAGTGAGAAGATATTCTGGTTTGTATGAGAGTTGTGATTGGTCGGCTTGGTGTGGCGGTGTGAGGTGGGTGATTCAGAATGGGAATATTTTTATTTTAAAAGATTTTAGGAAATTAGAGTGAATTTAATAAGAATCGAGTAAAACTTTTTTGGGTCTTCTAATAGCTGGGTCAGGATCATAATTTGAGATGTTTGTAAGTGTGTTGTTATTTATGTTCATGAGATTATTAAAGAAGTTAAAGGATGTTTTTTTGTATGAACTTTTTTACTGTTGGGAAGTTAATTGAGTTATAAATGTCTGTATTTCTCATGAACCATCTAGCATTTACAATTTGTCTAATAATGTTATTTTGTGCTTTTTCAAGTTTATTAAGGTGTGTGTTTGCAGCAAAACCCCAAACGGCACAACTGTAGGTGAGAATAGGTCTGAGAATCAGAGCATAGATAAGCAACTTGTTTTTAATGCTTAGTTTTGAATTCCGAGCGATTAGGGGGTAGACCGAACACGCGCATGCTCGGAATTTTTTAATTGTTTGTGTGATATGTTGATTAAAAGTGAGTCTTTTATCTAGGATAACTCCTAAGTATTTTGTGTGTTGAGACCAGGTGATCTTGTGATTGTAGATAAAAACATCCGGGCGTGAATTTTTTGTTCTGTGTGAAAAAAAGACTGCATACGTTTTAGATGGATTCAGGGCAATTTTCCATTTGGAGAACCAGTCTTCTAGTTGCGTTATATGTTTTTATAGTGCTCGAGCCACTAAAAGTGGTTCTTTGTTTTGTGCTAGTATCGCTGTGTCGTCTGCGTACATGCAGAGAGTTGTGTTGAATGCTTTAGGGATGTCGTTCACGTATAAAGAAAATAAAGTTGGGGCTAAAAGCGCCCCTTGAGCTATTCCAGCTGAAGTAGTAGTGGTAATGGAGTGGGAGTTTTTAACTCTTACTGCAAAGGTTCTATTTTTAAGGTATGAATTTAATAGTTTTATGAGATTTGGATTTAATTTAATTTTAATTAGTTTAAATAGCAGTCCCTCGTGCCAAACTCTATCAAATGCTTTTTGAATGTCGAGGAAAATTGCACCTGTTGATTTCCCATTATTCAAACCGGCCTTAACGTGTTCAATGACACGGAGAAGCTGGTGTGATGTGGACAGTTTTTCTCGGAATCCATGTTGTTCATAGATTAAAATATCGTTTAAATTGAGGAAATCTTTTAATCTATTTACAATTTTTTCTGCAATTTTGCTAATGATAGGTAATAGGGAAATTGGTCTGTAACTATCAGGGAGGGTGGGGTCTTTTCCTGGTTTAATAATGGGTATAACAGATGCATTTTTCCACGACTGAGGGAAATGCCCGATTTTGAGGATGTCATTAATAATTGAGGTTATTTGAAAAATTGTCTTGATAGGTAATTCTTTAACCATTTTATTAATGACTCCTTCCCTACCTGGAGCTTTTTTGATTTTAAGTTTCTTGGTGTATTTTAGAATTTCAGAAGGTAGTGTAGGGGGGAGGGGTGTAGCGTTTGCAAATTATTTTGATTATTCATAAAGTTGTGAACGACATCAAGTGTTTCTTTGTCAAATTTAGGATTATTGATGTTATTTAATTGAAATTGATTTTTAAGTGAAGAGGCTATTAGATTAACTTTTTCTAGATCTGAATTTGGACCTTTAAGGGTTGAAACTGGGGATCTCTTCTTTCTTAGAGCCTTTGACATCCCCCAGAGGGAGCCGTCGTCGGGGTCTAATGCAAGTAGAGTGTCTTCCCAGGATTTTTGTGTGAATTCGTATATTTTTCTTTTTATCATGTTTTGGAAGTTGTTAAGTGTGTTTTTGTCTGTTGGGTTTCTGGTAAATTGCCATATTTTTCTGAGTTTGTTTCGTTGTCGAAACAGGCTTCGTAATTCGTCGCTGATGAAGTGTTTTTTGTTTGTGTTAATTGGTTTTGATGCTTGTTCGTGTGCATGTAAGATATCGTGTGTGAGACGCGACACCTTCTCCTCGATTTCAACACCTGTGTTGGATGGGATTAGGTTTAGGGTAGAGTTTTTGTTTAAATTTTGTCTAAAGAGATCCCAGTTTGTGTGTGTGTTTCTTTCATTAATAGATAGCTGTATGTTCGTGTTAAAGTTTAGAATGATCGGATTGTGGTCTGATGTGAGCTCGGGGATCGAGGAAACATCACATAGCCAATGGAAGTTCCGGATCAGTGCAAAGTCAATTGTGGAGGCGGAGCGATAGCCAAAGCGAGTTGGTGTGGGCGGGGCTTTAAGATCGTAGTCGTGTTTGTATATGAATTCGTTAATAAGCGTTCCTTTTCTATTGATTCTTTTGCAGCCCCATTGAGTGTGGTGGGCATTAAAATCTCCGCAAATAATTGAAGCGTCTCCTAATTGAGCAATCGCTTCTAAATCAGTGAAAATGGCATCGCCCGAAACAGGGGGATGTAGAAGGAACAAATAAGAAATGGGTCTTCTCTCGGCGATGTGAGAACGACTATTGTCGCTTCAGCGGCCAAGAGAGTGGGTGTGGGTATGTTGTGGTGGTGGTGGGGTGTTTTTGACCAGGAGAGCGGTGCCGCCACCTGTTTTTGGTTGAAGAGGTCGATCGTTTCGGTAAATAGTGAAATTTGGGATATTGAAGTTTAGACCTGGTCTCAGGTGTGTTTCTTGAATTAAAATAATATCGGGAGCGTGCTTATCAATGAAATCTCGCAACTCTACAGTGCGGGATTTAACTCCATTCGCATTCCATGATACAATTCTGAGCCCGAAGTTTTTGTAACCCATTATTCGTTACATGATGGGCACATGCCTTTATAAAATATGTCAAGTTTTTCGAAGTCATCTGATGTCTGTGACATTTGATACGTGACTTCGAGTAGGTTTGGGAATCTCGCGAAGAAGCTTCGGAGTTTGCCTATGGCGGAAAAAATATCATGTTTATTTTTGTTGTTGCTGCTATTGTTTTTGTTTTGATTTCTTTGTGGTTTGGGGGGTTCAGGCTCAGAATTGTTGTTTTCGGCCGAATCGGATCTCGTGTCGAGTGTTTCATTTGTGAGAATATTTGCAAAAGTTAAGCCATCCTCTATTTTGCGGTATGTTTTTGAGTTGTTTTCTTTTCTGGTGATAGTTTCACCTTTCTTAGGTTTTAGTTTTGGGAAATTTGGGCACCCCTGCCATGAACCAATGTGGACGCCATTGCAATTGATGCAGCTGGGGTTTTCGATCTTGTTTTTTATGGTGCAGTTGCCGGTCTTGTGTTCTTTGCCACATTTGAGACATATAGGTTTTAGTTGGCAATTTGCTGAGGAATGATGAAAAAAATTACAATTGTAGCACAGGGTTGCCCCAGGTCTACGCTTGAAATTATCGACTTGAATTTGCATGTACATGATGTTATTTAATTTAGAGATATCCGGGCTATTTTCAGTTTTTCTTAGTTCAATTAGGAACATTGGCAAAGGGTTTTTTTGTTTTTCTTTGAGTCAGTTGGGCTACCTTTTGGACTGGGTAGCCTTTTTGTTTCAGTTCCTCTTCAAGTTCTTGTACATCAGTGGAGGTCGGTAAGCCTTTAATAACCGCCTTTGTAGGCCTCGATGAAGCCGGTTGGATGATGTAATATTCCTCATTTTTATTTTTGAGGTAAGTGGTAATATCGCGGTGTTGTTGTTCGTCAAGTGGCTGGATTTTGATGTATTCTCCGGCAAGTTTTGCTGAAGAACCTGGGTGGTTTCTTTGAATTTCTTGAAGTATCAAGTTGTAGTTTGCTTTGAATTTTAGCATGATGGATTGTATTTTGGGTGGCAGGGGTGTAAGATCCTCTTCGGCCTCGTTAGTATCTATTTTATCAAGAGCTGAGAAACTGTTTTTTGGTAGGAATTTTAAAAGAGACGAGGTCAGCAGCTTTGCTGAATTTGGTTCTCTTTTTTTGATTTTGAGATTCAGATTGTGTATTTTTATTTTTAGGTTTTTCTGCTATTTTGTCTGTAATAATTAAGTTGGGTGGGCTGATAATTGTTTCAGCGACTCTCTTTCTTAGTTTGTTTATATTTTGTGATACGTTGTGTAAGCAATTCTGTACAGGGCATAGAAAAAGTAAAGTAAGCTCACCTGCGGCAAGTTTCATCTCCTTTTCCAACTGTTTCCTTTCGGCATCAAGGGTTTTCCATTGGGGGGTGACAGCGTGCTGTACTTCCCTTTCTTCAATATTAACTAAGCTTTTTAAATAAATTTGCCTAATTTCTTGACACTCTAGTTGTTTATGTAGCTTGGAAATTCTAGCGCATTTAGCGCTTGGATCCTCTTAGGTCAATTGACCCGTATCCATAATTTCCCCCGAATCCGGGGGAACAGCGACAGCCTCCGTAACATTCGTCATCACTCGTCAATGTCCTCTACTCGAATGTGGGCAGCAATTTCGAACTGGTCTGCTGGGAGATCGGTATATATGGTCTGGAATAATTGGTGGAATCTGCAACTTAATGGCGCCTGTTAATATTCCATTCTCAAAAGCCTTTTAAAAAACTACGGAAATCCTTGGAAATAATAATAATATAAATTGACAAAAAAATACGACATTCCATGAAAGATGAATCAAAACATATTTTGGTTCATTAAAAGATGGCGGAGAAATGATTTCCAATAATCGAATTGAGCATGATGCAAAGCCAAGACAAAAGTTGAACTGTGTTTTTTACACTTGTTAGATAAATGCTTCTCAGCGCAATATAATATCGCTTGCTCACATTTTCATTGCCAGCTTTGTAAAATGGTTCAGGTAAAACACATTTTAATAATCCCTTTCGAAAATTTTATCTTCAAGGAGTTGAGATCTTTTTCCGACATAAAGAATTTCTGGGTTTATAATAAGCGAGTTATTTTCAACATTTGCGTTTGATGGATTTCATTATCTACAGCAGTAAACTAATTTCCGAATGCTGTTCATTAAAGATATTTTCTTCCGGCAAATATTTTCCCCTGTAAAGTAAAGACTCAGCGAAACACGTACAAAGACTGTATATATTTTGTTCTTGATTATTATAAGACATTCCGAAAAGTGAGCGATGTGTTTATATTTTTAAGATATACGAATAAATCTAAAATCATTGGAAAATAACCCCACAAAAAAAAAAAAGGATAATTACAGCATTATTTTTACGGAACGGCGAGGCCGTTGCTCTTTTGATACTTTTTCCGATACGTTCATCGTGATACTTTTTTTTATGGTGCATTTTTAAAGAATTTGGAAAGAACAACTGTTCTTCGTATGTTCTACGACGAGTGCACTTTCTTCGGCCACGGGCTGACGCTAAGCAGCGGCTATATTTTTCAACATCGGCGGCGACGCTCGAATGAACATTTTTTTCGAATCGCTTTCCTTCGACATTTAGCGGATTACTAGTGGATTTACCAGTGAAATTTTACTGCCGTATATTCTACAGTGGTTATTACTAACCACCAACCCTTTTTTATTGGGTTTAAACGTTTAATTATTTTTTTAGGAGAGAAATCTCTACTTGTGCTTGCACGTGCGTAAAGATATCAAATTTGATTACCTTGGATTTTACAACTAATTTGGATACCAGAATGGAACCAGGCTATTCTGACGAAGAAATGAAATCTAAAGAAATGGAGGTAATTGACGTTTTGTTGCACATTAGCGAATTTAATGTCAGTGAAGTTAGCATTGCTATTGATAATGTAACGCAATATGACGAATGCTCTAATATGAGCCAATCTCTCGATAACTTAAATTCTGAAATTTGGGGAGTTAATATCAAAAATTCGGACTATCTAAAAAAAAAACCTCTGATTATAGGATTGGCCCTAAAATGCTCCAAAAAGCTTAACCTTTGGTTTTTAGTTCCTCGAAGATGTAATGGGAGTCCTTTAATCACCGCTTTAATCGGACCATAACTAGATGGTTTTATGGTGTAATATTTCCCTCCTTTGCTTTTAAGGAATACTGTAATATGTTAGTGTTCGTTGTAATTAATTCAGTGTTTACTGGATTTTAATAATCCTACTAATTTAAAAGAAGATTTCGGGTGACTTAGCTGTATCTCTGAAGAACCAGGTTGTAGTTTGTATTATATTTTAACATAATTAGTTGGATTTTTTGGAAGAGATGGGGGTGGAAGATCTTTCTCAGCAGTATTTGAATCGTCGTTGGAAAGGGGGTCAAAACTATTTTTCATTTGAAATATGATAGGTCTGGGAACGGGATTAAATTTACATTTCTTCGATGTCTTGGTTAGCGATTTAAAACCCTCTGAGTCACTATTTTTAGAATAGTATTTTTGAATTTATGTTTTAATTTGGCAAGGATTCAAGGAAGTACCCTTATCTGTTCTTTCTCTTGTGATTTTCTTTCACCGTAAATAGCTTATCATTTTTAAAATCTGAATTCTTCTCCTCAAAATTTATGAGGTTTTGGATATAAACTGATCTAGCATTATGGAATTGCAGTTGTTTTTCGATATGTGTTATGCTTCATCATATGCTCTCATCATAAATTCGGTTTCTGACTTGTGTCCATCCTGAATGTAGCCGAACTTGACATATTCAGAAAATAATCTACAGTAACGAGCTCTTCTTCACAACCAATCTTGGCGGAGTCGTAGAGATGACTCATCGCTTCCTGGGACTTCTTTCTTACACTCTAAGTGACAATTGGAATACTTATCTAAATGGCGAAATTTCGCCAAGTTAAATTTTGATTTGTGGATTGTTACGGTTCTATTTGTATTCTTTAATGTGATGTAATTTTGTTAAGATCCAGTAACAACAGTGTAAAAAGGTTTTAAAATACAACTGAGATAACGATTAGAAATAAAAATTGTGAGTGATGTTTTTTATACAAATTTTCTGAAAACTACATATTTACATGGGGTGAGAAGAAAAGTCAAATTCCCCAGTAGCTTTCCTTATGATTAGAAAAATTACGGATGAAAATTTTTGCAATTTAGAATGTATTAATATAAGAACAACAAAGGGACGAAAAACGTAGTAGAATAAAAGTAGTGGTGGCTAAACAATCAAATCACAAAAAATATTACTTGTAAATGGCATCACAAAATATTGAAAAACAAAATATTTATCAATAACCATGGCTGTATCCGATGCCGGCAGTGTTGGATTTAGTAGTTATTTTGCACAATTGCTTGGTGCACCTGAACCAGCTTTTAGATTACTCTTTACAATTTTGTTGGGTAAAACATATTCTCATTATGATTAAATTTTTTACTTTTTCGTACAGGAAATTTTTTTTAATTATGGGTATTGTATAAAGTATAACAACTTGGTGTATTTATAACTCAATTATTTCTTTTGTGATGATTTTTTTTTTGTTACAGTTTCAACATATTCTTCTCAGTATTATGAACAAATTTTCAAATCCATTTTCCAATTCCTTCAAAAAAAAAAAAAAAAAACGTATTATCAACAAAGCTAAAATCTTGGGGAAGAATACTTCTGCAGTAGAGAAACTTACAAAGAAATATAACAGTTGTCTTCATTGACGGTTCCTCAGCTCAAAGCTCCTCTAGCCAGTGCTGGTCTTCTCATCATTTTGCTGTAAAGTCTATCTAGATGGAGAATAAGTCTCACAGAATGTTAATGCCCTATTATTTATAGTGCAATCAAGGAGGCTCTCCCCTATTACTTAACAAACTGAAACACAGATTCAACTGAAGTATCAGTTATTTTCTCAGAGCCTGCTCTAGGAGCTTAAAAAATTGTGTAACCAACACCATTCATATTTTATGTATTTCACATTAAAGGAAAATTCTTTGACCTTCAATGGATCCTTGTTCATGTCAATATCGACAGCAACTTACTTGATAGCCAAGGATATAAGAATTATGAACCTGACATCTAACATCTCACCAGCTGATAGAAATGCTTTGTCCTAGTGCAGACTTATCATCTAAACTCTGAAGAAATCTTTAATTATGTACTTTTACTGGTCCAAATGAATGACTACAATATCAAGAATCCTCATGAATTGCTGCAAGGGGATTAAAATTTACCCCATAATTACAGAAATTTCACAAGTACTCCATTGACTGCATCAAAGCAGAATATTCAAAAATATCATACTGGAGGTAGATAAAGTCTGTTTGCAATATCTTTATTAAAATCACTACGAACAAATAACCTTATTCAGTATTCCAAAAGAAATGTTTTTATCTTTCCTGTTTTTGTTGTTGCTCATGTTATTGGTCAAGGCTGCCTAGTGGTTAAGCCACAAGCTCATATTAGGCATCATTTTAGTGGGTTTGAGTCCTGGTAAAACCAAAGGTCCATAGTGTAGCAGAGCTGATGAGTGTTACATTTGTTAGCAGTGAAAGTCTTTGTGTTTCTGTAGTGTCGAAGCTAGGAAAGAGGTATGCCAGCTCAGGTGTCCTGTAATAACAGTTGGAATGCAGTTTAGCCCAATCACCATTAGCTGTCATGTTGCCTCATCCATTAATAAACAATCAATAAATGCACATTACAAATGATTAATAAAAATCAACATCATGGATCAGATAGCTCATCAATTATTTTCTTCTGGGTGCTATCCTCTCCTTTGAAATTATAGAACTGGTTAAAAAGATAGATGTAACTGACAAAAAGACAACTGTCAGTTTCATCAACCAATTATTTCATATTACTTTTTTTATTTTTGTATCTATTGTATCTTCAATTCATACTCTCTGTTCATTAAAACTCATCATTCTCATTGTTCTTGCTATTTTTCTTTTCTCCCACATTGATGTAGCCAAGATGTGAATTGACACTTGTTACATTACTAGTCAGATGAAACTCAGATTGTACAGTTTCTTAAAATACAGTTTTTGTTTTCTTTTCTTTTCAAAATCTATAGTTATTTAATGTACTCTTTTGAATAACATTTTTTGAACATATTAATCAAATTACTTTAAAACATTCAAAATGAAAAAAGTATATCATATTTATTTCAAATTTTAAATAGATTTCATAATACTTAAATTATTTGATGTTATCTAAATAATTTATTTTATTTATGCAATATTTTAAAGGAATTTTATTTTCCTGAACTTTGATGCACTTTCAGTTTTCAATTGTTTAATTGTCTTTGTATGTATAAAAATAGCAAAAAGAGTTAGCTTTTCACGTATACTATTTTATATGTATTTTCATTATCGGTCCTCCCATAAATGTGATTTTTTCAAATTGATCAATTAAAAGTGAGAGAGGAAAGATAGTCTACATGCATCACTCAGAGTCTTTATAATAATTTGGAAGGAAAAAAATATGAATTCCTTTAAATGAAGTTACTGAATGATACTGGAAGAGTATTTTTCAGCATGGTCAAAAAAGAGAGAGTAAAAGAGAAGCTTTGAAAACCTTTCAGAAACATAAGAAGAGCATGGTAGAAAATGAAATAAAAGCATTTTTCTTGTTTCAGGAAGAATTTTGGTTACCTAAATTTTTGAAAAATAAATATATAGAAAAACTTCAATATCTATGAGATGATTTGATAATTATTGTGTAAATTTTGGAGGCAAATTAAATACATTCTGTGTAATATTTTTATTCCATTTGAGATTCAAAGGCTTCTCTTCTTTTCTAAAATAGATTTTTTTGCATGTGACAAAAATATTATTTGTGTGTACACTTATGTTTGCAAATCTCTATTTGAAAAGATCAAAGTCAAAAAATAAATTTTTAAATCAGAGAACTAATTTCAAATATATTTCTGAAAAAGAATAGTATTAACTTTGTCTAGTCCATAAGTATTGCCACTATTAAATTCTTTCACCTAACCCCAAATTTCCTACAATCGGAGAAGAAAAAAAAAACTTGTGGGCAAGCAACTGGCTGCTATCGTAATTCAGGAGTGCCTGAATTTGGTTCCTGCCCCTAATTGGATTATGTATAAACTTTGAAGGGGGAGATTGATCCTGAGGGTGAATTTCTCCCAATACTTTCCCACATCTGCACTGTCTGTTTTGTACATAAAGCAAAACTAAACCTGGTAGAATTTATTGCGGTAAAGAAGAGAAATTCGGAGTCAAACCAGATGTATAGGAAATTTAAGAGCACATATATTGAATCCCTACATCATATTCTAAATTACTGTGGTGCACACTTGACTCTTGTGCCAAATTGCTATTGTCAAGAGGATCAAATAGGTTGTGGCATCCTATTGCATCAGATCCAAGTAGTTGGTGACACTACCTTGTGTGGTTTGCATCAGCAGTGAAAATGTTATTATCATCAATGTAACCACACAGTTTGAAAAAAAAACAAGACACCTTCACCACTTCCCATCAATTCAAAATTTACAAATATCATCCTGTCATAAACTTCTTCAAGGACGCAGGTTTCAATAAAGTCTCTGTTGTCCGTATTGTATGTCAGTCTTGGCTCTCGGGTTCCAGGAAGGACAAGTTTCTTCTATTGTTATTGCTCAATGCCTTGCTTAACCATGATGAGGGAATTATGTGTATCTGACCCAATACATTGTGTCCTTCACCTTACTGCCGACCAGCAGTACAGTATGGACCAGCAAGTTGATTTAGTTCCTTCCTTTTTCTTAGAGGGGGAATATCCTTATATTCTAGGACTTTTTAGATATTCCTACTGACTTTGCTCTTGATGTTTCTCTTGTTAGTTTGCAAAATTTATTCTGCATTTTGTGTGTTTTCTGTGTTCATTTCTGAAATTTTTTTTCTCATGCCTTTGTGTTTTTGTGATCCTCATTGCCCTTGTTAGTTCTCTAAGTCTGCATTTTCATCTTTCCCTAACTCTCATAATATGCGTATTTTGGAGACTTTGTGCCACATCAGTAAAGAAACGTAATTAAGTAACCTCGCATCATATAACTCAAATTTTTGGTTATTATGACAGAAGGTGTGTTTGTTTTGATTTCTATCATGTTTTTTTAAAAAAAAATTGCAGAGCTAAACAAGCAGGATTATTCAATTCTTCAAAAATGATATTAGTTAGAAAGAAATGTTTTCCAAAAAGGAATACTTTCCATTGCTTATATGGAATGAAATAATGCAGTTACATTCCATTCTTAAGAAAACCTCCAAATATTCCTCCAACAATGGCAAAAGTTTTGCACTTTCTACTCTTATTTTTTTTTTATTGGTATGTGTTTGTTTTCTTTTAGCTTTTTGTAAAATGAAATTTCTGAAAATTTTCAGAAATAAAATATGTATAATCTTTTTAACTGATTCCTCTTTTACTACTATTTTTTTTTTATACTTTTAGTAACAGCTGTTTTTTTTATACTTTTAGTAATAGTTGTCATTGTGTAATTATTTTAATGTATTATAAATAAAAAGGGGCTTAAGTAAAAAAATCTTTCTCATAATATCTGAGTAAGTGATTTTTATCGAAAATATATCTTTTGTTTTATTAATATCCCGCAATTTAACTAAACTGTTTACAGAATTATGTTTGTATGTACAAGTGATATAGGACTTTTGATCACAGTAAATTGGGAAGTTAAGCAAAATTTTAGTCATTTTGGAAATAAGTGCAATTTCTATGGAAAAAATTTACCTTTCAATTGAAAAATTGTTGTTTAAAGTAAGTTAAAAGTGAATAATTTTTGCATACTTATAAATATTTTGTGATGGTTTTTAAAAGCTGTGTTTATTGATGAGCCTATATAAAAAAATATGTGATGATTTTTAAAAGCTATTTTGTATTTCATCATGTTTAATCCAATCATATAAGATAATTTTTGAATATTTTGATATTGATTGGAAATTTTTAAAGATCTCTAATAATTTTTTGTGTTTTTCTTTAACAGGCTATCCATTGGCATTACTTCATCGTTATTTTCTTTTTGGTAAACCATCTGTATTACAAAATTTATTTTTTGTTTCATGTGGATTATCTTTAGGATTTTATAATTATGGTATGTTTTTGTTTCCTCCTAATTTTACATGTTTTTCAGATTTTAAATAGTGCACTCTGTATTTCATTTTTAGCACTCTATGATTTTTTAAAGTAATATAATCAATATGAATTCAAATATTTATATTGAAGGGATATTTGTGTAATGCATTAAGCTTTTATAACCAATTTTTGCAGGATTCGATATGGTTCATTCTGTCGCTTGTGTATGTGTTATGTATCTCATTCTTGTTACCATTGGAGGTACATTTATATCAGTCATCACATCTTTCATTTTTTTCATGGTATGTGAAAGATTTTCATTTAATGCATTATTTGAAGTTAATAAATTTCTAAATACCTGATCTTAGAATTTTTACTTTGAGTGTACTCTATTTTTTCTATTCATTCTGGGGACTTTATGTATTTAATAATCCCTCATTTAAAGCAGTATTCACTCAATGTAGTTTGCATATAACATGGTTTTACAATTTCTTTTCAATTAATGAATTTACATTTGAAGAATTACCTTTCAGTTCATAGATGTATGTATAAATATTTTTTATGTTACTATTGCTTATATTATACATTTTTTCTTCTTATGATGGAAAGAATATGATGCATTAATACTCAAATTCTTACCTATGAAATAATTTGGTTGCAAAATGTTAGCAAAAGATCTAAGTTTTACTAGAAAATTAGCAACCTTTTTATATTCAACCATTTTTCAGTGTTGTTTTAAAAAAAAATTGTGTTTTTAGCTCTCGTTTGGAATTTCCATTGTTGACTCATCTAAGAAGCAGAGTGAAAATAATATACCTAATTAAATTTTTTTTCTATGGATCTAAATAGCTGATTTTATTAAATTTATTAATAGTGAATTGAGTGAAAATATTATGTTTGGGCATTTATTAAAAATAATTCTAACTTAAATTTTAAAAAAATAATAAATTTGTTAGAAAGTATTCTTGTTTATTTCAAAACAATAGTTTGCCCTCTTCCATTTATTAACTGTCCATTTTTTGAATAATTTGACTCTCCCAAGTTGTTTTATTGTCATGACCACAATTAACTTGGTTTTCTTGAGGAAATGACATATTATGTAAACTGTAACTCCTTTCTTGCAGATTTTATAACCTGCAACATTATAAGATTGTTCTATATTTTGTCATATTTAAAACATTACTTTGTACTTCAAGTTCAGTTTTGAAGAACTGTTTCTGCTATTTCTGCATAATCACTTCAGGAAGGGGGATGACATTTCCACAACATTGTACTCTCTTTGATGGTATCAACTTTATTCAAATTGATATTTTAAAAAATCTACTCACTTTTTTTAAATTGGGTTAAACTTAATCAGCATTGGTTAAACTTATGTAGAAGTACATTAATTTGTTTGCAATTACCTCAAGAAATATCTTACTCTGTGTATGTGCCCATTAAATCACTTCATTTTTATTTTAAAAAAATACTTTTTATTTTTTAATTAAGTTACTTTTGATGTGTTACATCTTTCCATTTTACACCTACAATTACCTCTATTTAGTATAATCATATTTTTAATGCCGTTACAATTTTTGGAACTTTAAAAGAATTCATATTAAACTGTATTGCCACCCTTTTTTAAGGTAATATTAATATAAGAATGAGGGAAAATGATGATTAAGTAGAACATACATTCTGCATACAATCTGATTAAATGTGTATTGCTTTTCTCTTCCAAGTTAATTTAATTAAAATGTTTTTATAACAAATAAATGTGTTTTTATTTACTAGACATTCGTGCGATAATTTAGCCAGCATAGTTACAGCAGAGTGAATGAAAGAATTACAGCTAATTTCTTACAATTTCTTAGAAAATCTGGTAAAAAGAGAAAATTTCTTATTTCTTTCTACCAAGGAAAGGAATTTACATCTAAGATCATAAAAAAATTAAATTTGTAAAATTGATGTACAAAAAAGTAATGTAATATAAAATAAATGTATATTCACAAAAGTTATGTACTTGCTTAGATGGAATCAGTAATGGAGTCTTTCATTGTTGTTGCCATATTTTCTGTTCTAAAAATTGCATTTTGTACTTAAATGATCCAAACAAGGTTGATTGAGGGGTTTCAATTATTCTTTCAATTGGTTTTTAAGTGTTATTTGTGTCAGATATTTTTGTAGCTTTAATAATCAAGTATATAATTCTTCAAATAAATAATTAAAATTAATTAAAATACTTGAAATAATGCAAAAAGAATGTATATGTGTACACACAGTCACATTTTCAAAATAGAGTTCAATTCCGAGGTACTGCACTTGGTGGGTCCAGGCTATTGTTCTATTGAGAAGTTGTAGTTCAGGTAGTGGTTGGGTGTTTCTTTTTCTAAAAAGTATTGCGTGAGATTTGTCTGTGTTCACATGGATTTTCCATTTCGCAGCCATTTCTCGTAAGATTGTAAGTATTTTTGGAGTCTCTTCCTGGCGTTATAGGGCCATTTATCTTGTGAGAGTATTGCAGTATCATCTGTTTCTTGTATGTTTGAGATCTATATCTTGTATGTTTGAGGTTGGAGGGTTTCCTGGAGTAATGATGGATAAGTGAGCTTGAAATTTAGTCCAATTCGTAAATTTGATGTTGTTGAATGGTGGGGAGTTGAAATCTTGTAGTTGAGTTATGAATTTAACTGAAAAGTGGTCGCTGGAGAGTTCTGGGTTGGTTTCAGCTGTAATGGAGTGTAGGCCTTTAGAAATGCAAATATCGAGAGTTGATTGAGTTCCACTGTGATGAGTTTTTGTGGGTTGATTCTGGTGTATCCTCGGTTCTGTGTGAATTGGTACAGGGTGTTTCCTTCGGTGTTGTTCCTTGAGTGGTTCCATGTGTTTGGCGTTTAGATCTCCTGCAAGAATACAGTTGACTTGATGTCGGAAGAGAGAAGCTAAGTCTATTCTATTTAAATTTTTGCTTGGGCTTCTGTATGCCGAGATAATGGTGATGGGAGTGCTGTTTCTTCTTTCTATTGTAACTGCAGTGTTTTCAATGTTTTGGGTGTTGATGACTGTGGCGTGGTGTGGAAGGCTGGATTTGATGAGTAGTGCAGTACCTCCTCCTGCGTGTGTAGTGTGTTCGGTCCTATGAGTTATGTAATTAGCTATGTTGAAGTCGAGGGCTGGTTTAAGTTTGGTTTCCTGTAGGTAGATGATGTCCGAGCTATGGTTGGAAATAAAAAATTTAAATTCTTCTTTTTTTGTTTCTTATGGCGTTGGCATTCCATGATATGATTTTCAGTGTATTTTGTCTGTTATCCATGATTAGTTTAGGAGTTTGAAGAGGGCTTGAAGCCTTTCAGCTGGTGTGGGAACATTCTTTGCGATGTTCACAAATTTTTCCAGGACTTTAACTCCTGGACGTCAGGATCCTTGAGCATTTCCAGAGGGTTCTGGATTTTTTGGTAGCTATTGGTTGCTTGTCTTGTTTGTTTAGGTGGAGAGGGAAGTTGGAAGAAGTTTTCTTCCATAACTATTAAGTTCTGGCGTGGAGCAGGCTGCTGGGGTGGCTTGGAGTTCATCATTTTTTTTCTCAAACTGTTTTCTGGTTTGGGTTGTGGCTGTTTAGGCTTTGGTGGATGGTTAGCTGGGTTGCGGGGGTGCTGGAGGTAGTTAACCGGGTGTGGTCCGTCGCATAAGCAGCATTTGGGTGGTGTAGTGACATCTTTTATAGATTCTTTAGTTAAGTGATCTCCTGCGCACTTGACTCATTTTGGTGCTCTCGTACAATAGTTCGACGAATGGAAGAAGCCCTGGCATCTAAAACATTGTGGAGGACCGTATTTTTTCCTTAGGGCTTCGACTGTAATTTGCATACTGGCTAACTCTTTTAAGTTGAAATTTTTTTTGATTTTCTTCATTCTTTTCCAGGATATCTAGGAACAAGGGCATGGGGGCTCCCGTGCCTTTGTTTGTCATGATGTAAATTGGTTGTGCATTAAATCCTTTGAGTCGAAGTTCCTCCGCAATGTCATCGGTGGGCATGTCGACTGGCATGCCCCTAATAACTGCGCAGAGTTTTCTCTCTTCAGGTAACATATACGTATGACCTTGTAATTTATTCTCGTCTACGTATCGTCGGATGGTGTGGTAGGCATGTGGTGTCTGGGGAAAAATCTTGAGGCTTGTTCCTGTTAACTTGGCGATAAGCTTGATTTTTGTGATATCTTGGAGTTTCTTCAGAAATGTGGCAGGGTTTTGGATTTTATCTATTGTTATGGGCGGGAATACGTTTTTTCTTGGCCCGGGTGCTGTGCTGGAAGTAGAGGGTCGAGGAGAGTGCGGTGGTGGGGTTCTACGGCAAGGACTTTGAGGCGTTATGGCATTTTTACTTGCGGTGCTGGCAGGGCTGGGTAGTGACACATCCATTTCATTGTTTGAGGTTGAGGGGATGTCTTCGATGGATAAGCGGCCAAATTTGTTGTGGTATGGAGTAATGTCCTCTCTTTTTTGTTTTTTGACAGAGATATCGGATATGGTGTTTTTGAACTTTTTCTTGGCTTTCACCACGGTAAAGTCTTCTTCTGGTAGCTTTTTTCCCCAAGCTTGGGCGGTATCATCTAGGGCAGCTGCGGCGGCACAGAGTTTGTTGCGTCGTGCGGTGATGTAGTGGTTTTTTGCTTCATCCGTGATTTCTTCCAAATCCACAAAGTTGCATCTATGTTTTTCTGCATCTTCAAATGGATATTTTAAAAGTGCAGATATAGTTGCGTCCGCAACATTTATCACACATGTCGATGCTTCAGCAGTATAGGCATTATCCATCATCTGTACAATACCATCAACATCAAATTGATTATGAAAATTCCCATAATTCAAGCATTCATTTGTAATCTCATGATCCATGGTATTTTCCATCTTCGTTTTGAAACAAATTTAAGATAGGGAAAGAGCGAGAAAGATATGGTACGTAACAGAAAGAGTGAAATTCATTTATTATCTTTATAGATTTGGTCTAGGTACCTTCTCATGAATGTCATTAGCATTATTCTCATTCTTACTGATATCTAGATTCTTGTTGGTTCCAATATAATACATATATATATATTTCATTATATGAATTGTACCATAAAAAATATGTGTTTCTATTTCAACAGAGTCCTCATTTAAATAAATTATTCTCATTTATGAACCATGCCCAGTGATATTTCATCTCGGGGGGGGGGGGGGCCTGTGTAGTCTGAAATGAAGCAAAATAAAATCAGATAATTGATATAAAAAAGCAAACAAAATAAGTTAAAATATTATTGTGAGGGGGAAAACAAGGAAAGGGGGGAAATTAATTTGACTTTTATGATTAATACCATATGCAACTTGCAAACTGTTATTTCTGTACCAATTGTCAAATTTATTATTTATTTTGAATTCTATTAGGATAAATTTTAAAGATTTGTAACTTAATAGAAATTCTGAATACAAATAAAGTTTAGATTAGACATATATGTATTGTAAATATTTTGTGAAAATAATCATGAACTCTATTACAAAAAAGAATTTAAATTTCATTTCCTTACATTAGTGTTTTTATTTTCCATTGTTTTATTTTCAAAGAACAATGGGAGTATGAAGTTGTCATTGTTATTTTTAGTTCCTTCTAAATAATGTATAGCTGAAGAGCAACTGTAATGCTAGAAATAATAATTAAGCTTCTATATTATGTAAAAATAGGTCAAGAAATAATTTTTTTTAAATAAAAAATAGTGTATGAGAGAAAAAAAACAAATGTTGCAATGTATTAATAAACATTTATTCATTAAAAGTAACTATTTGGAGCCAGTTTGTGTTATACTTAGCAATTAATATCATAGCCTTAAAAATAATGGATAGGGCACTCTCTCTTCAAAATGCCATCTTCTTAAAATATTAGAGGCAGCTGTGAAATTTTACATTTAGTAGTGAAGTGGGTTGTGATGTCTTTCTAGTTGCACAGGAAATTTATATTGAATTTTTTTGAAATTGCGTTGCATGCTGGAATTATATTTTTCTCTGCACTGAAATTTTAGGTTTTTTGGAAATGTTTTAAAACAAAAAGTTGATTTTTTTTTGTTTCATTCAGGGATATCTTTTAGTGGGATATTATGTAACTGGTACTGAAGAATATGACATCAAATGGAGTATGCCGCATTGTGTTTTAACTTTACGATTAATAGGTATGCAAATGCTAACAAAAATTATTTATTTTTGTTTCTTTTTTATTTCTTTTCATGTTATGCATATTTATATATATATTTTTAGGGCTCTCTTGTGATGTATTTGATGGACAGAAACCTCAGGTGAGAGTAAAAACCCTGATAAATCAAGAGACAACATATGGGTGCAATAATTGCAATTCCTTGCTATAAATATTTATTTAATTTCATAGTTAATTTTTTTTCTCTAACTAAATAATATTTATCTGTTTTAGCGAAGAATTTAGATATGTTTTCTAAAATGTTTAATCATATTTATGCTTTGAGGTAAAACTCTTTAATTATATGGTTAAGACTCGTTAAGCATTTGAACCAATTCCTATGCTTAAAAATTAGAAATTCATTTATACTATGAGGATATTTTGTTTCAAACTTATTTTGATACATTAATTATTGTAAAAATGGCTAACTATTTTAAGTAATTAAATCACTAAAACTACTCTAGTTTAAATTTCTAATTCCAAACATTACACAGAAATTTTAAGATTAATTGGCTGCTCAAAAATGAAGTTTAAACTGAGTCACTTGTGTTGTTTAAACTCTCACTGATTGTAAGTAATGCTTAAAATTGTGTATATGTAGTTGAATATACATTTATTTAACCATGCCTTAAAGGTCTAATTTATACAACCTAAATTATGCTTCTTAAAAAAGTAATTTCCTTAAAGAATTTTTTCTAGGAAACTTATTTCCCTCAAGTGAATTTAAGACATAACCTTTCATAGTGAACATGATTATAATTTTTAAATTGATATTATTTAACTTGGTTTTTTTTTCAGAAAAAAGGTTACATAATTAATAAGAATGATCATGATGTATTTTAATCAGGAGCATGAGATTTGTTTTGTAAATGTTAAAATATGGGGAGGAATCAATGATGTAGTGTAATGTAGCTTTACTGTTAATATTGAAAATAAATCATTAAACCATTTTCTAGTGTTTAATTAAATGAATTATTGGATTTTTTTTTAATTTTAATTTCTTTGAAATGATTGTTGGTATGAAAAATTTCTTCTCAAAAGTAATGGATCATAAATTCATTATTAAATTTATGATCTGATTACTTTTGGAAATACTTTTTAATTGAAAAAAAATTTAGTACTGCCAACTTCAAGAATTCTTATAATTATATCCCATTCTATATTAAAAATATACAAGGTTGTCCTGTTCATGTTTTATATTGTTTTCCATGGTGCATATAGCTAAAATGTTGAATCTTTTTTTTTTCCTTCAGTAATTTCAATATTAAAAGACATGAGGGCTTTGACTAATGTAAATTAACCCAACTTGATTTTTAATGTATTCGATAGATTCAAGGGATGCAAATAATTTATTTTCATAACTCATTCATTTTTGAAGTAGTATATATTAAATTTATTTCATTTGTATTATTGTCTATATTGCAGGAAACACTTTCTAATGAGCAAAAGAAAACTGCCCTGAAAAAGTGTCCTTCACTGTTAGAAATAGCTGGTCATGCATATTTCTTTGGAGGATTTATGGTTGGCCCTCAGGTAACATATTTTGAATAGCATCAATTAATGCCTGCATTTTCATTTATTTTCTTATTTTCCAGATATATGAGTATTTCGCAAATAAAAAAGTGATAAAAATGCACTGTTTATTTTCAATCACTGATTGTTGAGTTGACATTAAAACTTACCTATTTCATTTCACCTCTTTTATGCCATGTATACTGAACTATTTTTATTTCATGGTATTTTCAACATTGTTATTTTATGCTAAAATTTATTTTCCACAGTTGTGAAGATATCCATATTTGATTTTACTTTTTGAGATTCTTGCATGTGTGAAATATACTGTATGTTTAAACATTTATTCTGGTTAAGTACTTTGAAACTTATTATTTGTTATGCTATTATGATAAGCTAGTTAGTTTTGAAAGTTATTTGTCTAGTCTGGAAATTATTAAAACATATAAAAATAAAATAGAATTTGTAACTGATTTATGATGTTCAGTGAAAAAAAATCAAGTACTACTAAAACTGTGTAAGCTGGTTGAATCCCACCACCAATTTTGGTACATTTCTCTGTATCATTAAAATACAGAATACATTGATTACAAAATTTTATAGTATCAATTAAATTTATTTGAAGATATTAATTTGATATCCAATTACTGTTGACTCTCTAGGAGGGAAGGAGGGTACAATCACTGTATTAGAATATATTATAAGCATATTCAGTCTTTCATTATTCTTTTCATTTTTCTGCAGCATTATCCAAATTTGGCTTTTTTTCTCCTCTCAGTTTTTCTCTTCTTAAACATACTTGGGTTGTTTCTGTTGAGCTGTGGGTATGAGTCCTGATGCCACTAAAGACCTGTCATAGAGGTGCTGGTGCATGTTATATCTCTTAAGGGGGTGTCTCAAGTTCTCTCATTGAGATGGTATGGAAGTTAGGCGAGTGAGGGGGTAGTTGAGATGTCATTGTCATTTGACCTTGGTTCAAAATTACGCGATCCACTGCCAATGGTCCTTATGGTGCTTTAAAAATACAAAACAAATTTAGACTTAGTTGGCATTGATACTGTAGCATTGTCATTCCATTTTACTCTGACTATATCTTCATTGAAAGCATAATCAGTCAAAATGTTCATCTGAAATTTTTCTTAAATCTTTTCTTTTGTAGAAATATAGTATTTTCCAGTCAATATTTTGCTGAAGATTTTGTTTGGCTAATTTATTCAAACAATATGTATTAATACTTAATAGATTCTTAAAATCATCAAAGCTCAAATGTATGAAAAAAAAAAGCATTTTGTAGGTGGAGCATCAAAAAGTGTTATCAAAATATTTTTTTAATGAGGAGTGTATAGCATACAAATCAAAAACACTTTAATAAGTAGTATTTGATATTTTTCTTACAAATTTCATTAGAGATAGTTGTTTTTGATAAACAAAATTAATGTTTTCTCAGATGTTCTATTGATCTTCCTCTATTTTGGGTCATTTCCTTGTCGTTTCATTCTTTCTTTCTTAACATTTAGAATTTTGTCTTGATTTCAGATATTTATTTGTAAATTAATAACTTTTTTGTGCAAATATTTCTTGCATCAATAAAACAAACCAACCTTTTCATCTTTTATAAAAATCAATTATATGACAGTAACAATGAATGAAGGATTAAATTATTGATCAATTTTTTCTGCTTTACCAGACTTATCTCTTGTGACATAAACTCTCTCTATCACTGTATCAGTTGTTTCTATAAACTGTGACAAACTAAATAATTACAATGAGAGAATTCACATTGCAAGAATGCAGAATAATTTTACCTTTTAAATGTCTTTAATCCCTTGAAAATGCTTATTGAAATGCTTCGTTGTCTTTGTTTTTGATCTGATATTTTTTTTCATTATTATTGAGTAATGCTTAATACATAACTTTTTAATGTTTCTAATGTGTGTACAAAACATTTTTTTCTTTCTTTCTTTATAAGTGCATTAAAGTATTTGTGTATAAAAGTTATCAAAAAAGCCAAAAGAAAATATCTTTACTGCTTGATGGGTATATTTTATTCATGCCCATTGAAGAAAGTGTTAAAAAAAGAAAGAAATCATCATTGGAATATTTGGATGAATAATTCAGAATGTTTGGAATAAATGAAATCCTAAGCAATGTTTCTCCCAAAAATTGGTGGTTTACTTCTGTTATCAAAAAGTTATCTGAGTGGATAAAGTCTTCGTTCATGACTGTCAAAATATTTAAAATTGCATTGTAAAACCTATCAATAAAGAACTAATTTTTAAATACAGTGTGAAATAGTACATTTAATGAATGGGGAGGATTGACATTTTTATAAACCTTTATTGCTGTGTATATCATGTTAAGACTCTCGTCTATAATCCAAAGGTTAGAATCTGAACATGAGCAGTATTTTATTTATTTGTTTTAAATTGTGTGAACAATTCTCATGATCAAAACACTTATTTTACTTAATTAGTATCCGATATAAAGGAAGTAATGAAAAAGATGAGAAAAGTTTGACACAAGCAAACATGTTAATGAGGTAAATATCTGAATTTGATTTTTTAAAATAAAGTAAATTCTACATTTTTTTTTATTTGTCTTTAGTTCCCAATGAAGAGATATTTGGATTTTATTCAAGGAAACTATTCAGAAAAAGCTTTTATGGGAAAGCCATCGTGGTAATTTCTATTCATTTTTATATTCATATTTATTTTGATATTTTTGTGTTGCAATATTTTTTTTTTAACCTAAAGGATAAGTTGAGAAAAAATAATAACAAAATTAAAATTTTGATTCATTAATATTTTTTGAAAAGTAAAATACTTTTTTTCACTGTTTTCTTTTTAATCTCTAGTAATTACTACAAAAGTTTTTTATTATACTCTATCCCTGTTAGTTTGTTAGCCAAGACCGGTTACATGAAAAAAAAAAATCTGCTTCAAACTTATATGCAAGAATGATTAATTATAACTTAACATAAATTTCGCTTCCTATTTAATCTTTGTTTTTCTGCCTTTACATTACTTGAAACTGATGTTCAATCATCCTAATTTTCTGTGCAAAATTCACCCAACCTGAAAATTCCAATCCCAATTCATTTCCTTTTGAGGGGCATAGCCTGAATGATTTCACTCATTACCCTCCAAATGAAACCTAATGTAAAAACTGCTGAATTTGCAATAATGACATTAATTATGCAATCCAATCTCAAATTTCTTCAGTCTGGCATTAGTTTGTCCTGCCATGTTGACCTATGATTGTGTGCCCTCTATTCTGGTGATAAGCATATAAATAATTTTTTATCTGAAAGCATCCATTATTTTCGAATTGGCACACACACACTTATATATGTTCATACTCACATATTTTGTATTCAGTCATGTATGTTCAAAATAGAAATAACTATATAAATTATATGATAAAAATTTGAAGCTAATTGAACAAAATTTTATATTATTAATCCAATGGCCCCTGAGAGAATGTAAAATTACATTTTAGTTTTAGAAGTATGAAAAAATATTTTAACCTTTTGTAGAATAAAAATCAATGCAGGAATTATTACATTCTTAACTTATTAGGATCATTTTTAATATTTCCTTTTAATTTATTACATTTTCCTTAATGAGAATAATTTATTGAGACAAATTTTATTTAGATATATTGAATGTGAAGGAAATGAAAGCATGTAAAAAAATAATACAAGTTTGATGATTTTGTAATGCAGAAATTTTTTCTAATTGAAATATATTTAAACAAATGTTATTTTTTATTTTTTTTTAAAAAAAAATAAAGAATGTGTGAGAATTGAATAGTAAGCCCAAGTTTTAAAATCAAATAAAAAATATGCTACAAAAGATTATTTCATTGGTATAAATCGACTAATTTTATTAAAATTTATCAAAAGACAAAGCAAAATATAATGATTAAATCAATAAAAAAACAAGCTGTAACTAGATGAGTTATATATAGTTTGAAGAGAGACAATTTCATCTGAAGAAATCAGAATTAGCAGAAAGTATCTGAAGTTTACATTTGATTTTGAATATTAAGAACTTTTTGTTTATTATCAGTTAATAAATCTTTATGACATAAAATTATTTCTTCTCTTTGTGTATGATATAAAATTGTTTCTGTTAAACATTTAAGGTAATACTGAAGCATTAAGCTCATTGTATTGGCTTTTCAGACAGCATAAAGAATCAAAACATGAAGGGAAACATGTGAAAAAGTGTTAATAACCTTTTTCTACTCTTGTTTCACAAAGATATTTTAATCTCTTTATTTAATTACATCCTGCCATATTTATGTATTTTTTCTGCACAATCAATAGTTTCTTAATTAAGTAAACCAATTTTCAAATTTACTCATTTTTAAGTACCGTGAAGACGATAGTGCCACCATACGATTTCTTTGTATGAATCTCCATATATTTATTTGTCATCAATTGTCACAGAAATTAATGTAATTGTTATCCAATTTAGTGGATATGATTGTTAAAAATTTTGTATCTGAATAATAAATTTTTTTATATTCCTTCTGAAAGTTCTAGGTCTGATTTTAAATAGTTATAGTATTATTTTAACATGAACATACCAACAGTCTTAAAATGCACTTGGAGGGAGGGGCATAGATATATTATAATTCTTTTAATTTCTGCAAAAAAATTATATGTTTATATGAAAAAAAAATTCTCTTTGAAATGTACTGCACTTCATTAAACTGTGTGAATTATGGAAATCTAAATATTATAATATAGCTCTTTAAGTTGTAATTGATTACATTTGTTTGCACTGCAGAGGTTTGGATTAGTTAAATTACATATAAATTTCATTTTTTATTGTAAAAAATTTACCTTAGAAGAATTGTTGCCAAATCTAAGAGATCTTGCATAAAAGTAATTTGTAGATAGTTTTGTACATTTTCCTACCAAGTAAAGGGAAATAAGGTAATTTCTGAAATGATTAGATTGAAAGAGATTAAGTACTTCTTTCTCCAAATTCAGTAGAGACAAACTTATCTACAAAAAGTATAAGTTTCCTTTAACTGATGGAACTTTGGTGTCCATCGCAGTTATAATTATAATTGTATTGAAAAATCCACACTTTTCCCATATTTGTTAATTTTAGAGCTTGCATTTCTGAATATGTTACTGTAGTCCTGAAACTGAAAGGTAAAATTGTATTGTACAGCAAAATGAAAAAACTAATCTTGTTTTGCCCCTTACAATAAATTTTGTGGCTTCAATGGCATTTTGATAAAATATCCTTTTTTACTTGGATTTTTTTACAGTAGATCTTCTTGCAAAATATTAAAATTGCCACAGTAATTGAATCTTAAGGAGTATGTATATGAGTGTCATATAACTCTGATGGTGAAGACAGAAATTAGAAGATATTGCAAAAAAAGTTTAAAAATTAAAATAAAACTTCTTTCTATATCGAAAATTCATGTAACATTTTTTAAAAAAAGATAATTTCTTATAATGACATTTGTTTTTCAAGGATGTCTGCTGTAAGATATCCCTTTGCATTCTGTTTTTAGGAATTATTATGTAAATACCATTTTAATCAGATATTTATTTTACTACTCACAAAATCCAACTATTATTAAATTTTGTGAGTTTTCATATTTTCTTTATAAAGTTAAATATTTGTCCCAGGGATTAAATGCTCTAAGTTGCTATGCAATGAATAGATTAATCTAAACTACTTCAGTTCTCTTCCTAATATTGTCTAATATTCTATTCAGATGACAAATATATGATCTCCATTTTAATAAAGAAAACTTTTAGAGTCTTTTCATTCTTAGATTCTCTCAATTTGAAGTGCAAAATTAAAAGGATGAGTTCTAACTGAAATTTCGATTTAACCGGCATATATTTATTTCAGTCATTTTATGTGCTATTATAAGCTGAAAAGTTTCAGACTGACTAGGATTTTATGCTTAAGATATGTTTACGCATTTTTCATTATTTTAATCATTTATTTTTTACATAATTTGTCTTGGTATTTTCATTTGAAAGTTGAAGATCGAAATTTGTAACTGTTTTTATTGTGTAACATTTTTCTTTTTTTTTTTTTTTCTTCTTCTTTTTTTAATAGTATTAGTGCAGGATTCAAGAGTTTAGGTCTGGGGATTCTTATCCTATCAATATATCAGATTGGAATTATTTTTATTCCTGAAAGAATTTTACTTTCTGATGATTACTTAGTAAGTATTTCTTTTAAATTTTATTAAAGAAATTGAAATGATTTCAAAATCTTATTCACCAAAGATATTGCATATTGAAAGGAAATGTTCAATATTTTTTTCAGATATATAATAATAAAATTATGTCATTAAATTATACCTTTCCATTGTATTCCAATTAATCTATAATCTGTGTATACAATTCTTTAATCAATGACTATGCATTTCTATTTATTCAGGAATTTCCACTATGGAAAAAACTCTTGATCATGGCTTTGTTTGGTAAAATGGCTCTCTACAAGTACATTGCAATTTGGCTAATAGCAGTAAGTATAAAAAAATGATGTACTTATGTGAGTAACATTATGTATTAGATACATGAAATATATATATTCTCCTTTGTTCTTTACTTTCATTGATATTCAGGAGGGCAGCTGCATTCTAACAGGAATGACCTATAATGGAACAGATGGGAATGGAAATGACTTGTGGGATGGTTGTACCAATGTGAAATTATGGGATTTCACAACAACTACAACGTTTCAAGGTGGCATCCGGTCCTTTAATTGTAATACTAATTTGTGGCTTGGACAGTATGTTTTATTACCTTTCTAATTCAACTATTCATTTTTAATTAAAAAAAATATTATTTTGGTTTTTAGAAAAAAATATATTTTTGGTTTTTTTCTATTGATAAAGCTGTATCTTTTATGAATAATGGTCTATAATCCATGCATTCACACACACACACACATATATATATATACATACATATATATAATATAACTTTTTACACTTTATAAAATGTGATTTGATGTACAAAAGAATAATTTGTGTTCTCTTGTGTGTTGAAAATGTTTTCTAATATTTTATATAAATATATAGCACTAACAAATTTTCAATATTTTTAATGAGAACACAATATGTCTTTCATTAATATCTTAATCAAATGTATTTTGACATTAAGAAACAAAGATTCTTTTTATTACATCTGTAGTGGTTTTATTGGAAAAAACTTAAGCTTAGTTTTTTTATCCAAAAGGCATATCTTGCATATTTTGATACAAATCTTTGAGACCAGGATAAGAAATGTCTCATACAAGTTTTGTTATACATATGCCAAGCATATATATAGTCTTACATTTTCTTCTGTTTTCTTTTTCTATAGTATATCATGATTGAGTCATCTTTGAAATGAGCTATTCTCTCTCTCTCCCTCTTTTATTCTTTTTTCTTCTGTTTGAGTAAAGGATTGCTATAGATATTTTGTTAAAAGCAATTGTTTTTGTGTTGGTAAGACATCCTTAGGCTTACAATGCATTTATTTCCTTATGCTCTTAATAACTGTTCTTAGTGGAAATTATTCATTGTTTTATAGAAAAAGAATACACTCTTGCGATTGTATCATTTTTCATCAATGCCAGTTCATGTGAAGAAAAAGTATATCAAAATCTAATTATGTATATAGTTAATATTTATTTTTCAATAAATGTTATGTCTATAGTTCTCATGAATATATTATTAATGTGTTAAATAATTAGAAACTATTTTTTTTACGTTTTTCTATGTATTTCACATGGTGTGTGTCTGTTTGTCTGTGTGTGTATCAGTGTGTCATCAAATTTTCGATCGTTATTTTAACCAACTTCCCATCAAGCTAGAGCTCTGAAACTTTATGAATTGTTCTTACCCACCTAACAATGCAATATTTAGACATTTTTGGCAAGTTTTAACTAATATTTCAATAATTTTTTTTAATAAGGCAGTTTAGTCCAACCACTTTGTGCGATTTCAAAAATTGCAAAACCTTTTTTCGCTGAATGTTAAGTCTGCGAAGTGGACCAGGGTAGACACATTTTGCAAAATACTGCCAAATATATATATATATTTTAATAAACTTTGCCACTGTATAAAAATGTTGGTTTTTATCTTGAATTATTTAATTTGAAAATGTTTCTTTTCAAAAAGTTTTTTTTTTTATTAGTATAGATTATTTAACAATTCTAAAAGAATTTTATGTGATATAAAAAAAATGTCAATGTTTTTTTTTTTTTTTAATTAACAGTACTAAATTCATCTAAATCCCATTTAATGTTATGCAAAGATTGGCAAAAAGTCTAACTTTAAAGACTAAAGTGTGTTTGAATTTTGATAACTATTTAAATAATGTGTTTCCATATAAATGGTGATCACGGGAATTAAAAGTAAAAAACATTAAACTATGAGGAGTTTCAATTTTTTTCTTCTGTTATGTTATGTATTAATTAAAATTAAAGATTGTGGTTTTTTTCTGAAACGAAGAAAAATTTGAATTCCAAAATTGGTTGTGTTTGCTACAGTGCTGCGATTTAAGTGAAAATTTTCGAATTCACTCATTTGATATTTTTTTTAAAAAATTTGATATAGTGTCGTTTTTTCAACTTTTTTGAAGTTCTTTATATCGACTCCTCAATATTTGTATAAGATAATTACTTATTTTTTAGAATGGTGTAGTTGAAAAGTTTTAGAAGAATTTAATTGTTAATTAAATGTTTGCAGAAGTTTTAATGTGTATGTTTTGATAATTTGGTTAATTAAAGTATGTATTTCTTTATTTGAGAACATTTTATGGTTCTCTAGATCTGTCAAACATAACGTTGCTTATTTCAGCTAATATCCCTCTGAATTGAGAGTCACATTAAAATAATTAGACAGAACCTGATATATAGCACTTATTGTAATTAGGTGAGATTTTTAAGTGCTCCTTGTGTTGTAATGTGCATCCCATAAAAACATTATAATCTCTGCTTGAATTAAAACCTGAAATATTAATTGTATGTATGTGCAGGAGGGGGTAAAAAAAGGTTTATGTGTTTTTAATTATTTGCGATTTTTTTTTATAATTTACAAAATGATACATCATTTTTTGAAATGAATTCATATGAAAATGTTATGAAATACAACAGTAGAAAGGTTTTTCATTTTGCTTAAAAATTTATTTTTAAAAAATCTGCTAATCAAAAATGAAGGGAGAATGAGAAATGTTTTCTTGTCTTATCAAAAGTTGAAAGAAATATTAGTTATTATTACACTTTTTTTTTGTCTATACTCTGTAATAAAATAATTTGCAATTCTCTAAGAATAAGGTGGTTATATATACAGATAAGGAGAGAGAAGAGACAGCAGAGTTGGTGAACAAATCTTGAAATAGATTAAGAGTATCCATAGCTCTCATGACATACTAATTTTATTAGTGCACATTTTTTTACTTCTCTATTACTTCTAGTCATGCAGTTAAATTCACAAACTCAATAATTTGAATTACGGATCAAACATGGCAATTAATATTGCTATGAAGTTCTATACTCATTATTAGCTTTCACATCAGTCTTATACAATTTGAATAAGTAACATGAATGAAAATGATAAATTATGTATGTAACTCTTTTTATTACCTATAAAAAAGGGCTAAAAAAACAGTTTTGTATAATATTTTTTTTAATTATTCTCATGTATGTAAATAAATAAAACGAGTGATAAAATGAAATTTAAGGAAAATTATGTATAATTTATTCTATTCCAATGATTTATAATGTCAGAAAGTATTAATTTGCACAAGCTCTCTAAAAATTATAACATTTAATTATTATTTATTTATTAAACATTATAATTATTATCATATTTTAAACATTATAATTTTATTTGATACTCTAATAATGCACAGTTTTGGCAAAGCAAATATTGTGAAAGCTATTTGTTTAAATTTATATTATATAATTATAACTTCTTTTTTTTTTACCTCAGTATGTATGAAATGTAAAAATATTCTTGATAGTAAAATTTCCTATGATTTTTAAGATATGTTTACAAGCGTATGAAGTTCCTTGGCAACCGCTTTATTTCACAAGCTGCTGCTCTTCTGTTCCTTGCTGCATGGCATGGCTTACATTCTGGGTATTATATCTGTTTTCTGAATGAGTTCATTGTTATGTATTTTGAAAAAGATGTAAGTTGAATCTTTTAAATATTATTTTTTAATATAATATAATTTTGTTTCCCTATGTATAAGACCAATTTGAAAAATTAACATTGATCTGTAAATTAAAAGAAATTTAATATTCTTAAAATAAATCTGACTTAAAAACAGTATACCAATCTTTGTCTTCACCAGCAGGAGAAAAAAAAAACAATAAATGATTGTAGGTTGTGAGAAATACATGAAACTATTTTTTCAAAGAAAAGTTTTTCACTTAATTTCTTTTAATGTGTTTGATATTTATGACAAACTTATGGGATTGGTACAATAATAATTGTAAATGTTCAGTTATTTTAGAAATGGTAATTCAGCAATCATTGTTGACAAATAGTTCTATATAATTGTATTTAAATATCTTATAACATCTGTCTTACTCAGAAGAGATTATTTTCTTAATACAAGTATTGCAGTGTATATTGTTAGCCAAAATTTTTGTGGTACATTCTAATAATTTGTGTGTGCGTGCATATATATAAATATGAGGTTCGGAATCGAGCTAGCCACTTGGCTTGGACATAAGCTGGTAATTAGCACTCTGGACCAAAAGGCTACAGAAATGGAGAAAGCAATGTGTGACTGAACTTTTTAGACATATGGATATATATATAGATAATTCTATGTTGTTATGGATGAAATAAATGGTAATCATTTAGGTTTAATCAGTCCAAGTAGTTTATTTAATCATGATAATAATACTTTGGGAAATTTTAAAATCAAATTGTTTTTTATAATATTGTTCAACCATGACCTCCCATAGCAGCATGGCTTGCACCACCAGAGAAAGAGGTGAAAGAAGTCATTAAATTGTGCATGCAGCTTATATAGGTGCTGTGGAAAACTGAACACCACCCACCCCCTCAAAAAATTGTGTTTAGTTGGCTGAAAAAAACGGGCCCTTGATGGAATCTTACACATGCAACTTGAAAGAGAAAATCAATAGTTTTAAATGTGGAGAAAAAAAAAAAGGTTTCATGTTAATAAATTGAAATAAAAAGGAAGATGATAAATTTATTTCTCTCTTATAGTTAAACATATGTATATTATAAGAATACATAAGAGTATTGTATAATCTATTATCTGAAGAAATATCTTAATTATTACAAGGTTTAAAAACAAATAGAATTAAAAATTATTTTTAAATAAATACTTATGTTTTAAGAATTATGATTCAATTAAGAAAATTTAAAGGAATTAGTGAATCAAAGATATTAATTTTTTTTATATATTTTTTAAACTGTTAAGGAAATTAAAAAATATATAGAATAATTATAAAGTAATTTAATTTATTATTTCAGGCTTGGGAATGAAATAAATGCTTACAAAAAATATTGTATTGGAATTAAACCATCCCTCTCAACAATTGCTTTATAATTGAAATTGATAAAAAAAAAAAATTAAAAGAACAAAACAGTAATTGCGAAAATTTCATACATACACACAAAAAACCCCATCAAGAATGCAAAATAACTAAAATATCTAAAGATAAAATTAAATATTCACATAAATTCAAAACTTATTAATAAGCATGAAAGAAATTAAAATCTTACCACAAAATCTCACAATATCTTCCAAAATTTCTATAATAAGTACATAAATTATATTGTGAATAATAATAATAATGCATTATAATATGTAATTTCCACATAGCTCTTATCATTCTGTCGCTTTCTTACAAATCACCTTGTCAGATTTATTTTTACAACTTTTCTTCAAATATTCATTCTCTTCATTTGATAACCCTTCTTAAAAAAAATTGTGATTTTCTAATACAATTTTTTGTGATACATGTGCTTGGGGATGTTTAGAAAAAGTGAAATTTAATTATGTGCTCTAAAAATTAATTAAATGAATGCAATTTTGGTTACAGAAGTGTTTATAATAATTTTGTTAAAACTAACCATAACTTTCAGAATTATCAGGTTTTATATATTGTGTGAAATTATAATTATCTTTAATTTAAATTTATCTATAATTTATTTCATTAGTACTTATTAAAATTTTGCATTTCTGTACAAGTTTCCTCTTTATATTAATTTCACATTACCTCTTTTTTATATTTTGAATTGTGCGTTAATCTGTGTATAATTGCCCATTACAATATATAATTAATATCATTTGTTGATCATAAACAAAGGTTTGCATATACCTTAAGACTATATGATACCTTTCAATGTCGTTTTTGGCTGTTGAAGAGATACATGTTGAAAGTGTATAGTGTTGTATAGAAAGTGTAGTATAGATACATGTTGAAAGTGATACATGTTGAAAGTGTTTACTTGCAGGAAATTTTGAAATAATTAGAAAATATATCAGCTTGAAAGAATAACATATTTGTTTGTAACTGTATAATTTATTTACTTATTTCTGTAGAGTAAAATAAATGATAATTTATTGTAGTTTGAATTCTTTCTCACAACTCGTCTACCTAAATTGAAAGAGCTTTTATTGCAAAGTGCCTTGAAATTTCCTGTGCGTATATTCATGAAAGTATATATGGATGTTATGATGGGCTTCTGTTTAGTGCCTTTTGTCTATCTGTCCTGGAATCGATACCTACTGGTAAGGAAGGGCATTCTACATTTGTGATATAATTTAGTCACTTGGAACTTTCTGTTTTATGTTTACCATTCACGTAGTGTAGCAAGTTTGAAGAAAATAGCATTCCATACTAAATAACTATTTGACCTTCAAATGAATATTCAATGAACTGTGATGGCAGAACTTCTGCAATTAAAATGAAAAGTTTTTTTTTTCCCTCAATTAAAGTTAAACCTCTTTGAGCAAAGGAAATATAAAAAGAAGTTAAAACTGATTTCTATACATTTTCTACCATTGTGCATTTTTAAAATGTAATTTTAATTTCATGACATTTTTCATAATTTTTTTGAATAATTAATCTATATTCTTTATACGTTATCATATTCAATCAGTAAAACAAATGATATTCACTGATTAAATTAAATGCATCTGTAAAGTTATAAAAAAGTATGTAATTACTATAAAAATCAAAAGCTTGTTCAAAATTTTGTTCTTTAATTTATTTTAACTAATTTTGAAATAATTATTAAAATTATCGCATTAATTTTGTATCAACTTTATAAAAGTTACTGGTTTGAAAAATACTGAATATAATCCATTTTTAAAATTTTGTTTCGTGTATTAAATATTTATTCATGAAATAATCCTACCTTTTTAAAAAAATATTTATCTTTTATCCAGTTATTTTCTTAAGCATAAAAAATCCTCTAAAATTGGCTTTAGATTACATTTTAATATGAAATGTGTGTTTGTGTTTGATTAATAAACTCAATTTGTTGTACTGTTATTTTTATACAAGTAATGATGAATTATTTGTTAAATATATTGTGATTTGGGAATGGGGGAAAATGTGATTTTTGTATTATATTCAATATTATTTATCATGAATAGAAATATCTTATATTCATTAGCTTAGAACAACAATATTTTTATCTTTAAATTATATTTTTGTTTAGTAATTTTAATTATAATTTTTTTAAATATCTATATATCATAGTAACTTGAAATGAATTTATCAATCAACATTTTTCATTTTTCCAGGTGTATAATTCAATATATTACCTTGGATATATAATATACTTTGGTTGGCCTGTTTTGTCTCCAGTTATGAAAATACTTGTTCCAAAAGCAAAGGATGTGAAGTCTCAATAATTTACCGTATTTTGAGTAGCATGTATTTATTATACAGCAGATATGTGTGAATTGGAAATCTTAAAGTGAAAGAAGCTATACTATGTGAATGAAATTTTTATTATTTTCACATTTTTCCATACATTCATATAATGAATTTGAACATTATGTTAATTAATGAATGTCTTTTTCATCATTTGAAAAAAATATTCATGAATCCAATTTAAAGAATTTCTTATTTAATATGGAATTTTTTTTTGCTGTGATATTGAATTTTAATTGTTTTAATTTTTTTTTCACTGCAGTATTTTTTTTTTAATTTTTTTTTTTTTTAGGATTATTGAAATAGTGCCATATATTCACATTTTTGTTTGTAAGGCATGATAGAAATCTTATGTGATTGTAAAATACCTAACATTATGCTATAATGTATTTCTATGTTGTATATTTTTATTTACTACCTCACAATCTTTAGTTTCATATCCTTGTGCATGAAATGATAATTTCTGGATACTTATAAAATTATTTATTTTTACATATCTAAATATTGCAAAGCATTTTATACAGTCAACTTTCAAATGTTCTATTGAATGATTTAAAAAAATCAAAAAAATATATATATTTCCGATATCACATTGGTGTTTATTCTTAAGAATACTGTCCAAAGATTTTAAAAAAAATAACAAATTAATAAATCTTTAACTTATAGTCTTTGAGACTGATATAACTCACTTTTCATCTGTCAGGTTTTCTGACGCATTTTTGTTGAAGCAATTTCTTAACATTTCTTTTGCGGATAAACATTTTACATATCTGTGTTTTCAAATGCTCAATTTTGAAACCATTTCAAATGATATGGAGTTGACTTTAAGTGAATGCTTTATATTTTATTTATGTGTGGCCATTGAAATGTGACGTATCTGTCTTATCAGTCCTAGTAATGATACAAGAAATGAAATATAGTAAAAATTAATTTATTAGTTACCTCTAGCATTTGCAAAGTACTTTTGAATATTATTAAGATAATATTTTACAAGTTTTAAATTAGAACTAGATATTAAAAGAGTAAAACATCATGATGATTCACATTAACTCTCAAAATATTCACTTGTATTTTTGATAGTCCTTTGAAGTAATTTCTAGCAAAATGTAGATATTTGTAATATAGCCAATTCATTCATAATACATTTTGAAATTATTCTGTAAATTTTCATAATCTTATGGAAAGTTGACAGTGTAGCATTGTGTTTGCCATTCGCATTGGAAAAATCTCACGAATTTCAAAAAATAAATACTTTGAGACAATCCTATTATACTGTTTACCTTTTTGCTATGCCAAGCAAAAGCCAATTAGTGCTTTAAATTTATCTAGAAATTATGAATCAATTTTAATTTGTTTAATAAAGGTATTTCCTGGCAAATGTCTGATTATTTGAGAATTCCTTGTGATTAAGAAAATATTTTTCAATGGGACAATTCTGAAAATATTAAGTCTATTTTTATGTTTTTATCATAAATTCCATTCCCTTATGTTGTACAATTGTTTTAAGATAAAATATTTATATATTCACAAAAGGTATTGTTCAGTATTTATAGTATATTTCGTATAAAAACGAATCATTAATTCAAAGCATATTAAATATGTCTTTGTAAATCAAATTATATTGATTATAAACAATTTGAAGAAAGTTGTCTATGAAAGATGTGTATCATTAAATAAGTCTACAAAAGGAGGGGGGGGGAATCACAAGAATTAAAATGGTTATTATCAAATTTATATACCAACTTTCAAACTTGCATCATCTGTATTATGGCTTGCTGATTTATTACTAACCTAAAAAAGAAATTACTCAAAATTGAATAATGCATAGAAATTTTGGGTGTACTTACTCATTAATCAATAAAAGTAAAATTGTAACTCATACTCATGAATATATTTTAGTATATGAATTAATTCTTTGTCACTTGAATCAACATCCTTCTGCAAATATTATTATTCCGCAGTATGACTTCATCCCAAAGTATTCTACATGCATCAGCTACTGAGAGTTATTTAGTTAATTCACTGTCCATGCCATAGGTATACTCTTTTTGGGTGTAGCCAAAACCTTTGATTAAATTTGGTATGATGGCTTAATGTCCAAGCTAATGCATTTAGGATTCTCAGCAGCTTTTTTTAAAATCATCGATCCTTACCTGTTACAAAGAACTTTTGAGTTATCTCTGCTCACTGAGACTGATCATCAGCATGTAACCATATGCAAACTTTTTGAGCTTCTTTTTGATCAACATCTGTATTAAGGATATCTTACTAGCTGTCATTACAACCTTCATATCTCTGTATGTATATAAATGCCTTAAAGTAGTAATTCTTATTCTTGAGCAGTGTAAAGAATTTATCCAAAATCTTAACCTCTCAGTCTTCAAACTTGAAACTTTATGCCTTTAAATTTAAAACTGTAATAATAAAATATCAGTCTGATATTACTAAAAATGCCATTGATAAAAGTATCAGACACAGCTGTTCCTGCTTAAAATTCTCGACACCTAAAAGATTTATCCCTGTTGAAATACAAGAAGCTAAAACTACACAAAAATTCGGTGGAATAGCTTTATTGGTCTCCAAATCTTTTTCTAGTGCTTTCAAAACTTAATCGTGGAATTAAAATTCATCTGATAAATCCTCTGTTGTTAATCTTAATAAACAGAGGATATGACCATTCTAACTATAGTTTAAAATAAAAATACTTTGCTTAAAATAGTTATATATTTCTCCGAACAACAAAGGATTAAAACCAGATGAAGTTTTAAACCTCATAAATAAATTCAGATTTTTAGAAGAAGAAAATTTACCTGTTGAAATTGACTCGGATTCCAATGACGACGGTGCTTCTGAACCTGAAAATGGTGAAATTCCTATAATGACATTGTGGTCGTAGTATATAGCCTAGTGGATATGGTCGCAAACTTGCAGCAGGCATTGTTTCCGTTGAGTTGTGGGTCCGAGACCTGATGCTACTTAAGACCCATCATTTTTCAGGAAGATGCTCACCAGATTGTATAACCAGCTCCCATTCCTGGTCCTTCAAATACACATGACCCCTCATGTGAAACTCCAGCTGGCATCAAAACCTCCACTATAGCTCCTTGTTTATCAACACCGCAAATTGAGACTAGAGCCTCTTGCTCTCCTGTCAATCTACAACAGGAAATTGTCCAGGCTGTTAACAACTTAACCTGCTCAGTCTTCTTCTTCTTGGAACAGCTGTCTTTTGTACAGGCTTCTTCTCATGTTGAAGACTCTCCAGTGATGAAGAATCCCACTGGCAATGGATGCTCTTCCGCTACACTAGTTTAGGCCTTGCATTCAATTCCTCTCCAAGAAAATCCTAATCCTACTACTCAGAATCCACTGACCTCAAATAACCAACTGGAAACCTTGTCGATCCTTAATAGAGATTAGCCCTTTGTGTGTCAACTCTAATAACAACAATATCCCACCTACACCATTCATCAAGACTCCTCTGCTTGAAAGGAATTCTGTTGGTAATGCCACTGAAAAGAGTTCTGTTGGTAATATCTGCTCTGTATCATGGCAAAATTTATACTACACCAAAAAAAAAAAAAAAACAGAAGATTTCTCCACCACTTATCTTATCTCAAATCTCATGATCATCTCGTTAAGCACTATAACATTAAAGAAAAATTGTCTTCTCCATCTGCCACATCTTCTCTTCCATTAAAACCTAAACTAAACAAAACACCTAACTTACCTGGAAAACCATCAAGACCTTCTCCATCTGATAACACTTCTCTATATCCTAATCTTTCCACTTCCTCAGAACCCTTGGCTGGAAAAGTCATTTCAAAGGGAGTTTAAATATGTAAATTCTGTGAAAGGCTTTTTTTCACTCAAAGAAGACGCAACATTCACTTAGAAAAAGTCCATGAAGATCCCATTCAAGCTCTTCCCCAAGTCCTGCGTCCAATTTGAAGAATCCGTTTTCAGGACCTTGGCCCAGGATTGTCATTGGCAGGCCACTGCAGATTGTTACACAACCTTGAGGTCACTTCTGACTCAAATATCTCTTCTACTAAAATTGTCGATATTCCTCCTCCTCTGGATACGATCCATGTGGTAACTAGGTGAGACAGAATAGTCCCACTGCAGCTGATGCATGTCGTAAGAGACGACTAAAATGGGTACCCAGTGTTTGGGGGTATAGCTGGGCACCCTGTCTCTGGAGATTATATCAGGGGACCTCTGGGACTTGCCTTCTTTAGATAAGTAAGGGCATCATGGCCCCGAGGCACACTTGTGATGTTTTTCTTTCTTATGGGGTTTACTGTCTTTGGTAAACACAGGTGACGCACCCGAGGTTACCCTAGCGATCCTTCTCTTTTTTTCGACCCTCCTTCTTGTCAACCAATTTTTGTCTTTTTTCACGTCCAGATCACAGTTAAATCTTGTTTGGCGCAGTATAGCCACATCTGGCTCTTGCGCCATAACCTTTACACTCACACCTCCTCTGGATACAATAGCCTTCAACTCAAATGAAAGGAAAATCACTTCTTTTTCTTTAGAAACTGGAAATCGGATTCAATCACCTTTGAAATTGTGGCTTTACCTCCTCTTTCAAATGACTCACTAGACGATTTCCAGACAAAAAAAAAAAAAAAAAAAAATTACAAGTATCGAAAAAATGAAATCTCTACCATCCTTCTTCCTCCAGAATTCCAAAACATTGATTAACTTACTATTAACCTGACTTCTCTAAGAAACTGCCCTTTCTGTAGTTTCACTGCCAACAAAAAGACGGCCGGGTGTGACAGAATGGTCTCTTTGTAGCTGATGCATGTCGTAAGAGACGACTAAAATGGGTACCCAACGTTTGGGGGAATAGCCGGGCACCCAACCCCTGGGGGTTATATCAGGGAACCTCAGGGACTTGCCTTCATTAGTGATATTTTTCTTTTCCGTGGGGTAAACTGTCTTTGGTAAACGCGGCCTCGGATTATCCTAGCTATCCTTCTCCATTTCCGACCCTCCTTGTCAATCAATTTTTATCTTTTTTCATATTTTTTCACACGTCTAAAGCACAGTTACATCTTGTTTGGCGCAGCATGGCCACATTTGGATCGCGCGCCCATAAACTTCATTTTCACTCACTCTCTATTTTCGACCCTCTTTATTGTCGACCAATATCTTTTTCCGGTGTTTTAACGTCTAGATAACAGATTTACCTTGTTTGGTGCATTATGGCCACATCTGGCTCTTGCGTCAATAAACTTTACTATCACGCCAACAAAAAGGGAGGATTGTGATTCCCTTCCTGCAGAAAACTTGTTCCTACTATCAATAGCTCAAGCAGTGGCGTAGCTACCTAGGGGCTAGGCGGGGCAGTGCCCCGGGGCCCTCGAATCCTTACCAGAAATCTCGATCGAACTGAACTTTTGGAAATTTCTCCCATTTTCAAAATAAATATGACAGGTTGCAACCCCACTTTAATCATGACAACTCAGTTGAGAGAAATTCAAAAGTTATGTCTAGGGAATTCCCCTAAATTCTTTCTGTAGGTTGGCAGTGTTGTCAATTTGACGGATAGTGTTATGTGCAGAGGCGGATTAAGCGGCTGGCGGAACTGGCTGCCGCCAGGGGCCCCAAGCTGATGGACTTCAGTTATAAGTTCAAGGTGCAACAACAACACTTGTACTGATATTGCAAACACAATGATTACCCACGATTTGAATCGTATAACAATTAGTATTGTCCTTATATATTATATATAATTGCAGTTAAAATAAGTTTTTTTTTTTTTTAAATGTTTTCCAGAACTTTGGTCTTTAATATATGTTTTCGGTTCCAAGTTTTTAAAAATTTGATCCCAGATGTTAATGACTATAAACAACTACCAGTGTTTATTTCTTTCGAAAGAATTTGGCATTTTGAAGGTTCGTGATTTATTGTTATCTGGATTTTTGTGTTTATATTTTGAGAATGTGGGGAAAGAGATCGAAGCAGTGTCGCATTAAACGACATGGAGGCCCCAAGGCAATCGAGTTCTCGGGACCCTGTAGCCTATTTTTAGAGCACTAACAGAAAACAGAACACGCTTTTGTGGGCCCCTAAAAAGCACGAGGTCCATAGGCAATTGCCTACTCCACCTGATGAATAATCCGGCACTGCATCGAATTATTTTGTAAATTTAGTATCAGTTTTATTTCAGTCAGCATGACAGAAATAGCGAAATATTTAAGTGAGATTGAGATTTCTCTAAATTGATGAATGAATCAAATAGTGAAATAGATGAAAGTAATTTTTCAAAAAAAAAAAAAAAAACTGTTAAGGATCTTTGGCTATTGAAATAATTGATAATTGCATACTTTCATACAGTCAGAATTTTGCTGGCATTTTTTACCATTGGTCAACTTAAATTTGATTAACTTGTAAAGTTAAAATTTCAGGTAATGTGCATCATGTTCTTTAATTTTTTTATTGTTTTGGTTTCATAGGATCATTTTTACACTATTTGCTTTCATATGTTTGATTTTTGAGAAAAACTCGTGTGTTTTTAGTTTGATAATGTTTTCCTTTTAGTATTTCTACATTTTAAATTTTTGTAATGTAGAGAAAGGGAACTATGGACAGGGCCAGAAATGTGGGTGGTGGGGCGGATGCTATGCACCGGGGCCCCAGAATGATCAAAAACTAAAATGCACTCTTGAAAACTTGACAATATTCCTATCGTACGAAATGTGAATTTTGTCGTAAACATTATTATTGTAAATCTCTGAAATTCAACAATCTGCAAACTAATTCTTGAAATCATGCAGACTTTAAAGGTTCGTACTACCACGGATGAAGCATATAATAAGAATGGATTTCAAATTCTGAGAAACATTCCTTCTTATCAGGGGCGTAGCTACCACAGTATCAATGATACGGGACCCCCTAGCTACAGGGCCCCCTGACGTGTGTAAGCAAAAAGTCGTAAAATGTTATCACTGATCATATTAAGAGTTCCTTTTACGTTTATAAAATAGTATATCACTGGCTTAAAACGATATAAGTTTTCCGTGTGAATTCTGAATCTCAGGACCCGCAATAAGAAATGTTTAAAAGCTGGTAAAATTACTCAAAATAATGAGAAGACAAGGAATGGTGTGAGCTCGGAAAGTAGGAAAAACTTCTTATTCAAGGCGGATCGACAGAAAAATCGTTTGAAGTGAAATACAGATAACACTTAGAATGAGAAAAATCCATTCAGAATGTTATTTGCTTGTAAATGACAATAACCCCTTCGTCTGTTGATTGATTGACTGTAATAAACGTCGCACTAAGAAGATACACGAAGGCTTGGCCCTTAATCGGAATTTTTTTCAGAGATGGTCCTGTGAAAGAGAATATTATATTTTATTTATCCCGGTTCTCTTTTATTTCTATTACAACCAAAAGACCGAATGTGCATTCATGGTCAGCAAGGACTCGATAACTGCTTCCCGTTCCGAGAAAAGATAGGACCATAAGCGCCAGAAGTCTTCTGTCACCCACCAAGTCTATAGTTAATTATTTTTTTAACGAGTATTCACGAGTTCTCAACGTTGGTCCCACGGTAGAAGGGGAAGGGGGCGCGTTAAAAAAGAAATTCGACACATCGGACAAAAGTGATGAAAAGCAATATCAAGATTTATGACATGCTTAAGGACGAATGAAAAGAATGGTGCAGAATGACCATGAGAAAAAGACCCCTTTTCGAAGAAAACTGAGGAAATTTTACGTCAATTTGACTTCCGAACTAATTTCTTTTAGCTTCCTGCGCTTTTATTGACAAATCGGAGAATCGTGTTTAAACAACAAAAAAAGGTAACTATATTTTCATTTTCAAATTCTCTTTTAGATTTTTAAGATTTAATGCCCAGGTATTTTAATCATTGCGTAAGATAAAGTGAAAAAAATATTTTGTTGCATTTGTGTTATTATTATTTTATTTATGTATTTATTTTTCGTTTTACATACATAATGTCATCAGTTTCTTAGAATATTTTCATGATGATTAACATATTTAAGTGTGTTTTCGTAGCTTGAATCTTAAAACATTTTCGATTGGCATTGTTATTCAAATGAAAAAATATTATTTGCCTCTCGTATAAAAATAATTTTTTTGGGCAATTATAAAAAGCTCATTTTTGGTCAACTCATTTTATGTCATATGCGACAGGACAAGTGCAGAACTAACCCGAAGAGCTGGAATATATGAAACTGTTATAGAATACTTTTTTGTATTTTTTGACGAGATCTTACCTAAAATTAAGAAGAAAGCTGTACAAAAATTAAAGGATATTTACAAAGACGATATTGAATCGTTTAATTTTGACAATGAATTGGATCAGTTTTTGCTATTTTTAAAAGAAAACAAAGATACTATGAACACTCCAATAGAAATTTATCCAGTTGCAAAAGAAATGATCTCGACTTTCCCTAATGTAGAGATACTTTTAAAAATATTTTTAACTATACCGATGTCAAATGCATCAGGTGAGAGATCTTTTTCGGTTTTAAAGTGCGTTAAAAATTATTTAAGAAGTAGTATGGGAGAAAACAAACTGAACAGCAGGGCCATAGTATATATAGAACAAGATGTTATGGACCAAATAGATACTGCAAAAATAATCGATGAATTTGCCCAAGCAAAATCAAGACGTAAAGTTATGTAGCAAAATTTTAAGCTTTTAAGCAAATTTTTTTTTAATTCTTTAAAATAAAGTTAAAAAAATTTTTTAGCCGTTAATTTTTTTTATTAGCTATACATTTTATTTTGAGAATTTAAGGTCAGCGAATTTTTTCACTATTTAAGTTTTTCGACTCTTCAGTCCACGGGGCCCCAAACCTTTTACCGCCAGGGGCCCCCAACTAGCTTAATCCGCCACTGGATATGTGCGTTTTATTATTCATCTATGTGCGTTTTATTATTCATCGATGTGCGTTTTATTGTGAATTCGAGTTAAGAATTTTTTTTTCGAGAACGGTTAAAAAATTAATGCTGTATCAGGAGTAAGTAAGCTAATGTCAATAAACTTTTTTGTACTGGTCAATATAGTGGTTCAATTTTATTTGATTTTACCACTCATATTGATGTCCGTTAAGTCAATAAATCGTGTCAAATCTATAGATTTCGACTACAGCTCATTGTATAACGCGAAATATCGTGAAAAAATGCAAGTCACCTGCAGTAGGTACATTAATTCAGGTCCGCGGGCAGGAGATCGTTCATGGTCTCCACCGTTAAATGTGGTAACACTAACGGTGATAATTTTTTTTCCGGGGATTCCCCAGCGACACTTGTAGCGTATCATTGTGTTTCTCTTTCCTTTTATTTTACTTTTAACGTCGTCAGTGAACAGCGAGTACCTACCTACTCGAGCACAATCTAATAGTGTATTATTTAAATAAATTAGAAAACTAAAATTATGGTTAAAAAGAAGAAACCCAGTGGTGCATTTAAACGCAAACAACGCCAAGAAAGAGAAGATAGTAAACAAAAATTGCCCAAAATTGACAAGTTTTTTAGTCAGCCTTCTGCAAGTACATCTGGCCAAAATATTTCTATTGATAGTGACTCAAATAATGTGGTAACTGCAGTGTTGGTTGAGAAGCTTACTGAAGAAGATTCGACAATTATTGCAGTTGGAGATACCTCCGCCGCCGATCATGTGAACGTGGATGATGTTTGCATGACACACATAAGAGCGGAGGGTTTGGAGGAACCACAGACCTCTACATTTTTCGAAAATGTGTACGACAAATCTTCTTATGACTTGGGAAATTTCACGAACAAAATATTAAGTGATAATGAAAAACGTCAAATTCTTGATACGGGGCCTTTACAGCCTTCAGGACCTTTTCCAACAGACATCAACCAGAATGTTGTACTTCCGTTCAGAAGTTACGTATGACGCTATCCTGGTTTATGACC
>BMAW01044825.1:191039-353161 GCA_019974015.1 Nephila pilipes
GTTATGATAATGTGAAACAAAATGAAGAAAATGAGTCATCTGTAGTGTTTCAGCCTCAAGAAAATGTGTCCGTTAGTTTCAAAGACTCAATCAATATCTAACATTAATTTTTCAAGTTCAAGTGAATCAATTATTAATGATGTAATATCTCTTCAACTAAATAAAGGTAAAAAAAAGAAGAAAAAGATTCACAAATTCAATTAGAGATAAACAAGTAAGACAAGCTGCTACAAAATATACTCATAATAAGTCATCCTGAAGTACATAGAGCAGCTGTAAGAAAATACTTTTCTAATAACCCCCATGTGAATCAGGCAGCTGTAATTAAATACAATGAAAAAAGATCAAAAGTTAAATTAGCGCCATGGACTTCCAAAAATTTGTCTGGTTTTAAATATGAAATATATATTGACTATTCAAATGATAAAATTGTCAGTATCGGAAAATGTTTGCCCTGTTCGAGGTGCCGTGCTTTAAAATGGATAGAAAAACCTCCAGCAGCAGTGGTGGTCAAGTCCAGCTTCCTGCTATTGGATTCTACCCTGAACCTTTGCATGGTCTTCTTAGCCATAAGGATCAGCTTTCAGAACATTTTCTTTCTACAATTTGTAAGTATAATGGATGTTTTCCGATGACGTCATTCGGAGCAAAATAATTGAAGGAAGGAAATTTTATGCCAACATTTAAAGTCCACGGGCAGGTATACCACAGGATAGGTAGCCTATTGGCTGAGCCTCCTCAACAACCTTCTTTTCTTCAGCTTTACTTTCTCTGTGATGATGAACGTGAAAAACACATTCATTGTGGTATTTTCCCAGGTGTTAAGCCATAATTAGCCAATTACAAAAGGCGCTACATGAACATAACAGGTATATTCACGATTTCAAAGCTGCTGTTGATTCAGTTCCTAAAGACCAAAAGGAGTTCAAGGTTATAATTAATGCCGATAAAAAACCATCTGGAGAACACAAAGGTCGTTTCAATGCTCCAATTTTCTTGATATTTTATGTATAGGTTCTAAAATATAATATTATCGTCTGCACCTATCTGGCACGAAACCAGTTTGGAGCGCGTGACTCCGTTTTTCTATTGGATAATGTTTAGCTTTCCTCTCTTACTGATGGCGACTTTTGCCGATATCTCTGTAAACCCGTTGGATTCTGCCTCCCCAAAAATTATGCTCTGCGAGTTGCTCACGCTATCTGTTAATCCAAACTTATAGTATCTTGATATTTTGAAGATCTTGACTATGTTATGCCACGAGAATGGCGCAGTTTGGCAAGTCGGACTAGAAATTGGTTGATAAGACACTTCTAAAAGAATTGAAAAAAATTCTGTACCCTCCATTCAACGAATATATTTGGCGATCACGTGATTGGATGCTGTGGAGTCTCTTCTGCAGCCACGGATACGAACTTGTACCTCATCGACTCCGCATTTCGGACGATGAGGACTTTTAACTCTCGCGCAGCTGAAACTAACTGTTACTCACAGAATCCAACGGTCTCCTACTGATGGCGACCTCTGTAGCTTTCCCAGCGATAGTATGGACCCTGAATTTAAGTCCACGTCGAATGCTCAGCAGAATACATGGACGCGTGCCCAACTTGCTTTTAGTCGACTTCGAATTACCTGGAGTTTTAGTGAGGATCTCCCCTCACTCCTTGAAAGAGCTGCTTATCTATAGTAATGTTTTTCCCTGCTTTCCCCCCCTTTCTTTGTATCTTATTTTCGTTACAATGCCGCCTTTTTATTTAGACTTTTGCCATCAGATTTTACGATTGTCGCCTCGTTTTAAAACTATGTGTTAATCATTTCGAACTCTTTTTAAAGTTCCTTTTCTCAGATTTCTTGTGGTCGCGAATAACCTAGTGGTCATGGTAGCGGCCGGCGTTTTTCGTTGAATCGCAGGTTTGATACTTGATGCCACTAACGACCCACCGTATAGCCAGGGCTGATGCACGTTAAATCTGTCGGGGTCCAAAGACCTCCCGTTGACGAGGTGTGAAAGTTGGGAGAGGGTGTTCCAGCTCAGGCGTCACCCTCGTCACTTGACCGAGGTTCAAAATAACGGGGGTCTGTCTCCAATATCCCTCGTTTTGCTTCGAGTTCAACGTCAATAAAACCAATCAAGCTCTTGGATTTCTTTTCTGGATTAGCATTCTTTTATCTTTCTCTCTCTCTTTCTCCCCCCCTCTTTTTGACTGGTCTAAGAAAAGATCCTATTCTAATCCTGCGCTTTTTTTTTTCTTTTTCTTTTACTCGTTTCTTTTTTGTGCGCAAGCACCATCTGACTTATTTTATGTTCTTTATTCCTCTCATTCGGAGTATAAGTTCACTATTGTAAATTGAGACTCCACATGGTGTGTTTGACAAATGGAAAGAAAAAAAAAAATATTAATATCTTTTAACGGGAAATCGCGACATCATCTAAAAAAAGATTAGTCTGAATCTCATAAAAAGGAAGCCATAGTAAAACTACAAATTAATGAGATCGGAGTGTAACTGCAAACCCTCCCACAGCTAAAGCCAGGAAGAGTGAGCAAAAAAATAAACATCTAAAAACAATAACAATATAATGATAATATTGTTATAAAATTCCTCGATCTCGTGTGGTTGTATGATGAGTGAAAATGCAGTCCCAACAAGGAGGACGCTTTATTCACAAATACTCGAGATGAGACGACACACAGGTAGCAAAGCTTGAACAGTAACAATCCAACCCACAACATTTGTACAGATTGATGACACAGATACAGTCATCGTTGTATCAGCTCGCCAACATATTAGTTCATTCCGTGGACGAAACTCTGCTGTAAAACTCAGCACTTCCAAGCGGGCGACGCACTCATGGGATACCGTAGCGATCCTTCTCTATTTTCGACGGGCCGAGGTAGCCTAGTGGTCAAGGTCGTGGACTCGCGGCCGGCAGTTTTCGTTCAGTCGCGGGTTCGATCCTTGGCCGCCAAGGACCCACCGCGCAGCCGGGGCTGAAGCACGTAAAATCTGTTCGGGGCCCAAAGTCCTTCCGTTGGCGTGGATGTTATGAGAGGGGGGTGCCAATTCAGGTGTCGTCCTCGTCACTTGACCGTGGTTGAAAACTACGAGGTCCGTCGCCAATAGCTCTCGTGTTGTTTCTAGTGCGACGTTAATAAAAACTAAACTAAACTGTACCTCTATCTTTGAAAATTTTTTCAGCATCCTTAAAGAGTAAATGCGTTAAACATACTATTCTATGGAACTGGGACCCACAGAATTGTCGTATTTAGAGTACTCCCTTACAAGAGTTTACTACTGGATTTGTAATATTTTATGTATACTATATTAACAAATTTGGAAGAATTTTGGATCTTTAATAGACTATCTAATAAACTGTAATAACTTATTTAATATTGTGATTAATATTTCTACATTTACAATATTGTTTTAAAAGAGGACTTGAGAATATCTTATAGGTTGTTTTATTTTCAGCAAAATAAGATAAATAATTAGGGTATTACTTTTATTAAAATTTTCAGTTTAATACAATTTACTTTGTAGATGTATGAACTCTATCTATTCTAAAACTCTATTTTCGACCCTCCTTGTCAATCAATTTTTGTCTTTTTTTCACGTCTAGACGACAGTTAGTTTGTTTGGCGCAGCATAGCCACATCTGGATCTTGCGCTAATAACCTTTACATTCACTCACTCCGGTCAGGTGTGACGTCAAAGGAAATATTCAAGAAAAGTCCGTAACTTTCTTCTTAGTGGAGATAACAAATTCCAGCATTCTCCAGAAATATCTTTTTGTCGCGAAGGTTAACGAGTCATTGATAAAACCAGGAGTGGTCAACTTTTGCATACCATGCGCCATATAACTTGAGTACTTTTTATATTGTCTTATGTTCCATGTTAAGGGTTGGTAAATAAATATCGAAATAGAGAGAGAATTAGCTTCGCTTTAGGAATGAAAAGGAATAACTTAAGCAGTTAAACTAAATCAATTTACACCAGTTTAATGAAGTAGCCTAGGGGCCATTGTTATAAATCGCATCTCATGTTTCCATCCAATCGTGGATTCGAGCATTCATTTTTCCATTTAAAAAGAAACACTTTTGAGGGGTGAAAAAATACCTTGTGTTACCTCCTTTTATATTTTCCTAATTTCTTTTTATAAATTGTTTGTATCAGACTTTTTAAATTCTTCTGCATTCTTAAATAATTCGTGCCCTGCACTCACGATAAACGCTTGTTCAATTTCTTAAAAAATAAACATTCAGAGTAAAGTGCTACTGGGCTGGTACTCAAGGAGCATTTGATTGATGATGACTGATGAGATTTTCCTTTGTGATATCTTATTTACAATACTAAAGTCTCTCGGTTAGAACTCTGGTTCGTTGACTGGAAAGCTAAAATCAAGGCATACTCAAGTGCCGGCCACATGTTTACGTGGAGGAGGCAACTTTCTTCAGCAACGACGACAGAAGTTAAAAACTAACCCGAAGGGAAAACCCGTTCGGTCTAATTGATAAGAGCATAGCCAAACACGATAGGACAAGTTTACTCCGGACTGACAGGTAGAAGATTCATGTCATCTCCGTGGTTCGAGTCAACTGTCTTCTCCATCCCGGGGTCCCATCACCCGCTGAAAGGTCTCAACCACCAGAAAATTTGATCTACCTGCCCCTGAGCACGACAATACAAGTACCTATTGGCAACAGGCCTCGTAATTTTGAGCATCGATCATGTGAAGAGGCCGGCACCCCCTCTCTTAACTTCCACATCGTGCTGACGAGAGTGAGAGAGCAATAGTTACGGTTAATGGTGCAATTGCCAAATCTAAGCTGCACCCAAAACTTATTTAAAAGTGTAATCTAGACATAAAAAGGATTGATTGTTTATTAATATCGCGCTTAAAAATAACACATCGGCTATTGGAGACGGACCTATTAATTTTGAATCTCGGTCAAGTGACGAGATCAATAATCGAGCTGGCACCTCCCACACCACACCATCAGGTGAGTTTCAGCGCATGAATCCAGCTATACGGCGGGTCCCATGATTCAAATGCACGATTTGACAAAAACAACTCAGCCGCGAGCTCACGACGACGAAAAAAGTAAATATTGGTAGAGAAAGATGGAGGGACTAAAACGGAGAAGAGAGTCGCTAGGGTATCACGGGTGTGCGTCACCTGTGTTAACAAAAGACAGAAACCCTAATAAATTACGAGGCTACCTTAGGGTCATAATTCCCGCACTTTCATAAAGATGGTGAACCCCTGTTTGGTTCAGTTCGAAACATCAGGAAGATAATGACTTTTCATTGCTAAGTGAGGACAGAGATTATCGTTGGGCCAGGAAAATGCCACGCATGTTTTAATTTTTTTAAAACTCATTAATTGTGAAATGTTCAATTAAGTTGAAATTAATATTTATATGGAAGTGGCGTTTATTACGCGTAAGAAAGGAACTCCGTTATTTGCCCTCTTCTTGGACTTTACTAAATATAGTTTTTGGTCTTCCTTTAATAAACAGTTCAACAAATATTAGTCATGCCATTCCTTTTTTGCTTAAATTTGTATTGGAAAAAAATTAGATATGAAATATTAAAATAATTTTATACGTTATTTCATTACTATTTTTTTCATTATAGTCTTAATTAATTTTTCTTATTTCTGCGATGAATTCTTCGCAAAGGATATTTTATTTTAAATCCAAGAGAAAAGTTCCTTATTTTGACTTTTATGACATGAAGAACACATCTAAATGTGCCGTAACACAATACATTTGTCCATATTAATTACTTTTTACGGGGATCATTTGTCTTGAATAGATATATTTATGTAAAAAAATGAATAAATATATTTTAGAATGATTTGAATGTTGGGGAATTTGAGGATGACCGTAAAAAATTTAAATAGAATTGGTTTTATTAATGTCGCATCACGAGGGCTGTTGGAGACGGACATTGTAATTTTGAACCTGGATCAAGTGACGAGGACGCCACCCGCGCTGGTATCCTTTCTCCTAACTTCCCCATCACACGAACCGGAGAACTTTGGGGTTGGTTTTGTTAACGACGCACTTAGATGCCACACGAGGACTGCTGGTGACGGACCTCGTCATTTTGAAACACAGTCAAGTGACGAAGACGACACTCGAGTCGGCTCAATCCAATCCTAAAACAGACCATTGAAATAAAACTTCTGCTGAAAAGGGTTAAAAAATGCTCGGCGATTTTTGTAATAAACGAGAACTTCAATCGATGATCAGGTATGATTAATAATATATCTTAGGAGCAACATTAAGGTTATAGAAGGTGCTACGGACTAGTGAGTGAACACCTCACTACCCTAATTTGGAAGGTATGGAGCGTCGACAAATTTAACGTGGATCACTTGCTACTCGGTGAATCTGTAGTGTTATCAGAGTCCACAAACGATAGCTACCGCGGCCACAAATGAGTCTGAAGCATATCCTGATGCTGTTCTGAACACAGACGATCTTATAGGTAATATTAATCAGTTGTAGAGTAGGAAAAGAACACACTCCCCACACAGTGACAGGACTACCTCCAAGTTGGCTACTAAAGAAAGAGCGAAGTTCGCGTGCAAATGATAGGCCTAACAGCCTCCCCATCCACATTGAATTTTTTTTCTTTAATCGCTGAGGAGAACAGTTGTAACATTCCATCTTTCCAATGCGTTTCTCACCCCAAAATAGTCACATCTCTCAATTATGTGCTTTGGTGTTCGCCGCGTACTACGTGTAATATAAAATTTGCTTGCTTGTAAATAACGAACTGTAGATTTGGATACTGGGATGGCTAGGTTATTGGTAATTTGACTTACAAATTTGGATTGGAAGCAGCTCACAAAAGCTGTCTGTCTTGCTATTCTTTGGCATCCTTTTTTGTTTTCCGACTATTGACGTACTACCCTGAGACAAGATAGTATATATACCAGATCTGCTGCATTGTATGTGTTGAGAAATTTCCAACATCTTCATTCCTTCACAACATTTGACATCAAATTTTAGTTTTATCACCGTGTGAGAATTCAATGCTCCAAGACATGGCACAATGAACTTCGAATTAAAAAACTGTTGCCGTTTTATCAACAGCAATTACGTCATCAGGAAAGTGCTCGGTAAATGCAAATTTTATGATTCTAAACCTGCGATTTCTATTTTTATTGTTGTCATGACTTTTTTTGGGGACAGCATATATTTCTTATTAAGTCATGTTTACCCTTGCTTAATACATGCAAAAAAAAAAAGTTAACTATTATATTATACTGATAATATTACATATATGATTTCTTATTTGTATTGCTACAGCACTTTTATTTTCATTGTCTCCAGTCTATATATTTATGAGATGTGCTGCATTAAAAAACAGTGCTAGCATTTAAAAACGTTTCCATTTTTTCACATTAAATATAAAAATAATTTTAAGGGATAAATATTTGCTATCAGTGTAATTTCAAGAATAATTTCATACCTTTTAATATTACTTGATTCAATAACATTTCTCTTGTCATACCTTAAAAAAATGTTCAAACATTTTAAAAACAGTGTTTATAAAAACAGAACACTGCAAGTCACTAACAGTCAAATGTCTTAAATTGCACAAAAATGTGAATGTTAAAAAAAAAATATTTTACATTACATACAACCTATAAGGATATTTTTGGGAAAGCATAAATAAAATCAGTACTAAAAGTATAGGAGCATAATTAAGAACTTTATTACCTTATGACTAAAGTCAAACTAGGCGAAAAGAAAGAAGGAAATCACAAATATATATGCCTGCAGCATTTATAACCACATTTTCCAATTTTAATACATTTATCTAATGTTTCTACTGGAATGAATATTATTAAACAAAAACTATATCTAGCAAATGTATGAAAATTGATAACTACTGATAAATTATATTCAGTTAAAAATCTTAAATCATTCGTCAATTGATTTAAACTGTCGATTCAAACATGTGTCTGACATAGAAAAAAATATTAATTCATTATATTTCTAATATTACTTTGAACTTTTTCCATTTAATGATACACAAATCTGTATATTTTCCATTATTTAAAAACTATATATCTGGGAAAAATTTGCCATCATGACACAGTAAATTTAAATGATCACTAGGAAACCATATTTTACACACATAATTTATTTCTATAATACAAAGTCATAGTTGCTTTACAAGATCAATAAATGTTTTGCAATGATGTTTCAATAAATAATGTTTCATATGCAAAATATACAAGTTCAACAACATCTATTTTTTAAATATTTTTCAAGATATCACAGCCATGTTGTTTTAAATGCTTTTATCAGCATGTTTATATAAATATTTGCATTCGAAAATACATAGTCAAAAGCATAAATTTCCTTTAAAAAATAGTCATTAGCATATTTGAATGTTATTGTAATCATTGCCGAGAGATTTAACTAAAACAGTCAAAATATTTAGTATACCATTAATTTAAAAAAATCTCATAGAACATAGAGCTCTTCCTATTATTTGATATATACATAATTATTTTAGAAACATTAATTCTCCCAATCATATTGCTTTTTAGGAGTCTTGCTTTTAATATTACACCTTATAGTTATATTAATTATTATATTGTAACTTAATGATAAAAAATTATGATTACAAATTTGTAGAAGTTTTGTTTCTTCCAGTTTGAAACAGTTTCTGCAAACAGGACTATTAACAATTTACTTGTTAGCAGTTCTAATTAACAATAGCTAATTGTCATAATCTGTGATTAAAATATTTTTCAATATGTTTTACCATATCCTTTTCAAAATAAATAAATTTATTTACATTCGCATGACTTTATTTATTTATAATATAATTCTAAAAAATGAGGGATTAATTATATGACAAACAATTTTGATTTCTTACATAGCTAGCTGCCCATTTAGCACCAATTTTTTCTGAATAATTTTAAACAATTGCATACTATTGATAAGGACAATGAAGATAAGTGACAACAACAACTTTTCTTTTAATAACTTACATACCATTTTGAAACCATGTTTAAAGCTATTCTTTTATAAGTTTCTGTTTATCCTCAATTCAGCATTTATTCATTCTTATCACGAACACATATATAAAGTTTATACAGATTTTTTTTTTAAATAAAAAGGTTAGAGAAACTTCTTACATTTTCTCATCATAATTCTTTAATTTAAAAATATTTGCCATATTGTTACCTAGTTAAATATTTAAGTTCTATTATCATAATCTTAGAAAAAGTTTTATCATAATAGCAAAGATGAATATTTTTAAACAAATTTGTTACATAAGTTTCATATTTGTAAAATTTAAAAGAAATTATCAGTTGTAATAATCATAATAAATGAGATATCAACAAATATAAGACTTCATACGACATTGGAGGGGGAAAAAAGTGTGCCAATTATGATAAAAAAAATTTCTTGGTTTTATTTTGTAAATGTAACAAAACAGAGATTTTTCAGCAGGGATCAATCAAATTTAAATCTATTCCAAGAAAAAGTCAAAAACCATGAAATGATAGATTAACATTTTGAATAATGAATTCAGCATAAAAAGGGCTTAGTTTCAATACAAATACATGCAAATTTTATTAGATGAATATATAAACAAAAAAATTAACATATATATGTTTCTTTCTTTTTTTTTAAGTTATTAATTATTGAGCTTCCATAATAAATATTAGTATAAAGTTTTTTAAAAAAGTAATTAAGTTTCAAAATACTTGAAATATTTACATATATAACACCATGGTAATTTAAACCAGCTCAATAAATAAATATAATTAAATAATAATAATTTCTAATTTTTAACTATTAATCAACTCTGAATTTTTTTAAAAAAATGACACATAATGCTTAATTACTATTATTATTATACAGAACAGAGTAAACTGGGAACATGTTAAGTTATATTACAAATTTAGGGAAAAAAAAAAAAAAAACGACCAATAATGGAGCAATTTTTTTTAATCATCAAATTTATTTGTTTCCCTTTAAAGTAATGCCACATTACTCGTAAAGTATACTTTGTTTTAGATTCAAATAAAATATTCTGAAGCATAAATAATTTAAATTGGAATTGCATGATGATTATTGTTATAACAGCATTGGTTTTTAAAATTCCAAAATTGCTCATTTAATTTAAAAAATAAAACCCAGAGAGATACTAGATAAAAAAAGGAGAAAAATTATCACTGCACGTTGGGAAATTCAGAAGAAATTGAATAGAATAAAACACTACACTTATACATATTAAAACAATAAATTGGATTGCCTAAAAATATGAATTCAGTGGGATGAGTTTGGAAAACATTTTTCCAATTACATGCACGTAAAATACTTACATACATTCTCTAAATTTATATTTTCACAATAAAAAAATGGGAGGATGAACACAAGAAAAAATGCAGCACTCTCATATGAGTCGGGAGTTCTTGAGGTATTGGATGAGTACACTATACACGAACTTATACTGAGCCAATGTCTGTACAGTTAGCATACGTTGGAGACGAAGGTGGGTCAGAGCTTTAGGTAAGTCTATAGGCTAAATAAAATAAAAACCCAGATAAAACAACATATATATTTGCAATACCATACACCAAAAAATTATCATACACAAAAATAAAATGGAAATAAATTCAATAAGGATTTATTGCCAGTTCATGCCAATACAATTAATTTTACGACCTAAAGATATAATATAATAAACTTGCAGCCAATGGAAATAAAGCACTAAGAAAAAAAAGCTCTGGATAGACAAAATCCAGTACATATGAAAGATACAAATGATCACAAAATTGATGCAGTAAATTAATTAATGAAGCAATTATGGGCCTTCTTCAATAATGTATTGGCTGCCACGTGCAGCAATACAAGCCAGAAGACAACATGGCATTGAGTTAAGCAGACACCTGATATTGTCTTTCTAATTTTGAATACTGTGGTAGATCACTTTTCATCTGGTCCCAAATATGCTCTATAAAGAACATATCTGGGAAGCAGGAAGGCCAAAGAAGAGTTTGTACATGGTGTAAGCAAACCTGAAAAAGTACTATCTTATTAAAACAAGCACTATGACATCTGGCAAAGGATGAGGCCATACATCTTTTGCCAAGTGTCATAGTGATCATTCACATAATGCTGTTGATGTTATTGTGCTACCTACTATAAGAGAGGGTCTGCCATCAAAAGGATATGGCTCCCCAGACCATAATGTCTGCTGTTTGAGAGCTGTGCAACTTGTTAGAATGGTCAGAATTGAGCTGCTGTCTAGGGAACATGTCTCTTTGAGAACAGTGCAATCCTAACCCAGACAAGTTGGTCATCTAACCCTTAAATGAAGCACAACTCGTTGTGAACAACACAAATGCTACGCATTGCAGAATATCACAAAATGCAACACTGGCCTGGTACAGTTGCAAGTGGAGTCACTGATGTTTCAGTGTTAAAGACAGAATTTGTTAAGGGCACTGCAATCTCAAATTCACTTCTTGGACTTGTCTTGCAAAGGTTTTAACACCCACATAAGCCTCTATAACTACAACTACAAATAAAGGATTAGGTTGTCATTGGTTTTGTACATGCCAGGTGAATGATTCTACTATCCTATCTACGGGTGGTTTGTTTGGTCCTTCCTGAACTGGTACATCATATGTTACTTTCGTCACATGTCCACTACTAAAGTCAACACTGTCTGATAGTATAATTAGAATGATTCAAGCCTTGAGCTATACAGTGTATTTATTATCCAGCGATTTTTATTTCAGTGATGCAAACTTCTATTATGTTGTCCTAATTAATGTTTTAAGATGCAGTAATATTATATATATAAATAATATAATTTAACATAATATTAAGCTTGAGTTTAAAATACTTAAAAAAATGAGACAAAGGCTTTTCTTCTACATAAGTTTCACTAAAATCATTTATGTAAAAACAATAAAAATATATCAAAAGAATAGCAGCTTACCACTATCCTGTACTCTGATGATGCAAATGCACTCTTGCATAATTCTTAAATAATTAAAATATTTATATGTAGCAATGATGGTTGTTGTTGCTTACTCATGAAAAGCAACTATCGCATTTTATTATAAATGCACCTAAACAGGAACTACGAATGAACTGAATTGTGGAATAAGAAAATGATGTCACATTCCTTCCTATTGAAATCTGTCAAATGTTCAAATTGTTGACTCTAGCATCTAATGGGTATTATTCATCTTCCACTCATATTTTCGCATCAGTCAGTCTTTCACGACAATGTGTACAAGTCAGTCATTCACCACAATACAATTTCAATACTAATGTGCATGCATGGGTGATCATACAAAATTTTAAAAAAATTGCATACCAGCTCGAGCTTATGTTATTTTCAGAATTTCAAGAATGCGGCACAATTTCTTTGAGGTGTACCATTTTCACCCCCCATGAGATTATATATTTTTTATTCCTTACAAGAAAAATTTATCCTTACATATTATAGTTCTAGTAGATTTTCAAATGATAATGTTAAGATATAGATATACAAAACCATAAGGATGTGGAAATAAATGTTATTATAATACACATTAAATTAGGAATTATTTAATTCAAATAAAATTTTATTTGCATTAATAGGATTTTGATATATGTCATTAAATCTAATTACAGAGTTAAAGTGAGATTCATAAGAAAAATTATAACATATAAAAGTTTTTGTGATATAATAAGTTTCTCTAATTTAAAGTTAAGGTACAATTAGAAATATAGGCTTTGATTCTATACAATATTTTAAAAGATCTTCGCCTTTAGATGTTACAACCTGATTTCTCAAATTTCACACATTTAGAGGCTATTGGAGTTAGCATCCCAATAATTCTCACAAAAGCTCAGTCAGCAATAAAGATGATTAATGTTTTAATGCGCCAGAAGGATTTGGGAGAAATTTTTCCTATGTAAGGAGAGAATATAATTTTCCTAAGTAGCTATTATAAGCTTGTCATAAAAGGACATACATTTTAAGAACTTAAATGTCCCTAGAGTTACAATTATAGCTAACCAATAGTCATCTGTGATTGTTCCCCAAACCATCATACCATCACTCTCAAACAAAATTAATACATTACTGAGATTTTAGTTTGGTTTTATTAATGTCGCACTAGAAGCAACACAAGAGCTATGGATGACGGACCTCACACTCTTGAACCTTGTGGTCAAGTGATGAGGACGGCACCTGAGCTGGCATCCCTTCTAAAACAATACAGTTCCAAATTATAGCTATCAAGATTTGCTATTCATAAAATTATTTGAAATGGATCTTACAATGCCAGTAAAAATAAATGTCATACATTATTATGAGTATAGGACTGGTTAGGCTAGAACCAAAATTTTATGTCTAAGATGGCAACTATCTCTAAATGAAAGGCATTTTAGCTTGTAAAATAATAAAACAAGTCTGATATTATATTTGCGTAGTTTGATGTTTATTTTAACGTATGTACCATAAATAACATAGATCCTACCACATTTTTAACAATCAAATCAAAATAGCAAGTAAGCTAAATAATTTTAATATTTTTTTTCACTTTACTCAAACCACTGATGCAACTCCTTTTAGTGACTCTTAAGAGTGCAAGATGCTTTTCTTCAAATGCATATGCAGCAAAGCCATGTGTTTAAAAATAATGCAGCTAAATGCTAATAAAATAAAGAATCTTTTGATAGTAGAATCTCTCTAATCACATTTCAACAGTTATAATTTTCCAAGCCCAATTCAGCCTGAATGACATTCTGTATTCAACAACAATTCTAAATTTTTACTTAACATCATACAGTATGATTTAATAATGAAAAATTTTGTATAAAATAACCATTTAATTCTTCATGGAGTATCGAAAATTCTTAGCTATTGCTCCAATCCTCTTGATTTTCAAAGTCAGCAGAGCTCTTATCCCTTATGGTGATTATTTCACAACACATTTTCCCTTTACTATACAATGACTGAAATTCACTCTCATGTTAACAAGAATGAAATCCAACATACTAATAAAATTTTGCTGTGATTTGTACCTAGTAGTTCAAACCGTAAACATCACACAATATTTAATCACATGACTAATGTAACTCATCATTGTATGGTATGGCACAGGAAACCTGGCATGATGAGTTTACTCACCATTTTATTGGAAGGAGTTTACATTATTTTCTTTGTTAACAAACAAATGTATATTCGTAATTAATCACTCAGAAATTTCATAAAACCAATACTGTATAACATTAGCTTTATATAAATATTTATGTAAATCATTTTATTTCATTATTATTTGTGATAATTGTGCATGCTTAGTACACCATGCAACAAAATAAGCCTTTGCCAAAAGTATACTCAAAATGTATAATACATCATTATGAAAGCATGCTATGTTAACATCACTAATTAAAAAACACACAAGCCATTACAAATTATTATAAAATATTGTTAAATCATTCACACATTTATTCTGTTTATCGCATATTGTTCACTATTAAGAAATTTCTTCTAAATCTGTCATTATTGTACAATCTATATCAGACATACTAATTACAGTAACATAAAAGCTACTTGAATTTCAAAAACAAAGCGAATAACTTTTAAGAGAATTAAATTAATAAACATTTTAAGAAATTTTTTTATTTAAGTTTAATTAGATATCTTCATTTTCAATTAATTATACTATTCAATGAATGATTGAGAGAAACTTTCAAATTTTAAAATACCTCTTCTCAATTATTTAATACATATATAAAAGGTTTTCTACAAAACTTTATTGAAGAATACTTTCTCTCACAAAGCACATTTTTCCTCTCAATTCCCAAAAGGCAAATTTCAATGTAAAATCTGCATCTCCATAGCTTGATTTTAAAAGAATTAATTTTATTCATACTGATTTACAATGCACCATAAATAATATAAATAGTAGATATTCAAGAAAATTTTTATACCTTTAAAAATACTTATTTATATGTTACCAAAATGATTTCCTTATTTAACACATTGTTTAGTTATATTTAATATTTTTTTTAAATTTTATTAGAATATTGCATTATTAATTTAATTTTCACGCATCACAATTTCACTTATATATTTTACAGGAACAATAAATATATATTTAATCAAAAGTAACTAGATTAAAACAGAAAAGTGAAAAGAAAAAAACCTGATTATGATCTAAGCAGTAAAGCATAATGTCACAGAGAATAACTGCTCCTGACCGTCCTACACCTGCACTGCAATGAACAACTACTGGGGATGTACATTGACTACCTTCCAAGCTGCCAAGAGTATGACGACGAACAGCATCGACCTCACTCATGAAGGCTACAAGGATAAAAATTACCAAAGGTAAATAAATGCAAAGAAAATGTGTAGTAGATGTATTACACCTTTTTTTTAAAAATTTCAAACTATATAAAAATGCAATAAAATATGTTACATTGTATAAGTTAATCTATCTTTCCCAAAATAGTATATTTCATATGGCTTAGATTTATTTTGTGGGTAAAAACATAGTTATTGTGAATATATATATATATATATATATAACAATTTTGACTTTCATTAATAACTAAAAATAATAATTTAAGATAAATATTAATATAACATACAAAGAATATATTGCATCTTCCTTTTTCTTTCCAGGAATAAAAATCAAGCTAAAATTAACAGTAACAACTTACTTTACGTTGATTACAAAACATGTATAAAATTTTTTATGCTTTTTCAAACAATTGTTATTTTATACTACATTTTTTAAATTCAAAATGTAACAGCCTTTCACTTTTTGCTTAGTCCACAACCAACCCTTTAAACATTTTCCAGAAATAAAGATGAAAAATGCAATTATTTTTCATCTAATTCCTTAAAATTCCCCTCTCTTTTTCTGATAATTTTTTTTTAAATATAAAATACTTTTTTTAAAAATAGCTAAATAGGGCCCATTACTTTACAAACTTCATAAATTGAAGATGTCTATGAAAATATACAGATACAATAATTATATACGCTTGATAGCAATTTATACATAAAGTTAAAAAAATGCATTTATAAAAACAACTACTTCAACAGCACAGTTCATGTACTTATAGACTATTACATATATATATATATATCATATATCATTGAAACTAAAATATCACTTAAAAAGAAGAGAGCTCAACTTTAAATAAAAGGTAATGCATTAAAAGAAATTGTTTCTGTACATGTAATCACATAACTGAATTAGATAAAACAGTTATACAAAAATGAATTGGTTAAATAAAACAATGTCAAAATTAATTACAAATTTTATTTACAAATTACAATGGATTTTAAAAAAAAAATTAAAAGTGTTCGAATGAGTTTTCTCTTTAAAAGGAATATGAGCATGTATCAAAAAATGAATCATTACCTATGAAACCTTGTGTGTCTTGGGGGCAACTATGGTCAGGCCAGTCAGTATATTGGATGTGCCAAAGGGAGCGCTGCTGATGGGATGTGACACGGCACAGGGTAAGAGAGCATGTTATGTAAGTGGGGGAGCACAGACTAAAGTTGCGTACAAGCTGAAACTGAATATTACTTCTATGAAAAATAAGTAACATGATCAAGTGACAATTTTTATAATTCTGTTTACACAGGTAGAAATTTACATTACGAGGGGATATCAACTAATTTGGTTTATTTATGCATAAACAAGGAAAAGAATTAAAATTTTTGCTTGGCCACACATATAAATCCTAAAAATCATACATTTTAATTGCCAATACAATTCATTTTTTTGTGTTTTATTTATTTATTTACTTCTCGTGATGTAACAATTCAAAGTTAAATGCACCTGATTAGCAACTGTTTTTTCAATGATTTAAAATGTTCTTGTGCTGATGCTGTGCTGTATATTTTCATATGGTACAGTTACCCAATACTTTATTTCTTTTATCAACTTAATTATGCTGAATAAAAAGTTATTGATTCTACCTGCTTCATTATTTCAGATTTTTTTTTTTTTTTTTTTGTTGTAATACAGCTTCACAAATTAATTATGTAATTTTTCAGGTTGCATCCTTTTAGATGTCTTTACTTTTTTAATCACAGAAAATAGGAAAATATATTAGTAAACACATTAAATAATAAAATAATTAGTGATAACTTTACACTAGTTTTTTACAATGCTATTTTATACATATCTACAAGGAAATAACACCAAAATATTTTTCTTATTTTAATTTATAATTTTTCTTCCTTCTGTTGATTACTTTGATCATTACAGAATAAAATATTGAAAAATGTCAAAATTTTCAAGATTAAAAGTTTTGAAAGTAATTTCAGCTTCTTATAATATAAAAACATATACTGTTTCAGAAATTTATCTAAAGCATTAGTGCCACTCATCTAGCTTTGAAGTGTATAGATAAATCATATGTATTAGTTCAAAAGAATAATCAACCATGACATATTTTATATTGTTTTTGTATCATTTTTCATTTATAAATGAAAAAAAAAAATTATCCTTATTTATATTTTAATATTACAAGAATGAAAATTTATAGCCAAAATGTATACTTCTGTTTATGAAAATTATTGTGCAATTAGCATTGCACTAAAGTTAAATAATCTGAAATTACAACCAAAATAACTTTTATTTCTGTACGAGTCTTATCATTCTATTATTTTGGTTTCAATATTTAAATTATTCAAATATTTAAAAAAAAAATCTCATTTTCTATTGTTAAAGTATTCAGAGTTAATTAGCATCTATTGATGGGGTTTTTTTAAAATTACTCATAAATTATATATAAAATTTTATGATTTAATCAAAAAATGTTAAGATTTATCCATTGAACCTGAACAAGTACACATACACAATACAAAGTATGAGTACTTATATAAACACTGGTATTCAAAATTAAGAAAATGTGCATATTTTGGCAAATTTCACGAAAAAAAAAATTGAACGAAATGTAAAAATACTGCTTCGAAACAAAGATGCAAATTTTTTCTTCATATATGCAAGCATATATGCGAGTGTGAGTGGAACTAGTTGAAAAACAGGATTTATAAGTGTGCATGCCAAAATCCTCATTTTGTTCCCTAGCACATTTTACTGAATTTTTTGGCCTTTTTTTTTTGCAACAATCACTTCAATTAAAATTTAAATGGTAAAAATGAGTAACCACCAATGTTTAGATGATGGAATGAGATGGCGAATTATGGGTAGGCTAGAAGAAGGCCAGTCTCAAATCTAGATTTGCAGAAAATTCGATCGTGTCCAACTTATGGAAATAGATTCAGAATGCCAGATCAATTGAGAAAGCCTATGCAAGGTTATCCAAGAGCCACGACAGCTAGAGAAGATCACCATTTGTCCATTATAGCGAGGTGTAATAGGAATGCTACAGCTTCTCAGGTCTCTTGCGAGTTGTATGCAGCCACAGGAACCCAAGTTTCAAGAGTAACTGTTCACAGAAGTCTTCATGAGAGAGGGCTGTTTGCAAGTAGATCTGTTGTTAGATTCCCGTTCAGTTCTGTGAAAGGAGAGTCCTCTTAAAATGATGAAGAGATCATACAAATTGGAGCATGAATCAATGAGTGACCGTTCTCTTCACTGCTGAGTCCCGTTTCAGCCTAACAAGTGAGTTTCGTCATACATTCATATGGAGAGAACCAGGGACCCACTACTTGCACACTAATGTCCGAGAAATTGAACATTACGGCAGCGGAGACTTGATGGTCTGGGCAGGCATCATTTTGGATGGCCGCACAAGCCTCCATGTCTTTGAGAGAGGCACAGTGACTCTTGAGAGGTATAGTGAAGAGGTCTTGGAGCCCTATATCTGCCTTTACAGGGGTCCAATTGGTCCTGATTTCCATTTAATGGATGACAATTCGAGGTCACATAGAGCTCAGCTGGTCAACGAATTTCTGGAAAGTGAGGATATTCGCCGGATGTAATGGCCAGCAGATCTCCAGAATTCAATCCTATACAGCATACCAGGGATGCTCTGGGGAATGCAATTACAATTTGCAACCCCACCCCAGAAAATAGTGTTGCTGAACGAGTGGGACAAATTGCCACAGAACTCATAAATTCCCTTATTTCCAGCATGAAATCATGATGTGAGACCTGTACATCTGCTAGAGGTGCCATATGTCCTATAAATCAATTCCCCCTATTCTGAAACACGATCATGCACCTTGCGGCTCTGACGAGTGTTACACATGATCATGCATGTATTATAACAGTTGAATTGTTATTATTTTTGTATTTTATAAACCTTATGCACAAACCAAATTTCATCAAAATTTAGCCAGTAGTTCTAGAGATAATCAACCAAATTGGAAAATTTTCTTAATTTTGAACAACAGTGTAGTACTTTTTTAAAAATTAATAAAACAACATTTTTTAGATAATTGAGGAAAAAATATGGAGCTATTTTTTAAAATATGAAAATAAAAATATATTTCTTTTAAATACTATAGTTCTTATTAATGTGTCCTTAAGCATGAAATATGACGAAGCACATCTAACACTATATATCAAACTGTAATAACTGAAATCAATTCAAATAAAAGAGATATGAAGTAACCCATATATGTCCATGAAAAGACTAATAGACATATCTATAAATGACATGCACAGCTTATAAAGATTATTATACATAATTTGGAACAATTCATCAAATAACAAAACATAATTTTGATATCTCGTTCATTCTATTCTTCATTAGTTGAAAATGTATAGGTGAAAGATATACAATTACCTCCCCAATTTGTAACTTATTTCCATCTTCTTGAGGCCAGTATGGAAAACATTTATCTCTTCCTTGTTCCTGTAAAAATATCAGATATTAATAAACAATTACTTACAATATCAGATAAGTAAACTATGCATAAATCACTATTATTCATACGCAATATGAACTTATAAGGGAATAAATATCTTGCAAATTATAACTACTTTGTTTACTGATTTTCTAGAACCAATCAAACGAAAATTTCCATTTTGATATGGTATTTTTAACTATGGTCCTTAAATTTTTTTTCCGAAACTAAATACAATACAATGCATTGCAATAATAACAGTATAAAATTCATATACTACAAATAGTGAGTGAGTGAATGTTATTGGGCAATAGCCAGATGTGGCTATGCTGCATCAAACAACATTTATCAGTGGTCCTGACGTGAAATACATTACAAATAATATAAATACAAGGAATTGACAAGATCACTCAATTCAGAATTTACATAGTTGTGAAAGGAAAAAGATGCACATAAACCTGAGAAGGGAAATCAGGTAAATTATTAGACTGAAACTACAGAGAAAGTTATTGCATGTTTGCATTTTTACATTTGAATGTATATGCAAGAGTCTGAATTAAATATTACAAAAACTATTAACACCAAAAACATTCCAGATCATCTTTGGAAGTGTTTACAACAATAATAATCTCTATAATTTAAATCATAAGCATCACACAATTTCTTCAGATTATTAATATTCTAATACATAATTTATCATTTATGGATATGAAAATCTTGATAATATGTATTGAAGAATACACACACACATATGTATACTAAAGATATTCTCAAATGCATATCATTGATAATGTCAAAGGTAATTTATGAGGAAAACATTGATAGTATTGAAAAAGTTAATTTAAAATTTTCTTAATTTTAATAAAATACTCTTCATTTTTAAAATATTTATATTTACATAAAAATTGGCACAAAATGTATTTTAAATTTAAGATATCTATATCAACACAAATTCACCGAGTATGTGAAAATGCATCAATCTTTATCACTACAATTAATATTTTTAGCTTCACAAAATATAAATTAAATATTAAAGTATATACATAGCAATAAATTAAGAAATAGTTAATAATCAAATCATTATTTTTAATTAAAGATTTACATAATTACAAATAGTATAAGTCAAATTTATAAATAAAGCAATAAAAATTTATTACATTACAAAAAATAAAGCATCAATTTTTTTTCAACTCCTTAAAGAATGATTTAATAGAGATAATTGCAAGCTCTTTAAACTGAATTTTAATTTAATGTTATTAAATACTAATTTTTTTTGCAAGACATTTTATATTTCTAAATTATACTAATTTGTCGAATGTATAAAGCCAACAGATAAAAACACACCTGAACTTCAGTAAGCATGACAATGACCAACACATGGTGTTCCCAAACCATCTGCCAAAAGCTATACAGAGTATTTGGGAGAGGACCCTGAGCTGCAATGTAAAATCTCTGGGTGGAACCAATAGCAACCTGTAGGGATAATATATTATGTTATTTCCTTCATGTTAGTCCTACATAGTAGTAAAATAATAATAATAATAACTTTCTCAATTTTTAAGAGATTGTTTCTCTTCACAGGTTTTGCTTTATATTAAAAATATTAATTTGTAAATTCATTCTTCAAATCAAAATATATTCTTTCTCCTTTATTATATTCATTAAGTGGATATATTCATCAGATCAAGACCACTTTTTAGTTTATTTTACATGTTAAGTGCTCATTCAAAAACATATATATCTGTATTTAACACTAAAATGTCTGCTTTCATTTTAACAAATTTTAAAAAGGATATAATAAACTTTCTTGCATATTTAAAAATTAAACAGGTATATTCATGATTCCTTTTGACTTTTATTAAACAAGCATGTTAACTGAATTTCAAGAATTCAATCCTACTTTTAAATGACTTTATTCTATCATTCCTCTATTATGTCTGAATAGAGTTAAAATGGCACTGATTCGAACTATTCAAAATTGGATTTCTGTTTATTTTGTCTTTGACTTTCCAATTTACATAACAGAGAGACAACAAAGAAAAGTTTTTATTCCAATACACTCAATGGGGTTATACAAAAATGTCAAAAACTTCTGATAAAAATGTTTCTAATCTTGGTAATATCTGCTTAGCAAAAGCTTTATCATATACTGATGTCAGAGCATTTGAAAATCATTGAGCAGCTGATGTCAAAGCATTTGTTCTGCAAACATGAATCTGTATATTTTTTATAGTTAATTTTTCAATAAATTTCATAAAAATTTTACAATTTTTTTTTTCTCAGCAGAAATAGTGAAACTGATGGATGGATTCAGACAAGAATCCTATGGCTAATGAAATTTTCAAATAATGTATCCTTCACGAATTCTGCACTGATAGGAGGAATACATAAATATTGATTGGTTTTATTAATGCAACTAAAAGCAACAGACTTCAAATTTTTGAACCTCGGTCCAGTCACCAAGATGACAAATGAGCTTGCACCTCTCTCCCCTTAACTTCCACCCCACACAAATGAAGGGATTTTGAGCCTCCACAGATTTAATGTGCATTAGACCCAGCTACACTGCAAGTCTTTAGAGGCAACAAGGCTGGAAACCATGACTTGATGAAAACTACTGGCTGTGAGTCTGTGACCATGACCACTAGACTATTAATAATAAAGATAATGACCACTAGGCACATAAATAATAAAGACCACAGTTCTAAAGTAAACTATTGCTTTGAGATGGCATTCAAAGGAAAAATCTTTACAGACAAAATATTTAGATAGCAGTATCAAGCAGAAGAATGAAGGATTGGAATTAACTAGTGAATTTATACAGGAGAGAGGCATTGCTGCACATTCAATGGAAAACAAAGTTTAAGTAAATTGTAAATATGTGCAAAATCACTAATTAAATTAGTAAAAAAAAAAAAAAAAAAAAAAAAAAAACAGAACATATAGCCCTATAAGATCTCTGTAATGCAATGCCAACCACAGGGCAGTTAATCTCATAAAAGAAGATTTTAATGAGTTATTCTTATAATTACTTTCTCATACTTTAAATTAAAGCAAGATATTTAAAGATATTAAAACACTCACACTGAGATGTGAAGCATTTATGTATCCAGTTCTGTTCTCAGTAGTAGGTGTAAGTCTAACTCTGTTTTCTTCATAGGGGAAAACATCTTTGAAGCGATTGCGAGATGCATTTTCTGGTAATAAGGCAGTGGTGAAATCTGCATTGGGCTTCCTCTTGGGAATTCTCTCAAACTCAAGGAACACCTGTCCTTCAACCAACCTACTCTCCAAGGCATTGATCTGTGTATAATAAAAGTACTTCAATCACGAAACTGAAATTACTTAATCAACGTGCTACAAAACACTTCTAATTCATTGTTAACAAGACTTCTTTTCAAAATCAAGGAATTGGCATGAAAAAACATACACAGAAATAGAAAAATATTTCCTAAATGCATTTAATTAAAAGATAAATGTAAATAGAGTATAAAAGCTTAAATAGTGTATATATATATATATATATTACTAAATTTTCTATAAAAAACAGCTTTTCAAAATTCTGAACGATAAATATAAAGTAATACAACCAAAATTTCCTAATGTATTACTAATTGAGAATAATTATCCAAGAAATATATTTTAATATGTAAAAATCTAATTCATTTCATCATAAGTTTAATAATTTTTATTAAATCTTCTTGCAGTATAAGCCATTGTTACAACTGAAATAAATCATTGGAATTGAAGTCACTAAATGCAGAATTTTTTTTTTTAAAACCTTGATATTACATATATATGAATGTATATGTATGTGTATATATATATAAATGCTATAAATTACAAGATTTGAAAGTCAAACATTTTCTCAACACTTTCCATATTGTTGCGTCTATCCATAAATATTTAAATGATTAATTGGAAATATGGTGGATGGTTTGCAGAGAAGATGGTCTTGATCTTAATCAGTGGTCCCCAAGAAACCATAATTTAACACCATGAGATAATTTTTTTGGGGGCGGGGGGAGCTAGTTAAAAGATAAAATGTTTCTCCACCACTTACAGTGAACATTAATTAACTAAAAAAACAAATAACTGCAGCTATTCAAACTGAACAAATAGAAAAAAAATGTATGGCGAGTACCATTATTCACTGGATATCATTCATACTTCTGAAGGAGATCCTTTTGAATATTTAAAATTTTATAAACTTTAAAGTGTTATTTTTTAATAAATTTGTCCAAAAAGGTCACTACTTCTGTTGTTTTGAAATAGTACCTCTTCAAAGTTAGGATTTTTTTTGTGAACACATTGGACATAAAATTAAATTTGATTAAATCATCAGCTTGAATTCATCTCCTTTAAATTAATGAAAGAAATAATGACTGTAATAACTAAATCTAACATTTTAATTTAATGTTATCTTTTATTTAACATTTAATATTGTACTAAAATGTAATAAATTTCAATTGTGTACTTCTGATAAAAAATTTCATTATATCAAGTTGACAAAGGAATTCCAATTCCAAACTTAAATTGCAAAATACTGTTTCAACAAACTAAAGAACTAATAAGAACAGATTCCTTTTATTTTAACAATATAAAATAAACAGAAACAGTATTTCTTTTTATTTTATACTGATAAAATAAAAACAAACATAAATGAATATAATGCAAATAAATATTCCCAATAAAACACATACACTTGAGGAATGGTACAGTAATTTCCAAAGTTTAACAGAAAAATTCATTACAAATGAAAATACTTACTCTGTTATCATTTGGTATCCTAGTTTCTTCACTTTGTGGTGCAAAGATATTAGGTCGTGAAAGACTTAGTCCATTCATGGCAGCAATCAACATTGGGCCCATTAGATGCCCATCTTCTGATTTCTCAGATTTGGGAGGGAGTGGCACTGGGGGAAGGGGCTTACTGTTGGCAGTTGGCAAAGGATTGTAATTCTCATATGAGTGAGTGGGTAGATTAGTTTGAGAATGAACCTGTTGGGAGGTAGCTATAGCCTGATGCTGAATTAAATTCAAGGTAACAAATTTTGCACCACTGTTGGGAGTATGCTCATAGGAGTGGGTAGCTATCAGCTCAGATTGCCTTCCAGGAAGATTAGAAGCTAAGGAAACAGGACTGGCAATCTGAAATGATTATATAGCTTTTCAATCTCATTAACAATATACTTTTAACACAAAACTTTTTGAAAAACAAATTGGACATGCTAATTTGAGAATTTGTGCTTTTTCAAGCTTCAAGGCAGTACAGAGTATAAAAGGGCATTTGTAATAATTATTAAATGGCAACATCTTTACATCCAAAAATCTTCACAGTATTTTGAAAATAAAGCTTACACAGGAATTTCGTGTGAGATCAGGAGTGCTGGAACTGGAGCGCTGTCTATAAGGGTAAGGTGGAGGAGGCTTGCAATGGTAGAGTATATGAGGCTCCATAACACCTCCACTTTGGGAAGGAAGGTCAGGAGAACTATAAGTGTGAACAAACTCAGGACTCCTACAATAATAAATTTTTGTCTAGATGACTGCATTACTAGAATTACAAACACATATTCTTAAGCTGATTTCAGTCAAAGCATAGCTAACATTTAATTCAAGGAGATGAATACAGATTTTAATGAAACATAACATTTATATGTTTCAAACGAATTTATATTTATTTCATTGAATTAAATCAGTTAGCTTAAAAAATCTTTTTAAAAAAATGAGAACAATAAGCAAGTTAATAAAAGAATACAATTTTATTATGTTTAGTAATTTTAATGCAGCTTTCTTGAAAAATTTTAAAGAGAAAAAGAAATACCTGAGTAATACATTGGAATTGCTGACATTTTGTTCACTACTGTCTAAGTGAGAAAGATCTGTATAATTCTTATACTGACTATAAGACTGCTGAGGATCATTGGACATATCTATCTGGCTTCCACCAGCAACAAGAGTTTGAAATAAATGACTAGTTGGCATGTCTCCTGTGCTGCAACTAAAAAAGGATTCAATTGCACTTTCACAACACTTCATACATTCAGTATATCAAACTAATCTTGCTAACTACAAGAGTTAAACTAAAAAGATATTTAAAAACTTTACTCATTAATTAAAAATAATTACATGATACAAAACTAAACAATGTAATGAGAAGTCTTATCTTATTAAATACTTACTGGCAATTTTGACTAACTTGAATTATATATATACACCCAACTCTTTTTTTACATGGTAGTTATGTTCCTTAGAAAACCATGCAAAAAAATATCGCATGTAAAAATATACATGCAACATATGGTAAATTTGGGGATTTGTTCCACAATTTTAAAAAATCGTGTAAGATGAGAAAACTCTGAATATTTTCCCAAAAAAAGTATTGATATCCATATTATATATTTATAAAACAAAAACAATTAATTTTTAAAACAAAAAAAATTAAATTAGTGTACAGTGAAAATTCAGTCTATAGGTACATGCAAAATATAAAAATTCAAATTAGGAATAAAACTACTAATTCATCACTACTTGATAAGAAGCATACACATTTATTGTGAAAGTGGATAAAAAATGCTATTATCAATAGATGTGTCAGATATATCTACCACAATTGTTAGCTTTGATTTAAATGAAGAATTTCATTCGTTATAAGTGGATGTTTTTGCTTCTCTCAAATTGCTAATATAATTCTCAATATCCTGCTACACAAAACTTAAGATTATGTTGAAATTTTAATACATGCTCTATATCAGGATCATGAGTAAGAAAATGTTGTTCCATACTTGCAGCAAATTTCAAGCCCTATTGAATTAAATCAGCTGTTAATATCTCAACTTCATCTTCTACTTCATCATTATCAACTTCTTTATTATCAGAAACTGTCGTAAATTCGATCAAACTGTCCTCATCCAAAAGGCTTTCTAGCATCAATTCTTCGATGTCAGTCATTTGCATGTTAAAACCTTTGCATTTGGCAGAGTTATAATTTCAGAACACATAACTGATTTTTGTACTATGAAACTTCCACTTTTGAAGCATACAGGCATTCCCCCCCCCCCAACAAACATTTCAGGTCAATTGGTGTAACTGTTTGATGGCAAAAGAAGCAAATGCTATACAATCCATAATCCCAAACTTTCTCCATGCTTCCACAACAGTCAAATTTCTTTCTTCCACAGAGCCTAAAATATCAAAACAGTTGTTGAACCAATTTGTAAGCAGATAAGCCGTCATCCCTGTCTTTGATTCGCAATCAAATGAACTGGAAGTTGTTTAATGTTCTTACCTCTTAAAGCTCGTGGCATAAGGGAATTGTTGATTAACAGAACGTTAATATTTCGCCACCAGATACATTACTACAAAACTTGGCCACTTTAAAACCACTAGTTGATTTTTCAGATTTTGCTATGTACCTTCTTTCAGGTATTTTCTTCCAGAATAATCCCGTTTCTAGGGGCATTTTAAGGCATGGGGCCCAGGCTCACCTTGGGGGGGTTCTTGACTTGTTCTCTAATCGGCCTGAATAAGACCATGATCAAAATAATCTTAATTGTAAAAAGTTATTCCCAGACATGATTAGTTGAAGACAGTTACTTCTTTATACACTTAAGACCCCACAAAAGTGACAAAAACACATTTCCTATTTTATGACAGGCATCAGGGCTAATAAAAAGAGGATTGAAATGATCCTGAAGGAAATCACACTTTTTCGAAGATATGAGTGGCCTACAATTCTAAATCGGCAATTCCTTCCTTCAAATTTAATTTATTTGAAACAGCAAAAAGTAATTATGTTTTTATATTTGAATTGCATTTTTTAGCGATTTAAGATAATATACAAATAATTATATTAAAAAAGTAAAATAATATGTAATTGTATTTGCTTTTTTTGCAGAGAGTAACCAGTTATCCAGTTTTAAATTATTTTTTTTTGTAAATGTTCTCTCTGAACAACATGAAATAATCTCTTACATATTTATAAAATTACATATAAATATTTCAATGGACTCTTTAGAATATTTTTATATTGATTAATAAGCATAGGTGTGTGCTTCCATCATTCTGAATGCACTATGATTTTCCAAAAGAATTTTCGATGTGTATTATAATTAAGAAAAATATTTTTATTTGCTTCTAATATGGAAATTTATTATTTTACTTGTTTAAAATATAAAATGACTGTCATTTCTTATTATTAATGAAACCCAAGTAATAAAGAACATTTATAAAGCGAATATATTACATTACTACAGATTGTAGTAATGTAATATAAATGTAGAATAACAATCAAATAACAGGAATCCTGGAGTACAATTTGATAATTAGATAAATAAATGCCTGTACAATAATTTAATGTTTTAAGAGTAAGCATCAAAAATGGAGAAATTCTTGTCTAACATAATACAAAATAAGAGATTTTTAGTGTATACGACCTTTCACTAGAAATTTTCTATTTGCATGTGTATGTTTAATCAGATTTTCCTGCAGAAAATTGAAATTTATTAAATATACTTTAATATTTTAGTTTTTATACTTATAATGTATTTGTATTTTATCACTTACTATAATATTTTATCATATATTGGTATCAAGTACTTAAAATGAAGATTTCTTACATAAATATAATTCTCTTAATTAAAAATTTATGTAACAATGTTCTTCAATTTTTGGAATATATGACTTCCCTTTTTATCATAATTTATTGTTTCATTCGATAAGCATAATAACAAGGATATATATATTTTGTATGGTTACAAACATATATTTTTTTGAGAACTTTTAAGAGATTCCAAATATTATGTAAGACAATACGATACAATACAGAAACCAAAAATCTTTTACAGATTTTTTTCTGCATGTCATTTCCATTAAAATGGCTAAATCGATATTTTCGTTGATATGATTTTACAATAGCAATTTAAAAGTAAACAATATTTAAGACAATCTAATAATTAATTGTATGCGATAAAACTTATGTTGATTTATATTAGTATATAGTACATATGTATATCAGCAATATAATGATAATATTCAGAATCACAAGCTCGACTTCAAGAAAAAAAATAAGTATACTATATACGTACCATGCGCAGGACATTCTTTGAATTTAAATGGCATTCAAGCAGTAGAATGTAAATAAAATGTAACAATTTGCTTTGATTTTGTCCAAATAATTTTTTCTCATCATCCACCCATCATAAGAATATACTAACATTAAATTTGAGCTGTGATTGAAATAAAAATTATATCTGAATATCTGGGATAGAAATAAAAAACTGAAAAACCTATCAAAAAAACATTGGTCAGCACGAGCACATGCAATTAAAACTTTAAACTCTGGATATTCGATTTTCTATAAAAAAATTAAAAATTAAGATGAATGAATTAGAAACTAATTTTTTAATTAACCTTTGGAATGACATTTTGACATGTATTGACAAAGTAATCTATTTCTCCAGAGTAAAAATATGGATTTGTCGAAAGGTGCAAAATTATTAAAATCATTAATGATATACATAAAAACCAAATGAGAATATTTTAACTATGACAAGAAAGTATCCAAAGGAGTATCAAAGTAATCACAAACATGTAAGACAACACAGTATTAGGGTAACTTTCCTTGAAGGAAATAGACACCGACGCAACGTTTGAAAACAGCCACAGCCAGAAATTTAAAAGAAACCTTTTTACCAATAATCGACTCTCTAATTTGCAATATACAAACGTGTAGTAAAAAATATAAGGAGCCTCTTGAAAAGTTTGGATTTTCTGAAAATATTTCTAATTTGAATCAGATAGAAATTAAAATAGCATGCGAGAAAATATCAAAATTTTATGATAAAGACATTAATGGAGAAGATCTGAACTTGGAATGTCAACATTTCAAGTCATATATGATCATTGATGGCGAGAAGCTGAATAAAATGCAAAGAGAAGAAATGGAAAAAAGAAAGATTAATAAAAAATATAATTCTACAAATGCAGATGAAGAACAATTGTTGGATGAGGGGACTGGAATTGGGATCAACGCACTATATACATATACAATGAAAGACTATTCACAGTGTTTTATAATAATGAGAATTTCCTTATCGATGATGGTTACTAACGCGAGTGGTGAGCAACCATTTTCAAAACTCAAAAATGAATTGAGAAATCGTATGACTCAATAACGTTTGAATAATTTAAGCTTGATGAGCATTCAAAATGAAATATTATTAACCATTGATTTTGAAGATCTAATTAATGATTCTGTGAATTTAAAATGTAGAAAACTAATATTCTTATAAAACCTCATTTTATTATGGATTGCTTTTATTGAACTGTACATGTACATACACCAAATTATATTAAAGGGTCGCAGGTGGGGCCTATTTTTTCATAAGGGCCGGGGCCTCATGAAATCTTAAGACATCTCTGCCTGTTTCACCAGTATTAAATATTTGATTGCAGTATAACCGCCCTGTTCAATTATTTTTGCTAGCTTATCCTCGAAGATTTTTGCAGCCTTTTTGCCTGCTGATGCTACTTCTCCCTTTATTTGAATATTAAGAAATGCTATTTCTCTCTTTGTTTAAATATTATGAAATGCATGTCTTTTTAGAAAACCTGCCAGAATACAGAGTAAACAACTGATGAAATAGACCAAATCACTCACACATGTGTAGACATAAATCTAATTAATGTCTTCTAATTACATTGTCAAAAATAGAATTAATTTTTTTTTTTTTAGATTCATGCTAGAACAATAATTTATGTAGAAAAGTATATTTCATCGCTTCAGTATATTGGTGAACCATGTTATTTCGAAATCGTGTAAAAAAAAAGTTGGGTGCATATATATATATATATATATATATACACATATATATCCTGAGAAGAAACAAAACAGGATTTATAAAAATTAAAACTACACCTGATCATACCCAATTCATTATTTCAATCTTTAATTTTAATCATAATTTTTAATAATACTTCCTCAATAAGAAAACATTTTACTTATCGCAATAAAACTTTATGAATATAAAAATTATGAGCTACTGTTTTATTTTTAAATTGAATGCTACCAGTAAACAAGTACGGGATATCACATACTCCTATTTGTTCAGTAGAAATTTGATTCAAGATTTTTTGATGGTGCATTAAAATGAATGTTTATCAAGATAGGTCCAACTTTCTCAAAGAAAATTCACTATAAATGTTTCAATTCAACAGCCTTATTACAAAACACGGTATTTTTATTTCCTAAAAATAAAAACTCATGGCCATCATTTACATTAAAAATGAATATCTCAACCTATAAATGTTTCAATATTGACCCAGTAATTTTTTTAAAAAATTAAATTATTAAGTCATAGTAATGAAAAGAACATGAAAATCCTCAGAAAATTTCATAACTTAAATATTCATTACAAAAACAGTAAAACACATAACAAATAAATTTTCTATTTATTTGTTATGTGTTTTACTGTTTTGTTGTTCTATATTTTATCGAAAAATAACAGATAAAAACATTTATTTTTGAAGTGTATACCTGCCTCATTTTTAGTTTCTTCAGATAATCACAACTCAAAAAAATATTTATACCTAAATATTCTTTTTACCACTTTACAGCACCAATCGATGAGTATTAACAAGTTTTATCCATTATTATTTAAATAAATTGTACATAACAGAACTATAGATTATACATAAATATTATTCTCAAAATTCTTAAACAACATTCTCAAAAAATTATATGAATATATTATTAATACACACATAATTTAATTCTATATGTTTTTAATTTAAAATTTCACACAAATATAGCAAAAATGTCGCATCACCTTTGGATGCCATATTTGAGCTTGACCGCTGTGTCATAATCAGGTGCTTGTCTGTACATGGGCAGGACAGAGCCCACTGGCTTGGCCTCCTGATTCCCTATCTCTTGACTTCTGTGGAGAGAAGTGTCAGAGGAGGAAGTGCGACGCAAGGACATGGAGGAAGTGCTGTTCTGTGGAAGTGCATTCTGTGAAGAAAGGCACAATGTGCTACTGGGAGGAGAAGGTATGTTTGTGGAAGAGAGTTCTTTCTGGCTTCCTTCAAGCAATTGGCTACTGTTCCTGGGAGTAGCAATACGTTCACTATAACGGCCATCAGTATAATAAACACCCAATCCATCTAAAATGCAGATGTTCAATTTTATTAAGAACTAAATATTTCAAAAAATAATTTATTAAAAACAAGTATTTTCAGCAAGAATTTCATTTTTGATTTGAGTAAAATTTGAATTTGATTAATGATACACCAAAGATACTATACTCAGAAAAGATATATTAATAAATTTCTAAAACATTATAATTTCTTTTCTCAAAAATAGAAAATAAAAAGATCAGAAAGTTGTCAAAAATTTATCATTAAGATTTTAAATTAACCCATATGATGTTCTAGATCAGGGATTGATAACTGTTGGCAAATATTCAGCTTCACCCAGCATTCTAGTGCGTCATTAGAATGACATAAGAGCAAGGGTTCTTTTATGTCATTCATTATGTCACACATTCTTCGCTGAGGCATTGTTGGAAGTTTTTGAATGTACCTTGTGTTACGGGTTCAACCCCATGTGAAAAGCTGTTAATAAACTTTTATAACATTTGCAATAAGTTATCATCATTAGTTTTAAACCATATTTTACAAGCCTCACAACAACCTATGACCCGTGGGGCACCTGATAAAATATTGCTTTTTGAAGAGAAAAAATACAGTTGAAGCAAAAACTTGGCTTGATGCTGAGTTTTCGGACACTGACCCAGGAAAATCAACTATCAAGGATTGGTACGCTAAGTTTAGACGTGATGAAATAAGCACCGAAGACGGTGGACGCCCAAAAGAGGTAGTTACCGACAAAAACATTAAAAAAATCCACAAAATGATTTTGAATGACCGTCAATTGAAATTGAATGAAATACAGACACTCTAAAGATATCAATTGAATGTGTACATCATATCATTCACGAATATTTGGGTGTGAGAAAGCTCTGTGCAAAGTGGGTGCAGCACGAGCTCACTTTTGTCCAAAAACAACGACCAGTTGATGATTCGGAGCAGTGTTTGAAGATGATCAAGCTTAAAAAACCCGAGTTTTTGCGTCGATATGTGACAATGGATGAAACATCATTTCACTCCGAAGTCCAATCGACCGTCATCCGAGTGGACTGCACACAATGAACCCGCTCCAAAGCGTGGGAAAACGCAACAGTCGGCTGGCAAGGTTATGGCATCTGTATTTTGGGATGTGCATGGAATAATTTTCATTGACTCCCTTGAAAAAGGAAGGACCATCAACAGCGACTATTACATAGCGTTATTGGACCGTTTGAAGGACGAAATCGCCGAAAAACGGTCACATTTGAAGAAAAAGAAAAGTGCTGCTTCACAAAAACAATGCACTGTGTCACAAGTCAGTGAAAACAATGGCAAAAATCCATGAATTGGGCTTCGAATTGCTTCCTCCTCCACCGTATTCTCCAGATCTGGCCCCCAGCGACTATTTCCTGTTCTCAGATCTCAAAAGAATGCTCGTTGGGAAGAATTTTTCGTCGAATGAAGAGGTGATCACCGAAATTGAGGTCTATTTTAAAGCAAAGGACAAAACGTTCTACAAAAATGGTATCGAAAAGTTGGAGGGTCGCTATAATCAGTGTATCACCCTGGAAGGGAATTATGTTGAATAAAAAAAACTAATTTTGCCAAAAATATGTGTTTTACTATGGTAGGCCGGGGACTTTTCAACTGACCTGTTAAGATACAATTAATTCTCAGGAAATTCCGGATACAGAGTTAATGGACTTGAAAAACTCAGTAATACGTACAGATAAATTCAAAACTTTAAGAAGACAATTTGAAGCCAAGGATGAAAATCACTTAAGAATGAAAGCTACACGTTGGGCATCACTTCCTTCCAAATTTTCTTTGATAAAGAAAACTGATTTTGCTTTATTTTCAACTTTTGGGTCCAGGTTCTCATGTATTTTTCCAAAAGAAATTCAGTGTCTATTAATCTCGAAACAGGTTAACTGTCAAAAATTCAGAAGCATGTATTCTTTTAAAAACAATGAATTATCACTCAGATATATCAAATACTACCGGGATAATGAAACAGCATCAAGGAAGCCATTAAAACTATTAAATGTTCTTAATTAAATGGGGACTAATTTTATTTACAAGGTGTTTATTTTTCATGCTAACATTTTATGATTTCTTTCAAGTTGTAAATGTAGATTTGATTATAGTAAATTTGTAATTCTATAATTGAGGTATATTGGATTATCTCATCTGTATGATGTTTTTATTTTCTGTATTGGACTGGATTGGTTTTATTAGCATCACACTAGAAACAACATGAGGACTATTGACAAACGGACTCCATAGTTTTGAACCTCGGTCAAGTGATGCAGACGACATCTGAGCTCTCTCTCTGGTAATCCCCTCCCCCTCTAACTTCTACACCAATCCAATTTGGGCCTTGACAGATTTAGTATGCACCAGCCTTGGCTACATGGCAGGTCTTTAAGTGGCATCAAGGCTCGAACCCTCAACTCGATAAAAACCGCAGGCTGCGAGTCCACAACCATGACTCATCTATTTTCAGAGAACCTCACTTAAAATCTTCAAATAAATTAGTATGATGTTGTTCTTAAACTATACCATACTACAGAAATGAATGCATTTTAATTTCAGAACCATCACATTGCAACAAAATGGCTAAGTAAATAATATAAACTTTAAAAAAAGCAATTACCGTTATATATATTAACACAGATACAAAAATATATCTTAATGATATAATCAAGAAATAAGTATATAATCAAGAAATAAACAAATTAACTTGAAAATTCAAAAGAAATTCTTACCCAAAGAATCCTGACTCTCTTGCATGGCATGCTGAGATCTGGATTCCAACTAAGAAGAAACATTAAGTAAATTGCATATGCATTTGATGTAAAATGTATAACAGATAAAAAAAAAAAAAAAAAAAAAAAAAAAGGTACTCACCTTGGCTATAGAAGATTTTCGAGGGACCACAGTAGGAGTCCTTCAAAACAAAACCATCATTTTAGGAAATACTGTAGTAAATAAATTTAAAACAATATATTTTAAAAAAAAGATATATTTACAGGTTTGGGGGACGTACATCTACTGCTTGCTCTGAGGGAGAACTAAAATGTAAAAATAAAAACTGTTAAATTAACAAGAAGCAGTAAAAAAAAAAAAAAAGTCATACTTTTAAAATAGCTATATTTATATATACCTACATAAACATTTCAAATTAAAATTTTGAAAAAAGTCAGAGTTAAGAGTGTAATTAAAAATTAGTGAATAAATAAATCACTGTCTTTACAACATAAAATTTGAAGAAGTAAAAAAAAAAAAAAAACATAAACATTTTATATAAGTAGTTAAAAGAATTAGCCAGAGTCAAAGTTTATTTTGTAGTTTTTAAAATTAAAATTTTAAAATCTACAAAATAAACAAATATTAATAATATGATTATATAAACCAATATGTTTTCAGATTCAAATCATGAAAACATATTTTTGAAATATTCTTTTTATATAAATAAGAAACACTCAAGCAATTACTGTTAAAAGAAAATCATGACCATATCCCCCCTCCCCCCGTCTTTAAATAAAATAAAAATTCTCAAAATAAGTTGTTAGTTTTAAATTTACTACATACAATAAAAATGTTTCATTAACCTCATAAGTCCTTCATTTTTTGTGTAGAAGCTGTGCTGCTGAATACAGGTTTTCCAAACATATTTGGCAAGATGAGCATCATCCTGAAAAGAGACAAGTAATAACTTTCATTAAAATAAAGCTTTTCACCTCATGTAATTCCTAGATTTTTTCAGAGTTAGTCATGCAAACACTATTAAATCACTAAAACAGTTACTTCATTCTGATAAATATCTAAGTTGCCATGTTCAAAACAATAGAAGTGATACAAATTGGAAAACCTGATATTAATACACAATTGATTCACAAAACAAAACAAAAATTACAACAGATTGTTTAAAAAAAAAAAGACTATGATTATCTAACTTAAAAGATTTCTAAGAAAACAGATTCTATGATTATGCTTAGTAAAATTATAAAGCCATGAGAGAAATACATTTGTTGTAGCTAAAAAAAAATGTGACTACAATAAGAAATCTAAGAAATAGCTGTAATCAGAGAAAGATAGATAAAATTTTTCAAATTGGATTAAAATTTTCAAAAAGGTTGTCTAATAAGAAAATTATTATAAAAAAATATTGATTCATTCTTATATTAAAGTATTCATCTCGAAATTTAGAATGAAGACTGTGCAATTTCTACAAGAAATTTCTAAGCACCTCACGAAAAAAAAAAATCATGCATGAAAATGAAAGAAATTATCTTAATGTGAAAATATAACTTAAGTTATCTGCACTTCAACTCATTAAAGTATTAAATCTAGAAATATATGTTTTCATTGCTCATAATGATGCAATATTTTTAGTTCAGCAACTCATCTTGAATAGTTATATCAATTATTTCCCATTGAATTTGGATTTCAAATTTAAATTCTAATGATGCATGTTTCTTCAAAAATATGACAAAACATCAATATTTCAAACAAATGTATGCAACTCTCAGTAAAATTAAACTATTTATGCTCAAATACAATGAATCAGTTACAATGCACATTCCTTACTAATATATATGTTTGCAAACAGCAAATGTTATTCCTAAAAAAATCCAATGATCATCAAATAATGATTATACAGCATTTTACATTTTAAAAAAATATATTAAAAGAATGATTTTTTTTGGTTTGCTTTTATTAATGTCACACTAAAAGCCACCCGAGGGCTATTGGAAATGGATCTCGTAATTTTGAACTTCGGTCAAGTGATGAAGAATGATGGGATTTTTATGGGATTGAGAACCATCCGAGGAAAACTGGTTGGTGTAAAATTTCATGTACAGTCATAAAAGATTTTTTTTAAGTACACAATCACAACTAGGATAAAGAAGATAATTCTTACTTTTATACAAATTTTTCAAAGCGATGTTTGATGTGTACTCAGTTATATGCATACAATATAATTTTCCTCCTATATCTCAGTCTAAAAACTTTTTAACAATACCAGTAAAATTGTATTTAACAACTTAACGGTAGTCAGCACTAATATGCATTATTTGATTTTCATAATTACAAAATAGTATTCAGTAAACTTTATACAGAACCTCACAGAATGAAATATATAACACCATGAAATTAAAAACAAAATCAAAGAATATTTTTAAAAACAAAAACTGAGACGAAAATTCTGAACAAATAATATTTAGTAATATTTTCCTTTACCAAATATGATTGTAGAACTTTTCTGCTGTTTCTGTGTTGTATTCCAAAACATTTTTTATGATGCACCAAATTTAATATCTGGTCCCAACTGCAAAAATGTAATAATATCAATTCAATATTTGATTGCCATGCACATCTTATATATATACAACATGAAAAATATCTATAATAACCAAACATTCACATACAAGGCCAATAAAATATATCTAATTCGACAAAAATTTCTTAAAACTTTTATAAAAGTAGAAAATGTGACATTAGACATTAAAAGTAGAAGTGTGACATTAAAAGAGAGAAGTTCTACAGATAAAAGCAATTTTCATCAAATACATAGAGAACATTACTTCTACAGGAACAGCTCAAAGTCATAAAATTCATTAAAACTTCACAGTGGATTTCTTGACACTGCACATATGCATTACTTGCTAATGCTTTGAAATGCTATAGAAGTAAGTGAGGTAAAAAGGTTCAAACACTAATTCTCCAGCAAAAAAATTTAACAAAATTAAGGGTATGGAAAGGGAAGAAACTAGGACATATTTTGAAGACAAAAAAATCATTTAAATAGTAAGCTACTTTATCATTTTCAATGTTATGACAGTAGATGATACTCATTGCTTATAAATGAGTTTTACCTCTCAAAACACAAGACCTTTTCAAAATCCAGAAAATAAATGTCATTGTATTTTGCTTTAAAATAAATATATCTTTGCATTTTCATAACAAAAAAAAAAAAAAAAAAAACATAATATTAACATTTTACAAAGAGATTAATGTCAAATAAAAGATAATGATAAATAAATAGTATAAAGTAATTAATGATGGGCAATACAAATATAAATAACATATGTAAAATTCTTATAGAATATAATAAAACATAATTCTTACGGAAAGAAAATTGATGGCTGATTGTTTAAATACCAAATGTGAATTCCCATCAGTGACACACCAAGGACAACTGCATTATTGGAACTATCCTGAACAATAATAATAAAAAAAAAATTAAATAAATTTCAAAAAATTATAAAAGTGCTCTAGATAGTAAAAATAAAACTTATAAAATATACTTTGTACATACGTTAAAAAACAAATACTAATTTAACAAAGTGAAAGATATGAAGTAAGGCTATTAAATAATGAGACTGACGCTGCTACAGAAGAAGCATTCATGCGCAAGCGCCAATAGACTATGGCTGCTTGGAGTGAAGCCTTCTCTTTCAAATGCAGTGTCTCTTGCTTCTGCAAACAAAAACTTATAGCCATAGTCTACATTCCCATTAGTTATATTTTTGTTTCCCTGGAAAAATGATAAGTCTAACAATAAAGCAATGAACTGTTACGAAATTTCATATGAAGCTTGGAAAAGCTGCCGCCGAAACTAGCAATTTATTGAAAGAAAGGTATGGCTATGAATGTTTATTGCATGCACATGTTTTTGAATGGTTTAAGCATTTTCAAGATGGTGAGAAGACACTGAAGACGATTCCTACTTGAGTTCCCTTACCATGTCAAAAATAGATGGCAATATCGAAAAATCAGTAATTTGATTTGATCCGACTGCATGTTAAATATTTGTGTGATTGCCGAGACTGTAGAAATTGACAAAGAATCCATACAGCGAATTATATATAACAATTTTAACGTGCAAAAAACATGTGTCAAAATGGTGCCTAAAATTCTCCTGTTTGAATAATGAGAAGCTCTCAAAAATGTTTCTGACATTTTGAATACCATTGGAAATGACAATAACTTCAGACAAATCATGGTTTTTTTACTTAAGATCCTGAAACGAAGCACCAATCCATACACTGAAAGATCCCATCTTCACCAAGGGACAAAATGCTGGAATGGCCAATTCAAAATTCTAAGTAATGATGATTGGCTTTTTTTTCTTCGATATTCATGGGATTATGCACCTTTACTACATTCCTGATAGTCAAACATAAATCAAGATTACTACCTTCACATTTTTGCAGAACTCCGTGAAAGAATAAGGAAAAAAATGACCCAAATTGTGGAAGGACAAGTCATTCTGCATTGTCTGTCAAGAGGTTTCTAATCAAGTACAGCATTCTAGTATTAAACCATCCACCTTATTGACCAGATCTTGAGCCGTGTGACTTCTATCTGTTTCCTAAAGTGAAATCTGCATTAAATGTCATAAAGAGCTGCACAGAGATAATATGGTGACTCTATATTGGTTTTTCATATTCAGAAATTTTTAAATCCTGGTTTCAAGAAAAGATTGAAATTGGCATTTATTGAGAATCATGATAATGTGGGACATCATTAAAAATGCAGAGTGTTTAGAAACAAAGTAATACTTCCTTTTAACTGTGTTTATCATTCTCAAATTCTAAAAAAAGTAGATATCTTTCTACTACAGTATGGAATGGATTTAGTAAAGAATCAGGCTATAAAGAAAAAAAATTAAAATTTGCATACTGATATGTTTTGACATTATTTAACCTTGACACTGAATAAATAGAGACAGATTTTAAGTGTAATGTGTCAAATTCAGGAATTTGTAGAATTTCATGAAAAAAAATATAATCAATTATTCCATAATGCATTCTAAGGTTTAGTGATAAAATTTTGGTTTCTCACAAAATAAAACCATCTAGGTGAACAGTGAAATTTTGAAGGTTCAAGTAAACAAACAAATACAAAAATTAGATTCTTCATTCATGGGAGATTGAACCAAAACTTCTATTTAATTATGAATCCATTTGAAACTTTTATTATTATTATAAGTTTATTGATAGAATTAAGAGTGATTATGTGATGTTATAATTATGTATCAGAAAGCTACAAGAATAAAAAGAATTTTAATCAATATAAAAATGATACCAAGACTTATTTTACAAAGTACTTCTTAGTGATGAGGAGTTTATATGTGTAACCTGTTTAACAAATTGATTTTTTCAAGCAGAGGTACAGCAAAAGTTTAAACTTGGGAGATAAATGAACATAACGATTTTTATGAAAATGTAAAAAAGAAAAACTTTATTTCTTTCTATCTTAATCTTGCTTAGTAAATATTTTTCAAGACAAATTCAATCCTTAGCAGAAACAAATACTAACATACAAGAAAGATATAGTGTTACTTAAAGTAGGTGATAATTTTGGAATTAATTCAGATACAGTTTTAATTAAAAAATTGTTTTAAAAAAAGAATATAATTATAAATATACTAAAAATAAAAACTTAGTTGCATACATAAAAAATTGTTTTTATGATGAAGGCCTCGATGAAGAATCAACCTAAAATTCTACATTCTGAAAGGAACTTAAAAACTTACATTTCACACAATATATAAAAGAATTTTTTAATGAATCTTTTTTTATTCAATACAAATACAAGAAAAATTATAAAAAATCTTATCCAAAATAGATAAACACTTTATTTACTTTTTCTGCTTTAAAATAAAACTTTTATTTCATAATAATTTATTTTCAAATGTTACAAAAATAAAATTATTTGAGGTTGATATTGAATAATTTATATAAGCATATCTTTTACAGAATAAAATTGTAATTAAAAAAATTATGAGAAATTCTGAATTTTAAATTCAGATACTTTTACAAGTTTAAAATTACAAGCAAAAACTTAAAGATACAAGAACTTATAAAATATAGTAGAAAAATTTAATGAAAAATGCCTATATACTTTGGCAGCAAAGCACTCATGCCCATATCCATTGAGTTTTTGTGCCTCCATGATGTAATAGACCTCAGCAAGAGGTTGAGACATGCCCTGTAGGTTTCGATGACTGTGGATCACACGCTCCAGAATAGCCTCCTGATTCTCTTTGACTTGAGCCATTTGCTTAAGAATTATAAGTTTGAATCAAAAATAAAATTAATATATCAGACTTTGCAAAAAGTGTACAAATTTAGTAAATGCAGGGATAGTATGTTTAAAACTTCATAACTATTAGAATTTAAAGGTATTCCTAACATGATCTGAAAAATTTGGTATAATTTATTAACACACATAAAACTGAATTTAAGATTTATATAATAACTAAATTTAAAAAGGTCTCCTAAAAGATACTTTTAACAAAATCAATGATTAATACACATTAAGAAGTTCAATAAGACATCATATTTTAATCCTAAAAATCAGTTCCTAAGTACTTTTGCCATTTTTGATGCATTTTTATAAATGCTCATTTTCAAAAAATAATGTATTGTTCACTCATAGAAAACAAGCTATACACATTAATTGCTAGTAACATTAAAATTTTAAAAGTGACAAACAACAATAATTTTATAACTAATGTATATACATCTAACAGAAATAGAATTATCAAATCAAAATTTTATAAAATGACTTAGTTTTTATTCATGATTTAGCAATACAAGGATTTCTTGAAAATATTTAATGCCCAGTGACTTTTGTAGTTAATTTAAGTTGCTAAGCTAATCTCAAGTCATATGATTATTCAACTGTAATATAAAGTTAGTGAAATTATTCACAGACTTATTATACTCCAAATAATAGTTGCTTATTAATGACAAACTTAGAAGAAACAAGTTATTTACAAAAGATCTTGTAATTTTGAATCAAGGTCAAATGATTATTACTACACCTGTGATCACACTCCCCTCTCCAAACTTTCCCACAATGCCATTAGGAGGACTTTAAAATTTGATAGATTTAACATGCATCAGTCCTATTACACAAAGAATCTTCAGTTAAAAGAGGGTTCAAACATAAGACTCAATTGAAACATGACTACTCATCCAAAAAAGCTGTTTTTTTTTATAAATTCAAACACTTTTTACTCCATTATACAATTCTAGAAGAAACCATTCCTGAATTTATTTTAAGCATTTGAGACAACTTTTGTTTCAAACTAAAAATGATTTACAGCTCTAAACAGTTAACAACATGGCTCTTTTGAAAAGGTTTACACAGTGTTTAAATAATCAATAACACTATTTGAAAAGATTTTTAATTACATTTAATGTAACACAGATTTTATGTTAAGACATAAATATTTACATATACCAGCAAGCTTTGACATACAGCAGCAAGCTAACTATCCACCAATTAATAAGTATGAGCTATATATATATCGAATACAGGTTCAAATTTAGTTCATAAATTTTAAAATAAAAAAATATTTTTGAGTTTGATGTTTTCCTGGAGCAATTGTCATCACTTGATTTCTCACCTTGGGCAATAAACCAAAATTTGTTAAATATTCTGTAGTATGCCTTTCAGGATCATGGTCTCCAAATTCAGCTATAAAATAAAATTTTACTAATGGAGAACATATTATTTCAAACTTATTATTAACAATAACAAATTAAAAATTTCATTTTTAAATGAACAAAAAATAGCTTTCATCGTGTTTTTGAAGTACACTAAGCTTTCACCAGATCTACCAAATTTTGTTTTATAGTACTGTATATTTAAACACCTAACATTAAACTTAAATTTACAAAAAACTTTTCTTGGAATCAAAAACATTTTTTCAGCAGAAATGTATAATCTTTCATGCAAAAAAAGCACTCTTTTTTGGACACATTTATTATAGTATTAATGTGACTGTTTTTCATTTCCATTATGACCAGTTTTAGTTCAAATAATAATAATAATTGCAGTCATAAAAATGTGAAACTATAATTGAATAAAGATAACGCAAAGTTAGCTTTGATGACATGAATTCAATTACATTTTGATAGTATAGTAATCTTCTAAAATTATTTCAGTATTGTACAAATTGACATTTTGTATAGATACCATAACAGTAATCGAATTCACAACAGAACATTAATGATATATTAATATAGCTCTCACATTATACTTATAATTGTCAACCAAATTTTAAAAAAATAATGAAAAAGATCAAAAGGTTTGTGACTTTTATTTTGGGTAAAGTAAAATGACACTTCAAGATTGAATAAAATTATGTATGTTTTTAAAAATTGACAATATTTAAGTATAGACATTAAAATATTAGGTCACCCTTAAAAACTCTTATGATTGCTATCACAGCTGGACACACACAAAAAAGGTATTCTGAAACACACAAAGGAAAATAAATTGCGAGGACAATGGATTAACTAGCATAGTTAATAATTTTCCAAAAATTTCTTTCAATTTAAGAACTCTATTTTTTTGCAGAACTAGATAAACTATCCAAATATTTTATGTCCCAAATTTCACTTGTATCAGGTCTTAAGTAACAGATATTTTTTAAAGAACCCAGTTAGGATCATAAACTAGATTACTTTCTGCAAATAATTTATATTTTACCTACTCTCCAACATCTCATAAATGGATCAATTATTAAAATTTATAACTGACACTTTAAGACTGTGATTTTCAACTATCTAACCTTGAATATTTCTAGAACAATTGGAGGAAATTACATGAGAAAGATAGTCCAATTAAATGTCAGAGAATCCAAATATTAAAAAAAAAAAAAAAAAAAAAATTGCAATTTACTTTTTTTTTTACAACTTTATTTCACAATTCTTTTTATAGATATTTTCAGAATTGGAGGGGGAAAAAATTCTGGCACAAAAATTTCAAAAAATGCTGAGTAATAAAAGTTTTTGTCAAATGTTTGAGACCATGATCTATTTTTTAAAACTTCGTAAATCAGATACTTTTATTCAGAATTTTTCAAAAATTGAATGAATTGCAAATTGATAAATAGGACATGAAAAAAAAAATAATAACATTCATAATAAAAACATTCCCTTTTCAAAGTTTACAAGAAATGTTATTTAAGCTTTCTTTGAATCATTAAAAATTATATCATTATTGGCCAGCTGCAATACAAATAAACAAATTATTAAAGGTATTTTTTATTTACTTCATGACTGCATTTTTAATCATGAGCACACACTTTTCAAAAATGTTAAAAACAATTAGAAAAATTGAAAATCTCATATGAATACACACTACAAATCAATAAATTTTATTAACCTTGTAGACTATAGCTTGCAAATAAAATTGTCTGTTCTTCATTACAACATAATCTACCTTCAAGAATATCTGATTTCAGTTGAAGAAAATAGTGGTATCTGAAAGAAAAATACACATGTAAATTTTCATGCTATTATTACATTGAGTTTAAAATATGATTAAAAAACATGATATTTGGCAAATAATAAATTAAGATGTTGGATCAATAATAACCAAAGCAATAAAAATTAAAAAAAAAACCTCACTATATAGCATGCAAGAACGAAAAAATTAGAATATTTTACCTAGTAACTTCATCATGCAATATATTGACATCTGAAACAAAAAACATGACCCCTAGGTAGAGGCTAGAGCTGTCTAGGGCATATTTATCCAACTGTTTTTTAAGAGGACGTTGCAGGTCCACCCACCAGAAGGTGCCCCTTTTGGACAAAAAGCGTAACCCAAAGTACTGGGGCTGAAAAGTTGAGAAAGATTAAAAGTAATAAACAACATTTTGAGAACTTATAGAAATCAAATTTTATTTGCTTAACATATTTATCACGCAACAATTTTTATCTATTACTCCAAAATATTACATATGAGAGTAAAAATAAAATTATTTTTGTTTGATTTGAAGTTTTACAATATAATATTTAGTTACCTTTCAGTTCTCTATGTGATACAATAAATGCACATTGTATTACAGATTGGAATACATACTATTGAGTTCCGAATTCAATTAATTACATGTAATTTGAAAGTAAATAACAGTAATAGAAACAATAACAGAAAGTTAATATTGTTATTCATATTCCCTTTTTTCACTATGCAAAACTTAGGATAATTTACTGTGCCTGATATAGAAATAAACACCATGATATAAAAAAAATGCAGAATATTGTGAATAAGTTAAATTGAAATAAAGCTAAACCTGATCTTGATATTTTTTAACAAAATGATAATATTAACAAAAAATAACACAATATTTATAAAAAAATATTTCAAGGCATATCACACATTTATTGATTTGTACAAACTACTAAAAAATTAAACAAGATAAAATTGAAATTCCATACATATAAACATTTATCATTTAAAATGTGAAAATTGATCTTAAAAACAAACGAATGCAGTAAAAAAAATATAAACATCAGTAAAATTTTCCAAAAATTATCAATACTTTTTTTTATATATATTTTCCTGTTTTAATGGCCCCTGATGATGAATCTTCGAGTAACCAAATGCATCACCATAATAGGTTGTAAAACCTCACCAAACACTTGCAATCCTAAAGAAACAGCATGTAATTATATTATTCCATACTGTTTATTCGTTAATGTTCCCAATTACACATGGCCTTTTTTTTTTAATCAACTTATTTTTTAAAAAAGATGCCATTGACAATCTTTAATTTACCAAGCAATAATATAGAAGGCATTTTTTCAAGAACAAGGTCTTTTACCAAACAAATGAGTATGTGAAAATGACCATGAGATGAAGCTACATGTTTCAACAAAACCATAAAAAAGTGTTCTTGATGAATTATTGAAAGCAGTTTCAGAAGTATGGCCTATAATGTAGAGCAGGATGTAATGAAGATTAAAAATATTCCTATGAAATATGCAATTATATTATTTATTGGTAATTTACCTATCTTTATTTCTCTATTTTCTATTTGCGCTTCATAAGCTTAGTGATACCTTTGGCATAATCATAATTGGGGGGGGGGGGTATAACAGGGCAGTATTTTTTTTTCCTTTCCCAGTAAAAAAGATGCAATATAATAAAGTCTTGTAAACACACACACATTAAAATATTTTACAAATCCATAATTTTCAAAACAAGTAAAAAAGTTTACTTGCTATTAAAATTTTTTAGTTGCAATTCCACTTCAAAAGAAAAAATTTTGTATTTAAGGAATATTTCAAATTTAAAAGATTTTTGTATTTATAAATATTTTTTTGAACTGAAAGTATAAATAATAATGAAGAATTATATAATAAGACACTTGAAAAAAGTTTAATCTCACTAATATACCAATATCAGAATTGTTACTTGTGATTTATACATAGACTATAAATCCTATCTCTTAACAGTTAGCTCATTAATTAAATACAAATGTTTCTTTTAAATAATCATCTTTAAAAACATTTTAAAAAATATTTAACCTTACATTTATTCAGAGAAAATTGAATATTTTTACATTTACATTTTTTTAAAAGGGTTCTAAATAAATATGTAAATCTTTCCGGTTAGTCAATTAAACACCTTTTCTCCGAATTTCTAAGGGGTCTACTTTCTTTAGATAAATATTGGCATGATAACCTCAAGATAATCAGGTGATCTTTTTCTTTCTATGGGGTTTATTGTTTTTGGTAATCTCCTCCTCCACAGGATACCCAAAAGACCCTTCTATACTTTGGACTCTTTTTGTCAATCAATTTTTATCATTTTTACCACCCATTTTTCAAATATCTTGTTTGGCACATCATAGCCACATCTAGCTCTTGCATATTTAACTCCCCTACCACTCACCCTACTCTATGTCATACAAAGGAGGAAGAACAAAACAGTTCAAGTTTTTTTAAATGCTCATTTACAATCTGAGATGTCTCCAATTAAATAGAGTTTCAATAATTTAAGATTGAAGATTAAAAAATTGAAAATTTAAAAACATTTAAATCAAGGCTTGTATTCCTATACATCAAAAGAAACAAACTGCAGATATTTTTTTTAATTATATAAGTATATCAGACGATATATGTATTAAAATAAATAGAATCAATCAAACATTTATTGTAATTAAATTAAAAACAATGAATTACAAGATAAAGTAATTTAAACAAATTATTAAATGAAAAGTTAAAAACCTGCATGAGACCCAGCCTCTGGCAGACATTGTTGAGACACTCCTGGCCCAAACTTTGTGCTGAAAGTGTGCACTCCACAGTGGTGTTATCAAGGAGCTCCACAGAAATGACAAACAGGTTCTTAGAGAACACATTATACTGACGACTCTTCTTCAATTTCAACTTGAAAGGCATATCTCACTTACAATCCATAGGTACCTAAACAAATATATAGAAAATTCTAAATTTTACTCTTATAAATATCGTTTTAACCCATTTGCATGTGTTTGCATTTTCACTTCTGAACATCTACATTTCACATTTTGATTAAGTGGTCACGGTCATGGACTTGCAGCCGGCTGTTTTCATCAAGTCATGAGTTTGGGTCTTGATACTACCAAAGACCCACCATGTAGCCAGGACTGATGCATGTTAAATCTGACAAGGCTCAAAAACCTCCTATTGGCATGGAAGTTAGGAGAGGGAAGTGTCAGCTCAAATGTCATCAATTGACTGAGATTCAAAATCAGGAGGTCCATCACCAATAGCACTCATATTGCTTCCAATGTAACATTAATAAAACCAATCAATCTATAACCTAATCATAAATAATCAGACTTTAAATATTTTAAGATACTTATGCATGAAATTAAATATGGTATTCCCACTCAAATTGAGCACTTCACCTTTCTAGTGCTGCCAGTAATACAGCATTTTTACATATGCTGACAAGTGATAGGAAAAAAAAAATTATTTTATCCCTTCTATTTCCATTGAATATTGGCTATCAACACAATATTCATTTTGTAGTTTTAGTTATTCCATATGTCAGACATTTTCATTTGTGTATATTGTATTAAATTTTATAAATTACATAGCTTTTGTTGTAATACTTTACTTTTTGTGATTTATCAGAAATCTGAAGTTTCCAGTAATCTGGCAATGTTCTGGTCCAGCATCAGCCAGATTACCAAGAGAGTACTGTAATGTTCTCTCCTGGGAATTACTCTCAATAATAATAAATTTGTACAGTAAATTTATATTTTATTAAAACATGATTCGAGCATGAATATTATTTTTGCCAGTTACTTATGTTGTAATCTATAAAAATGCATCCATAAAATTAAAAAAATTTCATCTTTTACACTATAATTTACACTATTTCATTTGAAAGCATAGCAAATATGTATCCAATATTTTTCCAAATATTTGATATATATATAAAGTTAACTCAAGCCATTTACATTAGATAACTGGATTAGTCAACACAAAGGATTAAAAAAAAAAAAATTGAGAAGGGATTGCCAAATTTCCATAACATCCAATTGTTTCATACCAAAATTTTGAAAAATATTCTCCTTACTGAAATTCCTTAACAACCATGAATGTATGAAAGAAAAAAAAAAGGAACTGGGATGGTGTGAAATCTTAGAATATTTACAAAAGCTTGCATAATTAATTTTCAATAATGACTTTGTTCAGTAATACAGCTGTATGAGAGATTCGTCATAGTAATAGTTCATTACACTTTTTTTTCTCATTGTTTATGTATTTTATTTATTTTTATCTCTTATTCATGGATTAGTCATACTCTGACTTAAGGTAGAGTGCCATAGGAAATCCTTAGTTCAAAAAAAGCCGCAATGAGTTGAAAAAGTTTGGAACCACTACAGAAAATGTAATACAACTTAAAGCACACTTTCATTGCTTACAAAATAGACATTATCTCACAATTAAATATATATATATATATATATGCTTTATTTGTTCCAATATAAAAAATATTTTTAGGAAGCCCATTTTATAAAACTTTCCCCCCTTTTCCAATTAATTCAAACTTTTGATATTTCGGACAATTTGATACTGTTAAACAGAAAAGAAGCAAAAAGGACAGCTGTTCAAAACAAATTCAATTTTAAATTTATTTTGTTACAAAAGACTTTAATTTTAATTTTACTTATTTAACTTAATAATTTAATTACTTACTTAACTTAAAATATTTCTTTTACTCTAGATTTCCTACATATACCAGCCATACTCCATACAGATTTCAAACTTTTAATTTAAAAAGTTAATTAAACAAATTATTTCCACAGCTTTTGAAACTTTTATACATATGTGTGTAAGTGTGGACTGTTAATATCTAAATCAATTTCTTTGCAAAAAATCTACACTATCACAAAATCAAAATATTTCAATTAAAGCATACGTATTGAGATTGGGGGGAAGGGGTAAGTAATTCTGATATTTCGGTTAAAGGCTATTGGATGATTAAATAAATGAACAAACAATGCATTTTATTACAAGCTTTTTTTAAATGACAGATTTCCCATTTTTTAGCCTCCTCAGACCCAAGGTCAACTTTGAATCATAAATTTTAGAATAATTTGTATGAATCAGTTCTAAATACATGAAAAAGTACTGAAAAAATATTTAAAAATTAATTTAATTTTTATTTTTGAGAAATTAAATGTCTCCTGGAAGACACATTGGGACAAATGTAGATCATAATGTTAATTTAAAATATTTCTTTAATGTTAATTTAATGAATATTTCATAATTAGCATAATGTAAAATTTGAATTACAAAATATTCTTGTCCAAACTGTTTGCAGATGAGTCCTAATTTCCAAAATTTATCTCAAACATTTTTTTCTCTCCCTCTTTATCTTATACTATTAAATAATTTCTCACTTTTAAGTTGTTTCTTATTGAAAACTCGTGATTTCCAAGAAATGTTGTCTACAAGTACGGGAATTATAGTTTTTTCATCACAATACATTCGAATTCTGGGAAATTTTAAATTAGATACAGATACAAATTCTTTCCTGTATACTTTAAATATCTACATTTGGTGAATTCAGTAAGCAATTACAGAATATCATTCCAAGCTGACATATATGCCATAATTATAGTTTCAAATCAAGTGATTTTGATAACCGTTGACCCAACATCTCCTAAAGGCGATACTGAGATAACAGCGTTCTAAATCAGAAGCGGGAAGATTTGAGTAAGAAATTAATAATGTTATATATAAACAGCAAGCTTAAGGAATTCAGCAGTTTGTTTAATAATTTTTTATTACACAAATAATAAAAAATATTAACACTTAGAGATGTGCTAGCAAATAATTTTCTTTCTCTCAGAAAACACTACTTTCATTTTATCAAAAATTAGCTACAAATGCAAAATGTTCATTAAAAATCTTTTTTTTTTTTTCAGAACTACCATCTATTAACAAGAAAATTAACTAATTCTGGGTACCAATGATGCTTTTTATTTAACTTAGCAGCATTTTTTGAAAGTGTTGTTTAATGTCTCCTACAGATGATGCTGGAACTAAGGAGGTTAAAAATTATTTTAAAAATATCATATCAGTCACAGTCATTAATTAGTTAGATAATTTCATGCAAAATAAACTATCTATAGAAATTTGATCAATTTTTGAGTTCCTGTTAAAAAGCAGCATAAATGAGATTCTGAGCATTCACGTTATCACATGCTGACATACACACACAAAAAAATCAAAATATGTTCTAAAACCAAATTTAGATCCTACACTTCAGTAATATTTCTTCAAATTTCATAAGTAATTCATTAAATAGTAAGAGAAATGGGGAATAATGATATATCAACTGGTGCAGTACTTTGCATATAACATTATAATAACTGATAATATTAATTTTTAAGAAATTTTTGAAACATGTAAAATATCTTTTTTTCTGTTAGATGACACACACATCCCCATATATAAAAAAAATAAATCAGAATTAAATTTTACTTCCAATTTTAAAAGTCAAAATTTTACATATTTAAATAAATATGAGAGGGTAACTAAAAAAAATCTTTTATATTTACTAACGCAACAACCATATCTAATTCACAAAATTTTTATTTAATAATATATCAATATTCATTCTACAAAGGTTTTGTACAGCTAATCTTGAATTCATAAATCTGTACTTTTGAAACCACATGTTCTGTTCTGCTAACATTCTGATGAAATGTACTCCACTCAACCAGGGTCAGAATTAGCATTTGAACCACTCTGAGCAAAAAAAAAGTGAAAAATTGTGTCCTATTGAACTATAATGCAAGCATTCTGTAACCAAAAATGGTATATGGTCTGTATTCCATTTTTAGTGCATGTTCAAAAATAGCATAGCTTAGTAATTGATACATGTAACTTTTCACTTAAAATACTTCTATTAAAAAAATACTAGATAAGAGTATAATCTATATGATTTTTTATGAACTTTTAATTCACAGAATTCTCTAATTCATGACCATCTTAATCGTTATCGAAATCACACTCAATTCCTAATACTGCGAGGCCTAACAATCTTGTTTCCGATGTTGTTCCCAAATACTTTATGACAGTTTTAAGTTTGAAAAAGCTACATTTCCCAAATACAGAATTTACTAAAAGAGTTAGTAAATTTTTTTGAGCAATGATTAAGTTCTTTTGGAGCAAAATTCATTTCTGTTATTGATTTCAAAAATTCCAAAGGTGGTATATCTTTTTCCAACAGAGAACACACAACTGATATTTCAACACTAAGTTCTAGATTGCTTTATATTTGATAATTCTCCAACTAGAAAGATTTCAAACTCTTTAACAATAGATAAAAATAACAGAAAACTTGCATCTTTTGGTTCATACATATGTATGTATGTGTGTATATATATATATATATATATATATATGAACCAAAGTACAAGTTAAAGCTGAAAAAATCTTTCTTCTAAAGAATCAATTGCAGCGTAAACCAGGTAGTCAAAAAATTCAATTTTGTTTTTTTCTTGGTATGGATTATGGAGGTTCATCCCAATTTTCATTTTTACATTGTCTTTTATGATGATTAATTAACTTGATGTCTATGTATTATTGCTGCATCTACCTTAAAGTTTAAAAAAAAAATCTTTGAGGTCACCAAGTAAGGTTCAGTATTTTTTGCAACAAACATGTTTCTTTTTTTAATAACAAACATTTTATATACCAACTATTTCCTAATTTTTCGAGACTCTGCTACTTCGTCAGAAGCTTAAAAAACATTAAGTTACAATACTGATAAACTTAAAACTGGTAATTTGGCAGTGTCTTGAACATAATAAAACTAAAGGCTAAGTATAAAATATAGTGTAATAAAAAGTACAAATACTGAGCAGATTATAACTACAAGACGAGAAAACAGATTTAACAAGGGCGAATTATTCAATTCAACTTGATCGTTTAAGGTATATATTTATATATATATACAGATCTAAGTTTTTATCAGAGAATATTTTGCATTTTATAACCATTTTAAACTCTAGCGTTTATTTCCACATGTATTTATCTATTTGTCACATGTATTACCGGGTGTCTTGAAAGTTTTGTGGTCATAAGTACAAAAAATTAATTGTTTTATCATTTTTTCAGAGAATTTTCTAATTAATTCAAAAACTCAGTTCCAATTTTTTCCCTATTTTTGCATTAGCAATTTTGAGGCTCTAAATTTTTTACTCCATGCTGTGGCACAGACTAATGGAGTATTTGGTCCAGCCCAGATTCACAGATTTATTAACATTCATTCAAGTTTTGAAGAGTTGGATATAAATCTTTGATATGCTAACTGCTAGAAATGTACATTTCCCAGCCAGAGATTTCAATAGTTTTGTTTATCTAGTAATATCGATGGCCATAACTATGTATTGAGCATTTGTACAGAAGAGAAAAATGGCACACAAGCACACTGCCCACCATGATACAGAGGGTTTCAAAGCTAAAGGATAATCTAACAAACATTTTTCACCATACAATGCATATGCGGAAAGAAATGGGTAAACTGCAAGACAGTGCTGTAATGGAGAGCATAAAGCATGAGTTTTCTTATACATTCTCATTTCTACCATGAATTTCAGGTAGTATGTCCACTTACAGTAATATAAATCTTAAAAATAATATAAATCTTAAAATCTCCTTAAGGAAAAGGCCACAGCCTAAAAAAATCTTGAAACCAGCCATTTGTTTCATTATTCGTAAAACATAAAGTATGTTTTGAAATTCATAGGTAAAAGTCTAAGGGGCGATAGAAAACATCAAAATAAGTAGTTATCAGGAAAAGGCCATACTTCCTGAAATCTACGGTAGAAATGAAATAATGTGCAAGAAAATGTGCACTTTATGCTTACCATTACAGTTCTATCAATCATCTAATCTATCAATTCCCCCCTTGCTCTCTGCCTATCCACTGTATGGAGAAAATTGCTTGTTTAGATGTTTTCCCATCGCCCCTTAAATTTTTGCCTATGAGTTTTGAAACATTCTGCATATGAACTTATTTGGATGAATTAATAAGGTGTTACACCTATTTCAAAATGAGCTATATGCTATTTTTAATTTTTTGCATATACTTTTAATCTTGTATTTTGAAGTACAATATTTGTTAATTACTGGTTTTTTTTTAAGTTTTGCATTATTTATTTATTGAAGTGGTATTAAATGCAACAACCATTCTTAGCAGTTGTATGTATAATTCATTAAGTCTAGTGACAAGTCTTATTTTTTTGTGGGATAGGGATGTTTTAGAATAATAAAAGAAATTAACAAATTTTATCTACATAATTCAGGTGAAGCAGACTTGGGAGAAAAAAATTTCAAATTGTACTTTTTTTCTTTTTTTGATACTTAGTGTTCTATCTAATCATTTGCAACTTGCCCTTTCCAGACCTAGAATGAATCCTACTAATGACAATCTCATCCAATCATAACATTGAACTACACATATTTAAAAAATTTTAAGAATATTAAATACATTCAACCTCATTTCTATGTAATCTTTCAATGAGCAGTTAATATATCTTTATCCCGAGCTTATTATTCTAAAGATTTTTTTTTTTTATTAAGATTAAAACAACTTTGATGATTTCAAAATCAGAAAAATATAATAATCAATGTTATTAATTTAAAAGGTAAAAAAAAAAGGTTTCAATACTCTTGAACATACTATATCACTCCCATTACCAAGATATGAAAATTTTTATCGAGGGACATGAACTAAAATGTTTTTAACACAAACTAATAATGGTTCATAATTATAATGGTATTTTTTAAATGAATTAAACATCAACTAACATGCAGTGAAAAACATTAGAAGACCAATAGGCTTAAATGTCTAGACGATGATAGTGCCTCTGCATACTCAAAGAAAGTGATAGTAATAATCAATGTTTATTTTTTTTTCTATTTAACTAGGGGGTTCCAATAAGAATGTATTTTCTATTTTTGTTTAATGTTAAGAGAAATGAAATTACAAGCCTTTTTATCTGGACTGGAGTATTTTGAGTCAACGGATTCTTCATAGTAGTTGAAAATGCTTCCAATTTAATAAAATATTTCCCATTATTTACTTTATCTGAAGATTATTACACTTTTAAAACAGCTGAATAAATTTTGGTACTAAATTTCATAGTTTAAATTGTTTTAAAAGGTACTCAGCCAAAAATAAACAATATTTCAGTATCTTTAGTATCTGACATTTTAATATATTATAGCATCTTCAGTATCTTCAATACTTCCAAGAAACCAAACTTAAAATTTTTAAAGTGCGACATTGAAACTTAAAAGCATACAAAGAAATTTTTAAAGCACTTAATTTTTAAAGTATCATCATAACATCTATAAATAAGAAATTAAAATTAGATTTTCATATTTTTCATTATAATCTTACATAAATACTCAATTGTTACAAAACAAAAGCACAAATATTTTTGCAATTTCACAGTTAATGCAATAAGGAGAAAAGTTTTCAGATCTCATATAAATAAGAAAACAGTAACATATTACTAGAATAGAAATTAATTTTTAAATGTAAATAAAATAATATATCCGGTAGATGGAGCCACGTCAAATATCTTAAATTAAGTAAATTATTCTAAAGTTAACCAATTTAAAGAATGTGGGCTCCAATCGTTCAGTATTTCCACCAAAGTTGACAATTAAGGAATTCTAGTTCAATTTGATTAACACCCAAAAAACATTTTCAGATATTAATTCACTAAAATGTCACCTATTAATATGCGAAAGTTAATTAAACCATAATACAGGTTATATTTATAATAAAAATCATTTTAAGTAAAATGGAAAATTTTTATGCCTAACAAATCATATACCATTCGACAGTAATAATTAAATTTTATCAAAATTTGAAGCAAGAGTATTTATTACATGTCTGAGTTGCAAACTTTTAAAATGAAGCAATTCAAAGAATTAACGCAGTATAATTGTTGTAATAAAAATTATCTCAATTGTTTATAAACTTTGAAAAATTACCTTTCCAGAACATGGTTATTTTAAACATAAGTTTAAATTTCATTTCAATTTTTTATGTTATTGTCTCCATGTTGTTTTTCAATACTTTAAGATTGTTGCCATATCAAAAAATTCGAATGATCAATCTGGTTATTTACAGTAATGGGCCTAGATCCTTCTTTCACGAAACTTGAAGAGATCAAACAAGAAATTTTAAATACAAGAAAAAAAAATTCATAAAGTCTTAATCTACATAAAATAAGTTAAAAAGTTTAAATTCCAACATATTTTCTTTTACTCGGAGATGTTCGGAATTCAAATTTCAATCGAAATGTATAACGCAACTGAACGCTAAAGCATATGAAGAAAGGTCTTTCCCCTTTTTCAGAAATTTTCCACCTTCTAATTAAGTGAGCAAAATGTCGCCCCTAAAATTCACCAAATGTGATAGCATGAAGCAAACCGGAAACAATGTCCCCTCTTCCTCTCCGAAAAATCGACACCAGAAACAATGAAACTAAATCTAATAATAACCACAATAAAAGTCTTCTCTTCACCTGCAGCTTTATGGTGAACCCTTAGACGGCGGTATTGTTTTAACACTATTTCGTAATTAAATTTTTATTTATCTTTCATTCATTTCATTCATTTGCCTCCTATTTATTCATTTTTATAAATATCGTTTCGTTTGTTAATTTAGATGACTATATATTTATTTCTCTTAAGGAATATAAAATTAAGTGCTCTTCTTTCTTTATCTTTCGTTGCTCTCATTGAATTTTTATCTTTAATTGCTCTCAAGGATAATAGTTTCAAATAAGTTCTTTGTAGATTTTGGAGATTAATAAAGTTGGTGTTGCATCCTATAGTTCCTATAATAATTTATCCAAGCTTTACTACCCAAACCAAGACAGGATACTAAGAATATAGCACCTAAGATCCATTGGCCCTTAGAAATAACCTTAAAACCCCAAAATTGATCATTTTATTGTTTATTTCCGTCACATGTGGAAGCAACACAAGAGCTACTGGCAGTTGACCTCATAATTTTGAAACTCAGTCAAGTGACGAAGATGATACATGAGCTGGCCCTTCCTTTCCAAACTTCCACACATGCTAACAGGAGGCCTTTTAGGCTCAATAGAATGGATATGCATCAGTCTTGCTACAAGGTAGGATTTTAGTGGCATGAGGTCTCGAATCCATGACTCGACGGAAACAACGCTAGCAGCGAATTCACTATCATGACCACTGCACAACACTAGAATTACAATATTCCAAAACAATCTCCGATCAAAACCAGGAGTAAGCAAACAATTGTGTAGTTAATTTCACGATATCTGCTTTAAATTTAAATAAGAATTTCTTTGCCCTAGATAGAGGAAACTTAGAAAATTTCAAATTATTGATTATCAGCTTTTGCCTAGGGTTTTCAGGAAGTTTCCTTTAGTTTTTCACTTGATGTTGTGACTGAAGACATGGCTTGCATCAGCTTTTAATGAAGTTCAGGTGCTCTTACCACGTTCTCAACCACATTGAAATTCATTCTAGACATGCACTATATTTCCATTGGTTTTTGGAAAGCTAAGAGCTTGCATCCCAAAATTAACAAAACTCATGATTTCCTAAATCAGGCCAATATTTTGATCTGATTTAGGTTCAAGGAACCAAGCTTTCATCAGACTTGAGCCCTAACCGCAAACTATCATTTTTACCAAAACGATAGATTTAATTTCCCGTTTACTTATACACAGATGGAAGTACTACCAATCGGAGTAAAATTACCTTGATTAATGCTGAGTTCTCCTTCTGGAACTGCAGTATATGAAAGTAACCACAAATGAAATAAGAATTAATAATTATCTGTCGTTTCGGATAATATTTGCTTATGCTTATGCCACCCTCAAACTAATAATTAATTCTCACTTATGGATTTTCCAAAAATTCTAATTTCCGAACAAAATATTAAAATTGCTGGTGATTTATAAATGCAGCCCATAAAGACCTGAGTAATTCTAAATCGAATTATTTTGTATGTTCTTTTATAATTTATAAGCAGAACCCTAAATGTTACGATTGTCACATGATTAATTAGAATTCTCAAAATTGCTGTCTGATTTCACTACTCTGAAGTGTGATCAAGGCATATGAATTCGTGTTATTGAATAGACTTAATCAGTAGCATAATTTTGCTTTAAAAGGAGTTTATCCTATATTAGGTTTTCCCAGTTTTAACATTTTGTACTTTTTTGAGGATTTTTCCCCCCGTTTCTGAACCACCTAAAGGTCATATATTTTGATCAACAACAAAAAAAAACTTATCAAAATGTTATCGTGTTTATGCGTAAAGTTCGATGTTTGTTTCACCAGTAATGAACTTAATTTTTAAAAATATGACAATAAATTTCTCCTAATTTATATATATATATATATATATATAATTTTTAAAAATATGACATAATAAATTTCTCCTTATTTTTTTTTATTGGATTGAAATAAGGTATACATAAAAGTAAGCATTTCATTTATCTGATATCCTACCTTAAATCATACGTAATCAGGAATCAAGAAATGACTGAAAATGAATAAAATTATTCAGAGTCTTTAGACAGTTGTGAGGAAGCCCTTTTTTGCTTCAATATTTTTGAACTATTTCTTTTTAATTTGGCTTCCTTCTTGGAATGCTTTGGGATCAAGTGATTTTATAATGACGTAATGATGATATCTAAAAGTTGTATTATACCATATTGATATCAAATATCTGAAAGGCTTTAATGTACTTCTAATTGACGAAACGTCGAAAAAATAATTCAGAGGTTTTTCATGAGGTCCTAAAATTGTAAATCGGGGAGAGCAATGCACATAGAAAATTAGAATATTGTAGAGAAATTCCCCACATGGGAAAAAAGTGCCATTAAAAATCCATTTACTGACTATAAAAACTCATGCCGCATCTCTAAATATTGAGAACATTCAACACACCACAGAGCGACAAATTTTAATGCAAATGGTCTTCTCACCTGTATTCGCCTTCATCTGAATTCATCTCTGCAGTGCAATCACACGGAAATGATTCTACAGTTCATAACAAATAGAATTTACTCACCGCCACTTCTCATCAGTTGGATGCTTCTTCATCAGTAACGTAGAGTCAATGATCAGAGCCTTAAACCCTGAAATTTTAAAGTGCTCAAGTACTTTGTTTCAACCTTGATTACTTGGATCATTTTGATTACTTTGGATCCTTTAATTACTTGGATCATTTTGGTTACTTTGGATCCTTTAATTACTTGGATCATTTTGAGAATACGTGTACACTATGCAAACATCTAATTATTATAGCTGATTCATACCACATATATTTAAGTCTTTATTTCTAATCTTGATCTGGTCAAATATACTGGAAAAAAGTAAAGAAATAAAAAAATATATATATTAACTTTAATGCATCACAAATTGTCAATGTATTTCATAGTCCATGACTACGCATGACAGATAATTTACAAAATTAAAATCTAACTAAATTGAAACTTTTGTAGCAACCTAACAATAGTTTTACTATTGACTCGTTCGAATAAATTACTGACTTGTTTATCAAGCAAATTGTACATAAAACTGTGTATTGCTTTATACATTTGTATAATTCAGATTACTTACGTTCAAAATATATAAGTAATCTGAATTATACAAATGTATAAAGCAATACACAGTTTTATGTACAATCAACAAGTCAGAAATAGATTCGAACGAATCAATAGTAAAATTGTTGTTACATTACAACAAAAGTTTCAATTTAGGTAAATTTTAAATTTAAACCCAAAAGTATAATTTTTCTTTTGAAAAGATCTCATTATCGGAGATTTTGATTAATTTTTGAAGAGTTTAAGGTTGTAAAATATTTTGAATTTGATTTGTATAAAACAGCAGCCAGGCCCTTCGTCAAAGATTGTAAGGAGAACTATATAAAAAGAAAAATACAATTTTGCTTTTCCTTCTTGATGTCATTTAGTAGTCGAGTTTTTTTTTTTGAAAGGGATATAGAATTTCCTTCTAGACCTTCCGTCAGTCTCGAATCCCATCTTTCTTCAAGAAATATGTGCTCCTCTGGCGGCAGGATGTTGGAATTTGTATGATGTGGAACAGAGTTCCTCTTTCGCAACTGGTAAGGACAGCGTGGAGAGGTCTCTGGCTTTTGGATGTTGCACTTACAGTTTACGACTTCCTATCACGTATTATGGTTTGGAGGGAATAAGGAGAAAGATGTCCCTCTTTATTGATGGTATGACGTTATTCTTTTTTCTCTGCAGTATTGGACCTATACCGATAAAGAATCCCACACCCCTCTTTCAGCATGGAATTGTCAAATCTAACTTAAAATGCTGTTCTACTTGGTTTCACACTTAAAGGTGGAGGTTTTTTGTGTTTAGAGGGTGGTATTCGGGAGATGGGGGTCAGATTCAACTGGTTGTGGGGATTTCTGGACTTATTCGTCTATTTACTGTTTATTACTGTCTATATTGATGTTGGAGAACCTGAATTAATTTTTAGAATAAAGTTGTTAACTTTCGGTATAAAAATAATTCTACGGGCATTTTCACCGTGGTTTTGTCGACTGCTGTATGAATAACGCAAGCAAACAGCTGTCAATGAGCATGATTTGATTGAACATAACTCGCGATGTACAGTACAATTGGATCATTCTGTGACATTTGCTGGCGATTAATAAGGAGCTGTTTTAATGAGTTTGATGTTCAAGGCGCAACACAATTCCTCAAACATATCCGAAATAAATAGGCGGCCATTACCACTAATAATTTTTATTGGAACTCCGTAACGAGATATGTAATTTTGATAGAGTGCATTAGCTATAATTATTGCGAATATTTTACATAGGGATACAAGTTCGACCCATTCAGAAAAGTTCTCGATATTAATTATAGGATACCGGTATATGAGGTTATATGTGATGTTATTTGGAATGATTTATGAGTATCTGAAAGGGCATTATTTAATTCATGAAAGAAGATCATTTTTATAAAGGAAAATTGTTTCTCGAAGTAAATTTTTCTTTTTTTCAGCTGCAATTATAATCATTTTTTAAGATTTCAGAACTGGATGTATGAAACAGAGATAAAGCTATAACATTAGTTATGTCTTTTGGAGATGAGATGAACTTATTATGAATTCCAAAATTGGAATTTGTCTATTAGTATAAACTCCATCGATACGTTTGATTCTGTCCTACAATAGTTTTCTTGTAAAATTTTCCATATATTTCGACAATTTTCCATATATCAAGACAAGTCATTTGAATACTTTTTTCCTTTTTTTTGTGAAAAAAAGCGAAACACGAAGAGAATGTTATTGACTCGGGAAATACATAGAATCCAGTTCTGCTAACTATTCTGAATAATTTAAGTTGGAAGTGGAAAGTATTTATTTTGCAGTTAATCGTTGCATTTCTTCGTAACATTTTGCAAACATATATCCATGTGTTAAACACTAGTACATGTCCTCTGTAATTTCATGGTACGTGTATTTTTTGCAACTCCAAAACTGCTTTAGACCGAATTAATGAAAATCTTCTCTAATTTTGAAGGAATTTCCTGTACTAATTTTGGATAAATTTTGGATACATTAAAGAAATGTTACAGCAAAGTTCGTATTTTTTGAACTGTGATTCGAAACTCAAAAATTTCAAACAATTCCAAATAAACCTGGAAACTGTGTATTTCACCGAAAAAGAAATGTCTATTCTTTTATTATTCTATTCTTTTAGTATATTCCAAATTTTCTATTTGTTTTTCTGCAATGGTCAGGCTTTGTTGAAGTTTCTGATATTAAAGTAAAACACCGTTTCTCCTCGAGAATTTTCGATATTTTATTATTTGTAATATGTGTAGACGTCTGTGCGTTTAATGTTATAATTTTTGAAAGTATTAATAAAAAAATTATTGCAGCTTACCTTCCCTGTCCCATAGTAAGTACAATAGTATGGTATGAAATGCGTAGCAAAAGGAAACTTATCACTTCACTATTGCAGAATATTCCAGTGGTAAATTCATTTTTTTTATGAAGAAGTGGTTAATTTGTTAGTGTTTATAAATTACTTCTCATGTTTAATACTTCCCGCCATTCTAATTAATACTGTAGTTAATCCTAAGTCTCTCGCATGTTTCGTGTATGGATATGAATTAAAAAACAGTTGGCTGCCTTTTGTCATAGGAATCCTGAAAGGTTCACTTTACTACATACTATATCCCTGTGCCACTAATAACAGGTCAATTGAAAAATCCCCGACCTACCATAGTAAAACACATTTTTTTTGGCAAAATCAGTTTTTTTTATTCAACATAATTCCCTTCAAGGGTGATTCACTGATTATAGCGACCCTCCAACTTTTCGATACCATTTTTGTAGTACGATTTGTCCTTTGCTTCAAAATAGGCCTCAGTTTCGGCGATCACCTCTTCTTTCGACGAAAATTTCTTCCCAGCGAGCATTCTTTTGAGATCTGAGAACAGGAAATAGTCGCTGGGGGCCAGATCTGGAGAATACGGGGGAGGAGGAAGCAATTCGAAGTCCAATTCATGGATTTTTGCCATCGTTTTCACTGACTTGTGACACGGTGCATTGTCTTGGTGAAGCAGCACTTTCTTTTTCTTCAAATGCGGCCGTTTTTCGGCGATTTCGTCCTTCAAGCGGTCCAATAACGCTATGTAATAGTCGCTGTTGATGGTCCTTCCTTTTTCAAGGGAGTCAATGAAAATTATTCCATGCACATCCCAAAATACAGACGCCATAACCTTGCCAGCCGACTGTTGCGTTTTCCCACGCTTTGGAGCGGGTTCATCGTGTGCAGTCCACTCAGATGACTGTCGATTGGACTTCGGAGTGAAATGATGGAGCCATGTTTCATCCATTGTCACATATCGACGCAAAAACTCGGGTTTATTACGCTTGATCATCTTCAAACACTACTCCAAATCATCAACTCGTCGTTGTTTTTGGTCAAAAGTGAGCTCGTGCGGCACCCACTTTGCACAGAGCTTTCTCGTACCCAAATATTCGTGAATGATATCATGTACACGTTCAGTTGATATCTTTAGAGTATCTGCTATTTCATTCAATTTCAATTTACGGTCATTCAAAATCATTTTGTGGATTTTTTTAATGTTTTCGTCGGTAACAACCTCTTTTGGGCGTCCACTATCTTCGGTGCTCATTTCACCACGTCTAAGCTTAGCATACCAATCCTTGATGGTTGATTTTCCTGGGGCAGAGTCCGGAAAATCGGCATCAAGCCAAGTTTTTGCTTCAACTGTATTTTTTCCCTTCAAAAAGCAATATTTTATCAACACGTGAAATTCCTTTTTATCCATTTTTTTCACAATAACAAAAGTTGCTTCACTCAAAATGCTATAATTCACAAACTAATGATCCGACAGCTGTCAAATTTATACACGCATCTCTTGAGGGGTAGGGCTAACTAAAAAACATATGGATTTAATTCTAGTAGCGCCATCTATGTGTCAGGCCGGGGACTTTTCAATTGACCTGTTATATTTTCCATATATTTCGCCCAGAATACTTTTTGACTTCTTCATTGAATTTTTATAAAAATTGCTTAATGTTGTTTTTAAGATATGAAATTTGTGATAGTAGGATATCTTTTAAAAACATTAAAAGACCTTTGATTTTTATATGCGTTTCTGCAATTTGCATTCCATCACAGTTTCGATTATTATCTCAACTGGTTAGAAGCTATTTTAACAGATGCAATGTGTGTGCGGCGCTTTCAGTTAATATATTCGCGATTTCCTATGTAGTCTCATTAATGCTTCAGAAAAATGATAAGGGAGGAATAGAACGACCAGTTAGCTGTTTCATAGATATATCTATTGATGCAAGTGGAGTTTTGTTGGATGATAATTGCAAGATCCAATATATTGGTAAAGAGAAAACTATTATAAATATATGAGTCTGTTTCCCAAGTCGAAAAAGGTAACTTTTAAGGCAAACAAATTGCGAAATCTATTGAGGGGATTTTAGTTTAGTTTATATTAACGTGGCACTAGAAGCAACACGAGGGCTATTGGCGACGCACCTCATAATTTTGAACCACGGTCAAGTGACGAGGACGACACCTGAGCTGGCACCCTCTTTCCTAACACTCACACTACTTCAACGGGAGGACTTTGGGCCCCGACAGATTTAATATGCATCAGCCCCGGCTACACGGCGAGTCTTAGGCGGCCAAGGATCGAACTCGGGACTGAACGAAAACCGCTGGTCACGAACCCGAAGCCATTACAACTAGGCTACCTCGGCCACTCCATTGAGTGAAAGGTCCATGTGGGTGAATATAAGTAAGTCGAATGGTTGTTGCTTAAAATGCTCAGGTTATTATCAGAAATGATTTTTTCTGTTCGTGTTTTTCTTTATATAGTTGCTTTTTTTGTTTTCCCAAAGAGTACCGCGGCGGTTCAAATTCCCAAGCAAAATAAAACTCTTGGGGAGCTGATTGATGAGGTGTTGTTGACAAGCATGAAGTTCATGCGAGTGTTTAAAGGCATTTGGGGGGGGGAGGAGGAGGAGGAGGTTGTTATTAATATTTGTATTTGTATTCTGATCGCAATGACTTAAAGTGTTGTTTGTAAATGGAGCTGAGTGACCAAGAAAACATGCGATGTCAATAAAGGGACATCTCCACTCGCAATTTGAATTATAAAATATTTTCTGAATATATATTAAAATGATGGATATTTGATATGCCGGTATCTTTTAAATATGTTTTTTTTTTTTTGGATAGCAACTGTAACCGGATTATATTGGTTTATGACATTCTTTAAATCACTAATCTTGTTCTTTAATCCTCGGTATTTCCACGGAATCAAAGAGGCCATGGAAAAAGACTCTATTAACAGCTTGTCTCCGTCTGATAAATATATCTTCGTTGTGCCATTAATATTTGACTTATCAGTTATTTGATCTTTTTGAGAAAAAGATTTTTAGAAGTATATTTGTGCATGCATTTTTTGAAAAAGGATTTACAGATGGGACTCTGCTGTTCGTTTGTGAGTTGAGTTTAGATGCTTGAGCATCTATTGTGTTCATTACTTTAGTAGTAGAAGGTAGAGTTTTAGTTTAAATTGAAGTATTTTGCAGAAGGTAGAATTTTAGTTTAAATTGAAGTATTTTGTAGAAGGTAGAGTTTTAGTTTAAATTGAAGTATTTTGTAGAAGACGTGGATATTGAAGTTGCAGTCTGCCAAACTGCATAACTGGTAGCTTCCGGTTTTGTGATAATAGAATGTATTGCTACATCTATTTTCTTACTAATGTAGAATTGAAAATATGTATGATTGAATTATTGGTTTTTAGTGCAGCTATATACATGATAATTCGACTATGGAAGCTCGAAAAGCAACAATTTTACGAGCTACAGAAAAAGAAATATTTTGAGTGATTTTTAATGTTTGAACTTATTTTTAAGCTATAACGCGAGGGCTGTTCCAAGAATAGGGTGAGTGGTTGCCTTTGCACTTCACGAAGGTAGGCTTTGAATTGCATTTTCTACCCCCATGTCCTACGACAGAGAATCGTCCACAAATAGCTCGGCAAGACTGTGCAGGATGACCAAACTTTTCGCATCAGACGCAGCGCAAAGGACTGGTCAGATTGGACAGATAAAATTGGTTATTTTAATGGATTTTGGAAGTGTTGGGTTTTAAATGTTAAAACAAGACTTTTGGGGGAGAGATTGGCTGACTGTCGCGACGAATAATTATCAATAGGACGTTACTAATATTTTGGTCTCTCAAGGTTTCAAGGATATCATTTTCGTACCATATATAAGATCAGTTTCTGAAATTACGCCACGCGATAAGTTGAAATACTGTCAAATTACTACAATTTTGTGGTTGACTATTGTTTCTATGTCTCAAATAATCTCGGCTTGCTCAGAATTAGATACTTCTACCAAAATGTCACCAATAATACGTTTTTTTTTAAATAGATTTTACTTCACCTGCCATACCTGAAATAGTTTTATGTATCAAGGTTGCAGAAACGTATTTGAATGTATCTTAATTTTCTGGATTAGATAGAAGCGACAATGAGTAAACATAAATTCCGGATTTTTAGTGTTACTTGATAAATTAGAGTCCCTGTCAGGACATGATGTATGAATAACAGGTTGCGTAATTTGTTTTGAAGAGGAAGAGCGATCAACCCATGAAGCACTAAAAGCCTCAGGAGGCAAAAAATATTTTATTTTACTTTTCACCATATTTGCCTTAAAAAAACACGGATTACTTCCAGTTCGATCGGAGACTCTGCCAGACACCGTCGTTCCACCCTTCTCTGATATGTCCAGGATAACTGTCGAAGTCTTCCTGAACTGAGTGACGAGAAGTCCTAAATAATGCTCACCTGGTGCACAGTCCCTTGCCGGTTAGAGCATGGGAAGATTTTTCGTTATGAACAGGAGTCCCCGCTACTCAGCCAAACGCGACAAAGTGACTCACCCTCTGGGAATATTTCTAAAAATTCGTTCGATAAATATCACCGACGGCGTATTCAACTCTTCTACCTCGAAACCTTCCCCGGTCAGGGCCTTTTCCCATGCCCAAAACGGGTTCTTTCATAGTATCTCCATAAGAGGGATAGTAGGACCCTTTAATGCCAGAATTAAGCTTGCAGGAGATCGGTATTGATACGCTGCCGGCTTATTAATCTGTTAGATTGAATATCACAAATTTTTTTTTTCCATTTTGAAATATTTTTATAATTTTTTATTTTATTTTGAGTCGTAACTTAACGAAGCCAGAAAGAAACGGAACAAAATAAAACTATGAAAGAGAAAAATGTAAAAGCTCCATACAAAGAAATCATAAAAACAAAACTCCCCAAAGCAAAAAACGTGACAAAGAATGGGGGGGGGGGATGGGAGAAGGGAAGAAAGAGCATGGTGTCCCTTCGGGGTCGTCATACCTATACCAATTTAAAGGAGATGACTTCCCTGAGAGATACACATAGGAGGAATTTCCCTTAATATAAGTGTTCATTTGTTCATCTTCAATGTTCAATTCGTAGAAGTGTTAAAATTACGTTTTCTGCATAAAAAGGGATTATAATGAGAAATGACTTATTTTACATGATGTAGTTTATTATCAATTTCCGAATTTCAATGATCTTGCCAATGATTATGAACAGATGATTTAATGCATTTTATATCATAGTATGGAATGGGGAAGTATTGTGCAGGTTGTAGATTTAGCAGCAATATTGACTGCCTCATTTTCCATGTTATTCATATGAGAAGGTATCCAATAAAATATAATTTGAGTGTTTTCAGACTTTGGGTGATTCAGCTTTTTAAATGTATTACTTATCAGTGGATAAGAAGAAGGATTTTGATGCTTTACAGATTGTAATGCGCTCATAGAATTCGTGATAAAAATAAAAGTTTCATCGTGTGTACTTGACGAATTTTCCAAAGCCTTATTGATAGTGGAAGTATCAACAGAAAAAATCGAACGTAAAGGTTGAAGTTAAAAAGAACTAAGTGACTTGTCTGTTGAATATGAGGTGCCGACACAATTCATTGACTTAGAATCGCCAGTGTAAATATGCTTTAAACAAGGATATTTCTCAGCAAAGTCGTCCAAAATTTGAATAAAATTTTTTGTGCAGTGTCTGAATTGTAACACTTTTTAATAGTGTAATGTTTGATTGTGGTTCGAAGATATAGCGAAATGAGTTACGACTTTTAAAACATAACAAAACTTTATTCAAAGATTAAAATAGGCTAGTAGCACTCATAAGGAGCCCTATTTAACTGCTCCCATGCTACGAAGACATTCAACTGACTCCGCAAAACTCACTTTTTTGTCCCTCCTCGCGGGCGGTACTGCCAGCGCCGCCAAGCGTAGCTCTGAACCATTGCTCGGAGGGGAAGGGAACACTACAAATAGATTTTTTAAATTAAAACCATGTTCATACTGTTACGAGCAGGAGTTGGCGCTTCCCTGCGGTGGTTCTTTTGTGAAGGGAAAGATGCATTTACAGATATGTCATCAGTTAGCAAAAGATAGTTTAAGTAAAAACCTCTTAGCCTTGGTGACAGATTTGGTGATCAGTCTGGTGATTTGGTGAGAAATTTAGCGACTTTGGCAACAATTGGAAAGATCGCGAATGTGCTGAAACCTAGACTTATTATCGGTCGGGAAGAAAGTTACAGACTTTTTGAGAATTTTCCCATGTGACGTCACACATGACCGGAAGAGGAAAAAATATTCCAAGAGCTGCACTTGAGGGATCAGTTTGTCTGTGACGTATACTTGGGAGACCGATCAGGGAATCGATTGAGTTATCTGGCGAGGATAGCATGGTCGAGTGAATCTGCTGAAGATTCGGCCTTAATCTAGTAAAATTGTCGGATTCTGTCCTTAGAGTCTCTGTTGCAGAGAAAGATCGAGAATTTGACTTGAAGCTATCTGCATTTGGAAGTGAAGCATGCCGAGTGAATTTGTAGAAGCAGCTTGTATCTGCCGGATATTGTGTCAAACCCAGCCCTAGAAGCGCAGAATATTGCTGCGGAGGTTATCCATAGTGAGAATCACTAAGTTGGAGAGTTAAACATTGTTAATACAATTGTGACTGTTATTATTCGGTTGTTTTGTTCCTGTATCTGTATCGCTAAGTTATACAAGTACTGTGTATCTGTTAGTACTGTTATTGTCAAAACTGTGTTATAATTCGTCATCCTGAAGATTTACGAATAAAGCGTCATTTATCATTATCCTCCAAGTTAAAATTGATTGTCACTCTGACGCACAAACATGCAAAATTTATGAAGAAAGCCTCGTTGTCTTTCAGCATTGATGTATTAGAGATCCCGCAGCCCTCAATCAAAATATGGAGTCTTCTATCAAAAGGAAGAATAGAAAGCTTTTTTCACGATGTAGACCGTATAAAAACAAGCTGTTTTGTGAGAATGATAAGGCCTTTGAGAAGATGCAGTTTCAAAAAGAGTACTGAAGATACAAAAGTTGTCTCTTTAAATCTAAAGGAGGTTCAAAGCAGTTAATGTATAAGCTTTAGATGGATGATGATTGGAAGGTTCCGAAACAAAGTAGTGAAGTGGGACAGTGTACTTAGAACAGATTTCCTACCTGATCCTTATTCCAGACAACCTTAATATAATTTAGAACAGATTAGTACTTGTTTTGGTTTGGTTTTATTAACATTGCACTAGAAACGACACAAGGGCTATTGGCAGTGGACCTCGCAATTTTGAACCACGTCAAGTGACGAGGATGACATCTGAGCTGGCCCCCCCTCTCCTAACTTCCACTTCACACCAATGGGAGGACTTTGAGCATTAACAGAATTAACGTGCATTTCCCCCGGCTTTGTGGCATCAAGGCTCGAACCCCCGACTCAATAAAAACCGCCGGCCGCGAGTCCTCTACCATGACCACTAGGCTACCACGGCCAGGAACAGATGAGTTTACGATGAATTAGTAACATGTGGTCAGAATCACATAAGGTATGCGATAAAACTTTGTAAATGTTCATTGCTTTTTCACAAGGTTTGTGAAATTTTAAGATATAAACGTAAAGGGTAAGTTTCTTGTCAAACATTAGTTCTAAAAACTTTGTCTATAACGTTGGTTTTAAAATGTTATTACTCGTACAATTCATTTCTGGATGAAGTCTCTTTTGCCTACAAAAGAGCGCAGCTTTTGTCAAAGATAAGTCCTTTTCATTTGTCCATTTAGTAATTTTATTTGAAGTTGTTTCTCAAAAGTTTTCATTTCTTTTCTCATATAGGAAATTTGCCGGTCTTCTACATATTTAAGATTTTTTTTTCAGATGGCGAGATATTCAAAATCATATTATTAATTCTTATAATAAATATCAAAACACTCCCATGCGATACCCTATCTTCTCGAATAAAATCTTTCGATAGGGTTGCACCCAATTCAACTTCAAAATATCTCTTCTCTAAAATCTTTTGAAAAAAAATTGGCAGGTCACTCCTCAATTCTTAACCATACAAATCTCAAGAATTCCATACATCTAAGTACGAGGCCTTGTGAGTGTCGAAAATAACGGATACAAGATGTTTATTTTGAAAGAAGGCAACTATCATCTGCGCCTTTAAAGCGACTACATTATCCTCAATAGATCTGATTCTTTGAAAGCCCCTTTGAAATGATGACAAAATAGCATGTTGTTCTAAATTGTTGCACCATTTTTTCCCGATGGTTTTACATAGACAGATAGTGAAGGCTTAGGGTCGATAATTCGTTAGTCTGTAGGATATTTTAAAATTGGAATAATAAAAATGTATTTTCGTGAACAGGGAAAGATATATTTTTCCAGATCTTGTTACAAAATTTTAAAATGTTTATGAACGACTTGTTCGACAAATGTTTTATCAAGCGATGTCATCAACCCTAGGAGGTGATTTACGAGTACGAGGTAGAGCGTTTTCTAATTCGCGAAAATATTAAGAGTCAAATGGTGCCTAGTCACAAAATTAATTCTCTACTTTTCAGTTGTTGTTTTTACTTTTTGAAACTTTCAGAATAGTTATCTGAACTGGATGTATGAGAGAGAGCTAGTGCTTTACAGTTAGCTATGTCTTTCGGAGATGAAATTGTCGGGTTATTATATTCAAAAATTGAAATTTGTCTGTTAGTGTAAACTCTAGAGATATGCTTATATAACTCTGTCCCACAATTGTTTTCCTGTAATACTATTATTTATGTATTTTATATATATCATGCACAGTTCTTTTTGATTTCGGCGTTAGAATTTTCTAAAAAAATCATGAAATTGCTTTACGAAAAAAAATTTGTTAGGGTTGGTAATCGCTTAAAAATATTCCAAGACCTCCTCTGATTTTTATACGCTATTCTGCAATCCTTGCTCCATCCCGGTTTTTTTATACATATTTTTATTTATTAAAGCTATTTTAATGAATGTATTAGTACTTTCAATGAATACTTAAGTGATGTCCTATGTAATTTCATCAATACAATTAACATTTATTATATCCCCGGTAATATTTGCGAGAGATGAAAAAAGAGTCCATTTAGCTGTTTCATAAATGAATTTATTGCTGCGAGTGGAGTTTTGTTTGATTAGATTTGCAGGATAGAATATCACTATAAATATTGTATCATGCAAATCTAATCACTATAAATAAGTATATGTTGCATAAGTAAGAAATTGTATATATATAGAAGTATAAGTAAGAAATTGTATATATAGAAGTATAAGTAAGAAATTGATCACTATAAATAAGTATCTGTTTTAAATATCCTGAAAAGTAAGATGGAAGGGGATCAAAGAGCCAAATATATTGAATAAAACTTTCGTGGGTAGATGAAAATAAGTTGGCAGGTTGTTGTAAACAAGGCAGAGGTTATTCGAAATAATTTTTTCTATTTGCACTCCTCTTAGGTTTTTTTTATTGCCCAAAAAAGTTCTGGGTCCATTTAAATCCCCAAGAAAAATAAAAGGCACAGGGAGTTAAGTGATGAGGTTATGAATGCACGTGATGCAATACGTGATACCAATACAGTTTTAAAGCAGGAATAAAGTACATATTGATGTAAAATTTTAAATATAAATCCGTACTGCATTAGTTTGTAAATGGATCTGAGTGATAGGAAAAGCGTGGAATGTCAACAAAGTGCCCCCCCCCCCGCGTTTTGGATGAAGTTGTCTTTTCTAAATATACAGTAATGGTGAATGTTGGTAATATCTTTAACAGTTTAATAAGTTCCTTGGAGGGCACTGCAATGGAATTGTATTTGTTGGTGATATTCTTTAGTTCTGCAATTTTATTTCTGTTTTCTCTACAATTCCAGGAAATCAATCAAGCCATAGGTATAGAAGGGAAAAGAAAATAAAGCCTCTCTAAATTTGAGATGATTACGAAGGATCCTCATCCGTCATCATTTTGTCTTTCTCTGAGAGATAAACTTTGAAAGCTTCTTCATCATCACAATGAGACTCGTCAGTGTTCTTGTTCAGTCCTTTTAAAGAAGTTCATCTGAATTTTCATTATGGAGGGGGCCCTGATTCGAATGGAATTAATCAGTGTTTATTTTAAAGGCTCTATGACTATAATTAAAGAGAATACCGATTAGTTTCCTGAGGCGAAAGACTCTTTATAGGCAGATAGTTCTATCTCTTTCGAACAAGCAATGGATGGGTCTTCTACTTTGTGCGATGAAAATAAAAACACATCTTTAATCAGAAAAATATACTTTGTCGATACAACCAAATCCAAGAAATTATCGTTTTTTCGTTATTAAAAAAAAGGAAGGTAGGTATTCTGAAAAATACGTCAGTGATTTTAATTCACGAAACGATTTTAGGAACGGTGGGGGAAGTAGAATCTGTTAAACAAAGAAATATTGGCGTTTTATGAATAGAAGTATAATCTTCTAAACAAGCAGAGAAAATACTACAAAATAAAAACTACATTAAATAATATTCAATGTCTCATTACTCTTTGTACCTAACGCGCTGTGTCATCTCTGAAATAGATCTCATGTAATATGAAGAACTTGGTGTATTAGAGACAATAAAAGACCAAAATATTAGCACTTCGTATTGATTAGGAAGACCAACAACCTTAGACAATGGCATGGTAAGGGCGGAGGTGAAAGCAGAGCCGTGTCAGATAATCGAGGAACAGTCAAACACTCTTAACCAACCTTGGTCGACCCTCCAAGAACATTTGCAGCAGACTGGTACAAAAAGCAGAGCAGGTGTTTGGGTCCCGTATAACCGATCTGAAGAAAATAAAGCTAATGATCCATCACATACAATTTATTTCTTCAGCAGCCCAATACAGAAGAGTTTTTTTTTATCACTTGATCACTGGAGATGAAAAATGGGTTCTCTATGATAATCCGAAACGCAAAAGACATTGGCTCTCTCCGAATGAATCGCCAAGAAGTATAAATAAGCCACGTTTACACCTCAAAGGAATGTTTGGTGGGTTATTCGAGAGATCGTTTATTTTGAAGAGCTGAAATGTGTGTGTGTGTGTGTGTGTGTTTCTCACTAAGTTTCTCCTTAATACTTACGGGTCCCTAAAAGTGATAGTGAAACTTCGTCATCAATGTGCTTCTTTGACTTCTCATTCTTATCAATTTTTTCTTTCATTTTGTTTATATTTCTAAAACCATCCTTTGTCCATGCTACATCACCTCCAAACAGCAAACACGGGAAGAAAAGCTACCTTTTTTACATCACAGCCGTGGAGCCAACACTGTTCTATAGTTCACCATTATAACTATAATAATTATAGTTCAACATTAGTAACTATAATTCTGAATGCTACCAATATATATTTCTGTTTTGGTATCATAATCAACTGTAACTTTCTCATGGATTGGTTAGGTTCGGTTTTATTACTGTGGTATTAGAAGCAACCCGAGGGCTATTGGCGACGGATTTCGTAATTTGGAATTTCGGTCAAGTGACGAAGACGACACCTGATCTGGCACTGCCTCTCTTAACTTTCGCATGGAGAGACAACTGTGGAAACTTAAGCTGTTGAAATTAACTTACAGTCATCGAAATTTTTTGGAGATGCAAGGCCATGACTTTCTGTTAGTTAAAAGAACCGAAAAAAATGAATAAAATAGAATAGCTGGAGAAGCAGGATAAAATAATTTAATTCTACATCTATTAAATGTACTACATTTTACTAAAAAAAATCTATTTCTGTATCGCGCACCTTTCTATTCAAAGATTTTTGTCTCTTTTTCATGTATCATTTTTTCTTTTCTGATTTTGTAGTTAAAAGGTAGACGGTTACTGAAATTAAGCTTAAGGATACTGCAGCATATTATCCATCGCACAAGTTGGCTGCAGTTCCACCTTTCCTATGCACGAGCCGCTACCGATGGGTTATCTAATGTATATGTCATAAAATCAAAACAGGGCTTTTTCTCTTGGTATGAACAGAAATTTGGTTTTAAAAATCCATTCAAATTTTTAAAAAAAAATGAGACACAGCTCAAAATATTTTTATTGAGCTTTTTATTGACTTTGTTCAACAATATTCTGATTTTAAACAAATATACACTGATAGTTCTAATTCAACAAATCTTGTCGGTGTCTTATTTATAATTCATAATTCATTTCGTGATTTTAAACTTCTTCCTTCATGTTCTGTTTTTACAGCGGAGATTTCTGCTGTTCAAAAAACGTTAGAAAGTGTCTCCAATCAACCCAATGTGAATTTTACTGTCGTCACGGATCCCACGAGTGCATTAGAATTTCTAAGTCATTCAAATAATTCCTCTCTCACCTATTAATTATTGATACATTAAAAACAATTCGTAAGCTATAGACGGACAACATTCAGGTGATTTTTTTGTTGGATTCCTTCTCAAGTTGGTATCATGCGCAATGAGGCAGTAGGTAGTGTAGTTAAATTAGCAACCGGTGCAATATCTCCCACAATTCCATATTACGATATATTAAAATATATTAAATCAGTTGTGGCGATTCTCGCCACAAATTTATGTATATTTTCAGATTAAAACACCACGACAACTTAAAACGCAGTGTGAGAGAACTCTACCATTCTTCCATAGAGTTTATCGCGCTACATTTCTCTCATCTTTTCCTTTCGCGCTTGCTTACTAAATATGTGTTTATCCACTAGTTGGATGTAGATAGGTTCTGCGCAGCAAGTGTTTGTCGTGGATTATATTTGCTGTAGCTTAGGATTTTAAATTAAGGTTTTATTCAGACGTTTCCGGTGGCTTTCAGAAATGTATTCATTCAAGACTACCTAATCTGATAAGTGGAGTCTGAACATGAAGAGGTGCCAACAAGAACATCTCCTTACGATTATTTATAGCCACAGGCAGGATTGATTCATATTGAAATTTTATTTCTCATTGGCATTCAATATCACTGTGACGACAGGATGTAATTGTAACACGTTTACGAAGGACACTCGAGACTTTCAAATAAACATCTGATGCCACTGTGTGTAACTATTGTGTGTTTGCCCTCTTATTGTACGATAAATCTTAATTGAACGCTCTGCTTTTAACGCTATTCTATTTCAACATTTTAAATCTTGTACTTTATTTTTAATTGACTTTGTCAGGGATTTTTTCCATCCAGTTATATTTAATTTCTTATTTGACATTAGCTTTACCCCATTTTCATATAATTTTATTAATTTACGTTTAATTCTCTAACCAGGGTCTGAATTTTAAATTGATTTAAACTATTAAAATAATAACAAAAATCCCCTTGAGTTGGGCACAATATATCTCATTAAGATCAAGTACCAGAAATGTTAATTAATCAATCAACCTTTGGAAATATTTTCAGATAAAACACTTTAAAACTGACACCAACTGCGTATGATTCTACAGCAAAACCTTCCCCGGTCAGAGCCTTTTCCCTGCCCAAATAGTTTTCCTCGCGTTACCAGCTCAATGCCGGCTAAGAATGCAACAGATTAGTATCAATACATCGCCGGCCTGTTAATCTGTTGGATTGGACATCATAAAACTTTTTTTCCCATTTTGAAGTATTTCTATAATTTTTTTAAAATTTTTTATTTTGAAGCAAAGGTTAGCATATCCAGAGAAAAACGAAACAAAAACATGTTAGAAACAACGTGTAATCTATATACAAGAAACGTTAAACACAAAAATCCCCAAAACCAAACACAAGTCAAAGGGAAAATAAGGGGCGAGAGAAAAAGAGGAAAAGGTCACTGGGGTCCCTTTAGTGCTTGACCCATCTAAATTAGATGGGTCCCTCAGAGAACCGCGGATTCTGGAGCAGTAAGAATAATTTCAAGTTTCATTCCTTAGGAGTTTCAACATTTCAGAGAGAGAGTCTATAAGATATTTTAGAGTTATTTGATATATGTATGAACTATGGCAATATATAAATGGAATATTGTTAAAAATACCTTAATTGCTTCAAATAAATGAGAATCCGGCTGCAATGATGTTTCTTGGAAAACGGGTAAGGCTAGAAAAATTCAATTGCTTTCTTCACACGTGGATCGGAGAAAGAAAACAAACTTTATTTCAATTAATGGGGTTGTGCAAGAATCCTTTAAATGGATCCTGATGTATTTTGTACTTTTATTTCGAAACAATGGGTTCGGTAATTGAGAAATTTATCGTAGACTGCATCGAGACAACTAACTATCGATTGGCCACGTTTCATTGATCTAAGGGTGTAAGTGTTGAAATTCAATGCTGATAGAATTGACCTTGAATAGAATTTCAATTTACGGATCCTTTTCTCCATTTTATTCGAAGGAATTGATTTTCATTTTGCAACCTCCCTTGATCCATAGTGATGTACAAACCATTTATAAACAGGCGTCAGAGTGACAAATAATCGATAAACTAAAATCCAGCTATCGATTTCTGACTCTCTTTACCCACGCATTCATCACTCTCGTTTATTACGGAAAGCTACATTGAGCAGCTGGAGGATATCGGTGAGTGTCAGTAGATCTTATCGCAAAGGTTGAATTAGTCCGAGTTCAGCAAATAATTTTATAGAAAGATATTTCGATTGGATCGTCAGAGATAGCATTTATTATTATTTTTGTCAAATGTATAAAGTGAAGTGCCGAGAAAATGCTAACTCTTCTTTTCAATTTATATAAACAATAAAATGTCTATTCCTTATGATAAGAAAGTTATTACAATTCGTTCTTAATTATTCATAGATGCAGTTTAATACTGAGTATTACGATTCTCCAATATTCAAAGTGTCTTCTATTCCATTTAACATGATCAAATGTTTGGAGATAAAACTAGGAGACGAGGATTTGAAGAATGAAGTCTCTAGCATCCCGAAGTATCTTTTCAAATCAATCTGCTGGATTGGACTCGTTGAACAATCCGATAAATGTCTATTGTACCGTACGACAACCGCCCTGTTTCAGTTCGCGATTGTTTTTATTTCCTTGAGTATGTGGATTTCGTCTTTCATAGCGTTCGACACTCAAAATTTTAAGATAACCATTGCTTATGTGATCGGCTACTCGTTCGCTTTGGGGGTGTATTTCTCAATGCGTCACAAAAGGAAGATCTTGACAACCACGCTCCGAAAACTGAATCAATTTCCTGGGCCATCCGGGGAAAAAATAAATTTTGCGATACTTCTACTTTGTTGCATTCCATTTGTGTATTCGATTTTAAAACCAGTCGTCTACAACGACGCACGTGCTATAAGATTCGAAGCGTATGGTTATTACGTAGAAAACAGAGTAGCACAAATAGTGCTCATCAGCATTAAAAGTTTTTTTTACGCGCTCGTGCAACCAACGAGCACGACCCTAATAGCCCTATTGTATTGTACGCTTTGCCAACGCTGTTGTGTACTCCTTAACCACATCTCTCAAGTAATTCAACTCACTTCCCCTGACGCTTTTTCCTATTCTAGACAAATGGATGTTCTCAAGTGTAAAATTAAAATTGACGAAATCTTAGACAGTATCCAAAACGTTTTTTCCTTGCCATCATTCTTCATGATCGTAGCGAATTTCTTCACGACAGGTACAGTGATAGGATGGTTTTTGTTCCTCGATTCTTCTATATATCAGCTGAACGAGATTGCGGAATCTGTGTACCACATCACGACTGATTTCGGCTGCATGATCGTTGTTCTGTGGGTGGCCGGGGGAATACCTGTTCAGCTGGAGAAATTAAAAGATACTTTTTACAAAACCCTGAGTTTGCGGTACATTTTTCGCTGCAGCGTGGAAGAACCACAATTGAAAAAAGAATTGTTTGGAAAAATAAATTTTGTGCTTACGGGTTGCGATGTTATTTCATTCAAGAAAAGCACTATTTTGACTGTTTGTGGAACTTTGCTAACATACACTGTTCTTATAGTTAGCACTAAATCATAGTTAAAATTCAAAAGCATACTTTCATTAGCACTGAAACTAAAAAAAAAATATATTTGAATAAAAGTTTGATGTATTTAATTGTAGCGTTTTATTCATTCAGGATAGTCGTAGCTAAATTTAAAATAATTTCAAAATTAGGTGTAATAAATTCTGTTAAATATTAATAAACTTTAAACCTAATAAACTACATAGTCATCACTCCGACTGACACATTTGTCGTAGCGGAGTACAAACTTTCCATTACCCTCGTCATAAAAAGCAGCTTCTAGTGCTTTCAGCCAATTCCCTATGCTGTCTGAAGCTCGTTGTCTGAGCCAAACTTCGGCCTTCCTATCCCACGTTTCCTGCAAGCAAAGAGATGGAAATTGGAGGGAGTTAAGTCCAAGCTATATGGAGGGTGATCAAACACGCTCCACATGTGTCTTGGTGGCCTCTGTAGTGCATTGTTATGAAGAAGAACAATGCCTGAACTTCTGTGCTTGTTTTTGAATTTCCCTTCGTAGACGCTCAAGAGTAACGCAATACGAGACTACAGTGAAAGTCATGCCTCGTTCCACGAATTTTAACCCTTTTAGTCCCAGAACAAACTTTCTGCTGAAAAAGGTTCGCTTAAACTTCTTCTGTTTACTCAGTAAATAGGAATGCAGCCGCTGTTTGGAGTGCTTTTTTGTTTCTCCACATTGAAAATCCTGTAACGATTTTGTTCAAAAAATTTTCTTCACCATGATATCAATGTAGAAACGTTCAGGTGGCACCCATTCGCGTGTTTTTTGATGGTCGGACAGCACTTTCGGAACCCATCTCGCACAAAGTTTTGCGGTACTGAAGTCTATCACTCACGATGATATAGAGAGCTGACCGTAAAAATTTCTGGAACGAATCGCTCAACACACCATGATTTTTTCGAACCACTTAATTCCCTCTCTAAACAATATCGTGGGTTGACAATCGTTTTCTTACCTTTCCACCTGCATCATGAATATCAGTACCTTGTTAAAAGTTTTTGCATCATTGTTACACTTTGCTGTCCTTCACGAGAGTTTTTCCGTACACATTCTTTGATCCTCACTAAATTTCGGCAGCATTGTATCCCCGAGCATGCAGAAATCGAAAGACAGCACGCACTTCATACTTGGCGGGATACTATTATTGTTCAAGGCATATTTACATGCTTAATGCGCGATCAGAACTAAGAACTGTAACCTGATGCGATTGATGGGCATACTAGAGAAATTGCGCAACACATCTGTCTAACAACGTTTTGGATTTTCATGGGAGTTTTTATTTTGCGAAAAAAATTGTCTTTGTGCATTGAATCTCTTTTTAAAATAATATTTGAATGTATATTATTAGAGCTATAACTGTATTTTTGATATTATTCCGAAGTCGTAACTTTGAAATAATTAAGCTTTTATCACTAAAATAAATAAAATGCCTTTTAAATAACGATTAATATTTAATTAGTTCAATCAATAATTTTGTGTTTTTTAAATTAAAAAAATGAAAAACAAACAAACTTATATAATATCCAAGCAAGTGAGGGCTTTTACTATCTTGCTTAAAATATTAATTTGACATATATGTATCAAAGTTTATACCAATGAATATAGTTACCGTAAAACTTGAAATTTATTGAAGTTTTATTTGACTTACAATTGTCTGTACATTTCAGAATCAAATTACCGTAAAGTTTTGTGTATTTGGCATCAAAGTATATTTGAAATGTATAAAACAATACCCATTCAAAATAAGTAAGCTCTCTTATCTAGATTTTGTGATGGCCTTTTTTTTTTTAGCTGCTTGCCACCTTCTCAACACCATGAAGCGATGCGAATCACTAATACATTCTCGCCTTGCTATCGAGGCGGCAGTTTAGAACATCTAATTTCTGCATACACGCATTTATGCAAATTGCTTTATTGTTGGAACAAACTCATATGGATACAGCCAGGAGACGTCTCTTCTCGTGTAAGTTAGAGCGCATAGGTTAATGTATAATTTTTCAGAGTACATTTAGATCTTGACCCCGTAAGGCGGGTTTTTCCTTGCTTTTGATATAATTTTGTTTTAGTGACCACAAAAGCGAGTTAAGTCAAAAATGGGCTGTTCGGCAGCCTTGTATATTTTACAAATAGTGTAAATATTTGTTTAGGTATAATTGGTACGTAGAGACTGTAAATAAATGTAATAGGAAAGAATTGCTCTCCCTCTATTCCCTGTTGGATTATTATTCTTTATTGTCAAGTATTCTGCGTGTGCGCCTGCTGTATTAGTATTTATACCTACGCAGCTATCAGACGAGCTCAGCAGCAGCAGTTAGAAAAGACGTTCTTGTCTTGCTAATACGAATGCTGCTATGGTGATTTGACTACTGTTTTCCTCTGCTGGACCTGTTCAGATTTTCTTCTCTCCATCGACAGTCCAGATCAGCTGAGTTCATTTTGTGCCAGTAGAACATATCTCACTTCATAAGTTCCTAGCTCTCTCTTCTCAACATAATCGCAATTATCTATGGCAGTTTGTTTGGATATTCGAATCTTGTTCGCATTCGCGTTTAAGAGGACACTCTCAGTCCTTCATCACTATATTCCTTGTCAATTATCCATTGACTATTAATGTAAATATTTGAACTAACTTCATTATTGTTCTCTTTGAACGAGTGATATTCTCATGCACAATACTAATTTAAAAGACAAATATTGATATCTTAAATATAAAATTGTCCTGGACTATTTCCAACCTACCTATATGAATCAGGGGAAGTATGGTGTATGCTTACACATTTAATTACTCCTTGAATTTGGACCAGGAAATAGATCATCTCAGTACTGCTATCTGTATATCTAATCATGCTTGCTATAAAGTTGCGTTTAATTCTAAAAATTATTTAGATTGTGATAAGGTGCCCCTCTCTCGGATTAATATTTAAATTTAAAACTATGAAGACTGGAATTAACTGCACTTAGTAAATGTAAAGAGACTAAAAGATCATAAAAGGAGAGCGAGAGAGGAAGACTCTGATCAAGGAAAATAGTGAAATAAATTAATTGACAATACTACTTAAGTAACACGAGACTAACCTTTGGTGCAATTAATTTTATTTCAATAGATAATTGAAAGTTAAGGTTTCACAATACTGAAATTGACATACCTGAAAGATAAGATACGTGGTGCGAAGTTTAGATTAATTCATAAAGAAAGGTGAGTGCATGAGTCGCACACATTCTTGTCGTACTTGTGTAGAATGCATCTACAATAATTTCAGGATGAAGCAAGGTTATTGAAAGCTGGAAAAACTTTGATTTGAAATAATAAATTTATTTTTAAACCCTTTTGAAGTGTGTGAGAGATGGAGTTTAATAGCGCAAGAACTAGATATGGCTATGATGGGCCAAACAAGGAGTAAACGTGATCAAGACGTTTGAAAAAGATTAAAATTTGTTCAAAAGGAGTGTCAAAAATAGAGAATGATTGTTAGGGTATCCTAGGGCCATGTGTTGACAACGCCCCGGGATACCCTTCCCATCCCAAATAAACAAGTAGTCGATCTAGTCCCTGTAGTTGATCGTCAGTGATCGACACCTGGTTATAGTGAGAAGTAACAGGAATCGAATCGGAAGTATTCGGAAAGGCTTCAATCGAAGCAAGTGGATTGGTAAGATAAAAGTTTAATATTTAGCTCTGATTCAGGCACGTCGATACATTTGAATAGAGCGATCTTTTATAATCTGAGAGTAAACTTAATGAAAAGTATTTGTATTTTTCTGACGTCTCTCTTATTTGTAAACTTATTTAAACTTTACAATGTATGTAAATTTAATTAAAGAGGAAGAGATGTTATAAACCTAAGGAAAAAATAAGTAAAAACATTTCTTTAAATCAAGCTTTTATTTAAAGATGGTCTAAATGGCATGAAATAATTTTTAAGCTCAAAAATAAATAATTAATAATAGCCGGAGGTGCTTATCTAAGATACCTAGGTAATTACGGATATATTAAATACTGTACCTAATTGTATAGTAGATCAAATGAAGTATTCACACCTCAAGCTGTATAAATCGCATATTTTGTATTTAAAAGTTTTTTTTTAATATCTTTTAGTCCATCTTTAAATAAAAGCTTGATTCAACTTTTTAACTTATATTTATTTAATTCCGTTTAGTCTGAAAATTTAAGACGTAAAGCTAACCCGTAATTCACCGTCCCTATATTGAAATATATTTTAAGATGCGCTTAGTTGGTTAAAATTTTGAATAACGTTGGTAAACATTGCGTTTAATGTAACCTAATCAGTTTACATTAATCACTATTACATGCTTTTTACTCAAAATAATTCATTCTTTGCAAGCAAAATTCTTTCGTTATTATTTCCACTCGCAATTAAAATTTTTCTAACCAATCAGATGATGCTTCAAATAGTGTCCCCAAATAAAGTGAAAAATAAACGCATGCACTTAGAATAGGAAAAAAAAAATGAATTGCAACATGTTACCTGGATTCACAGAAACACCTAAATTCAAAATATCATGGAATTCTCTTTGACAGCTTACGAAAAATTCAAATTCAAAATAATGATCCAGTATCGGAGCATATCTTAAAAATGTAATCTTTTACTTACACTGCTGACAATTAAAATTGCAACCCCGTGAAGGAAAGCAAACTAAAAAAAAAAAGATATTTATTGTGCGTGAACAGTATGGCACGAAGACAAAATTATTAAATTTTAAAGCAGTTTCTGGATTAACAGGGGTGTGAAATTAGTAGAAATATCTACCACCCCTGACAGCTGAAACGGCCCTTACACAGATAGGCATGGAGTCGAACTAGTATTCGATGGCAAAAAAAAGCAACTCATTCCAAGCTGCTTCAAGTCCATGCCACACTTCATCAACCGCATAAGCTGGAGATGGGTGGTGGGTCAGTCTCTCAACAAACCATGAGTGGATGGGAGATAGATCTGAAGAACCTGCAGGTCAGGACAACAATCGAATACCAGGTGTATCTAGGAAGGTCAAAACACGACGTACAACACGTGGTCTTGCTTTATCTTTTTGGAAGATGGCGTTTGTCAGGCCTTGAAGATAAAGCACAACCATTAGGCGTCAGATATCAGAAATGTACCTATCTGTGTTCAAATGACCATCGATCCGAACTAGAGATGTGTGTGTCGTGTATCCAATGGCTGTCCAAACCATCACACCAAGTGCAGGGCCTCAATGCCTATATCGAATGCTAACAAGTGACGAGCGATCTCCTCAGAGTCTTCAGACACAAAACGGCCATCAGAATACTGCCCGCAGAACCGGGACTCGTCTGAAAAGATGACATCTGAAAAGATCACTCCTGTACCCAACTTTGTTGTTCGTTGCACCAGAGTCGTCGCCTCTTCTTAAGCTGCATTGTCAAGGAAGCCAAAGTGATGTACGCAGTGCTGACAATCCAAGCTGCTGCAAACGTCGTCGCACCGGACGAGCGGATACTGGGTGTGCTGCAAACATGTTCATTTCCTCACTAATGATCGGTGATGCGGTTGTAAGGTTTTGCAGGGCCGATCTCACAATATGTCTGTCCTCTCGGGCGTTAATCAAGGGAGGGTGTAGAGATCCCACATGCCGTTCAATATGACCCTCAACAACCCACTGATTCCATATTCACGCATGACAGTGGTTGGATTTCGACCAGTGGGACAGGCAATATCCCGGAACGATAATCCATACTCACGATAGACAACGATCCTGCCTCTATCGAATTCCGACATTTGCTTGTAAGCATTTCATCTTTTTATTCGAGGAAAAACACGATATTCTGAGGAAACTCCGACCTTACTAACCGCTTTCCGTATGATAAATCCACTACACCTCTTTTCTTGTATGCAGTTCTTCCGATGTCGTTTCTCCCTCCTTTGTCGTCTAAATGCTCTGAAATACTAAACATTTGCATATCCCAACTTCTTCTTCCTTTCTTGTGATTTTGCCGTTCTTCAGATCATTCTTTCTTGGTGTTGCACTTTTAATGGCCAGCAGTGTATTTATAATACTTAATCATATATCACGGTAATCTGCAGCAAACTTTTATTTTTGAACATAAAATTTAAAGCATCATTTTATTCCGTTTATAAAAAAATAAACAGAAGAATTAAAGTAAAAAATAAATAGAAACTCCATATTAGATAAAATTTGAAAATGCTTCATAGAATAATCATGTGCACAAAGTTATCTAGTGTCTAGTTATAAAATAGTTCCATTTGTTAATACATTGGGAAAGTAATGATTGAATTCGTTATTGAACAAGAATAATATTCAAAGTAGTATTCAGTACTCACTGCAGGTTTATTTTATACAAATTCATTATCAGTGTATTTCCCTCCGAGAGACAAATATAAATTTTGTCCAAATGCCGAAATAAATATAAAAGTAATATTTTTGGCACATGCACGCGTTGCATTACAAAAAAAAAATCACCTAAACACTAATGATACGACTCGAACATCAAAAAGACACTCAGTGATTAATCTAACTCGAATCGAAATATCCAGCTTCAAGTGTTGCATTAAGAGAGAAATTTTTTTTTTAATGAAAACTTTGCTCTAGTTAAAGTATTCAATCTGATACTTTGGTCCACAGCGAACAACCGCTTTCCGATCCCTTTGTAGAACGCTGTAATGGGTAGAGAACACTTCTCTGCGATTTATGAGATGCACTGAATGAGAGAAAGTTCCATTTCAAACCAAAGGCTCATGTAATCTTCCAATGGCTCATGTTTAACGAACATAGTTTATATGATAAGCAGATTTCTGAAGTAAAAAATCAGTATTTGGAAATACAATTATCTCTTGGTACTTTATAAAATACTTTGTAAATAAAAGAGAAATTATTAACTATATATTCATTATAATTATTTATATTAGAATATAAAGAATAAATGAATTAAAAATATAAATTAAAGAAATTTATACAATATATAGTAACATTACGCAATAAGATTTAACAAAAAAGACCTAACTTTTTTAGAATAATTCCGTAATGGAGAGAGAGAGAATAAATTCATTCATGCAATGCAAAATGGATGTTCAGCCATTTCCAAAATTATATCTTTATGTGTGCACAACTATAAGGCAGGCATTTTAGCCCCTTTTTTGCTCCAAATCATAAAATGTTAATCCTAATTTTTTAGACAAACTCAACAAAACAAATAAAGGAACACTACGAGGCTAACAGATGTCATAAAGAAAAACAAGTGATTTAAAAAAATGATTAAAAACAAAAATGCTGTATTACGTATTTTTAAGAAATCGTTTTTTTCCCCCAAAAATTGCCTGCTACTTTCAACGAAAAAACATGTGACTTACGTTCAAGTTTTCAAAGGAAAGAATATCAAGGTATAAAGAACAAATTTGCTATATTGAAATCATTATCGCACCCAAAAATCGCCAATCGCCTAAGGACATTCAATACTTCTGTTTGACACAAAGTGTTACACTGAATTCCTTTAGCAACTCTCTTTCTCTCTCTCTTATATCAACAAAAATGTAAATAGGGAATTTATACAAAACATGAATAAAAGGGAATTAAATACTTTTGGAGAAATTCAATAGTTTGCCTGTTGAATTTAACTAAATCGGATTCTATTACAATCAATTGAACAGTCAGTTGGCTTTTATTCTGTAACATAATAAATGATCTACCCTGTATACTTGTTTACTGGTTTAAATCACTTTTCTCTACACGTTTATTGATTTACTAAATAGCTAAATCGGTCAGACTTACCTTTTGTGAAACAGAACCTTCTTTTAATTAAAATTATTTATTTAAAACTAGCAATAGTCCAAGATAGATGATCGTATAGCGGAGTGGAAATGCTCCGATCACACATGAGTTTAGGGAATTAAGATCAAGAACAATGATTCTCAAATGAAAAGACAATCATTTGATGCACTCATTAGTTGAATGAATGAACAAGTTTCAGTCAACGATTACATACCTGAAGGAGGACGAGAGTGGTGTTTCAATCGTGCGAGTGTCTCGCGTACATAAAACTCAAAGAGAATGAATGTTAAATGTCTATGTGACTCGCGGGTGTAACAAGTCTGTGTGAATGGGGCGAGTGTGTGAATGAGATTTTACGAATATGCCAAATTCTTGGCGAACTTCTTATTTAAGTGTCTCTCCAGGAGGGATGCAGAGCAACCCCGCAGAGGGAGAAAGTACCCTTTCCTTCTGAAATTGCGTTTCACACTTCAGATTTAACGTTCAATGACCCTCTCCGGGTCTTTCATGAGCAGAATCAAAGTTTCCAAGAGAGATTATCCCAAATTAAAACCTTTGTTTCATGATGCGTGGGAAATTATTTTCTAATCCTTCGCTCGTATCCTCTGTCAAGGGCCCTCTTCCATATGTTTATTTACCGAAAATGACGACCACACTTCAAACTCTGAACAGAGAGAGAAGATGTGATTTGTTTCTTGAGAGGCTATTGATACTTAAATTACCCTGCGAAGTTGCACTCAATCAGTTAGCTTCCTGATTTGGTTGAATTGATGCCAAACGTTAACGAGTAATAAGAAAAACTATGACTGTCTTCTTGGAAGAGGGGTTAACGAGATAGCTTCCAAGAAAAGCAAATGTTGCCATCGTGGAGAAGGTTACAGAAGATTCAGGATATCCTGAAAGCGGTTGATCAGTTGAGGGCTATTAGTGATGCATCTAGTAGTTTTGAACCACACTCTAATGACGAGAAGAACATTTCAGCTGGTACCACCTTCTCTAAACTTACACTCTCAGATTTAACTGATTAGATAGATTTAAAGTACATCATCTCCCCTACATCAAGACGGTTCTTGTAGCATCAGGACTTGAACCCACGATTCAATGAAAACTACCGACCACGAACTCTTGACCATCTTGACCATGACTTCTTGGCTGCAGCGGCCGTGTCAACGCTATAGAAAGAAAATATGTCCAAAAGTTATATTATGGTAAGACATATCATTGCATAATACACTAAAAAGTTATGCACAAACTATGTAAATATATATATATAACAAAATACAGATTAACATAAAGAGTGTGCATTTCATTCGATGAAGGGATTGAATCCTTTCAATGTCTAGAAACTATTAAATTTAAGGCTTCGGTCATCATAGGAACGTCATTCTATTTCAGAAAGTAAAATGGCCCAAATCGAAATATGGAATAGTGAAAATGCTTTTCGATTTTCTAAACGAAATCAAGTGGGTCATGGAAAAAAATTTACCAAAATTTCATGATAAAAATAGATTCGCTATTTTTAAGAGACCCAACCGCTCATTTAAATGATTTAAATACGCTACATTGAAAGGAAAATCATTTTTTGAGATCAATATTTCAAACTTTAATAGTGATCAAAATAAAACTGAAATTTGGCAATATAAAATCAAGTCAAACAATTGTATGCATTTCATCATGTTCGTTTGAACTACAAAAACGTACTATTTAGGTTTGTAATTTAATTTAGGAATTTGAAAACTGGTTTCAAAAATTTCGAAACAATCATGAAAGTTGTGGTGACTTGATTTTCTGTCGATATAAGCAAATTATTTCCACTTTCCAAATGGAATGCAGAGAGCTGTCATTCAGTTTATTAAGACATGAGCTCTTAACTGTCTATTAGACGTATCTTCCCTCAGAGAAAAATATTCCTCTATAAGCTTTATGCATATTATTAGCTATTTGGCAGCAGTTGTATTTGTTGGCAATTTATAACGCTTCCCTATTATTTGTTTCAGAGGTTAACCCCATAAATAATTACTAAACAGTTTTAAGTACACAAACATAATACAATGAGATGATTGACCTGATCAGTTTATTTTCAAAACATGAATTGTCTCTCTACCTCCAAATCATTTATAATCTATTCAATATTAAAATTCTAGCGAATTCGAGTCCGAGAGAGTTCTAAATGACGTCGCCCTCGAGTTGCTTCTGGGGCGATAGGGATTAATCGAGTGAATTAACGTGTGAAGATTTGAGCGGTTTCTTTAGCTCATTCCGAGAGAACATCGTTCGAAAACAATTTATGAAGCTTCACACTCGTTTACGCAATATTAATCACTAACTTCCAGTGGGTAGCGTAGATTTCCAGGTGCGAATCCTAAATTTTTCGCTCCTTTTACTAAATGTTACCTATAGAAATAAAAAAAAAGTATCACGAATGCATTACGCGCGCATAAAATTAAATTACTCATAGTTGAATATGTTAAAACGGATAAGTAACATACCACGTGTGTAAAATCGCAAAGCTATTTAAAAATGAACGTTTACCTTAACACTCCTATATATTTGACGAATTGGGTGAAACAAACAAGTCGACTTCCCAATAACTATCAAATTTAAGTGCACAAGAACCTTTTCACAAAGTATAAAATAAGCAATATTAACCCTGACCACTCTTCTAAATAACAAAAATTTGAAGAAATTAAATATCAACTGCTCACCGTCACGTCTATGTGTTGTTCAAGGACAGAAACCCGATAATTCAAAAATCAATGCACACATAATAATTTCATCTACAACGGATCGGCCGCTTCCGTTTTAAAACTCAAAAGGTGAAATTTGCTTTCTTATGAATAAAATATTTGACATGCTCTTAACTTTATATACATGTAAGTATATTTGTTTAGCTCAGTTTTTACAAATTTATTTTGAACCACTTCCACATGCCCAATTTCCTTGAAATTTTGTATCTATGTATTCTGGATGACATTACAATTATATCTGATCTAATGACCATGGCTTGATGCTGCAGACAGGATTAACCAGCTTGATAGCTCGCTGCCACCCCAACACCGTGGCGCCTGGGGCAATGGCCCCCTCTGCTCTCCCCCCACTACGCCACTGCTAACTAACCAATATCTTCCAACTTATTTCTTCTAAAGTGGTTGCTGTATCCTAGTGGTCATGATTGCGGACTCACGACCAATGTAGCTTCCGTCGAGTTGTGGGGAGTCCTACTGCCCCGTAAGACCCGTTGTGTATCGGGGCTAATACATGTTAAATCTATCGAAGTCTGAAGATTATCCATTGGCATGATGTGGAAACCTGGAGAGGGAGGTACGATTTCAAGTGTCGTCCTGGTCATGTAACCGAGGTTCAAAAATACGAAACTCGTTGCCAATGGCCCTCCTGTTGCCTTAAAGTGCAACGTTAATTAACAACTAATCTGCATGGAATTTTTTAGATATATAATGTTTCCAAAGCTGTTTTATTGTCTTTCCTTTAAATATTTTTTTTTTAGATTTCAACGGTTTTATGACCTTATTCATGGATAAATGTTTTACATCAGTTCGTCTTTCACTGTAAAAGGGGTATTATCACACGATTCGGCATTCTCCCCTAACTTTTGACCTGGATATTTTGAAATTATTTGAACATTTGTTACTTCATTAGGAATTTTTTAAATCTGTTAGAAATGAATTTGTCCTCTGCATCCCTGTTCAAGAACATGATTCAAAAGTGAAAGAGGCGCAACTCTTTACTTTCGATTATATATCCTCATAAAACTCAAAAAAAAAAAAAAAATGCGAAGCAAAATACTTAAAAATTGGAAAGACCTGAAAAATATTGGAAAAAATGTTGCAAAATTCCTGCAACAGATAAGAAACATTACGGTGAAAAACCCCTTACAAAAGTCCAGCTTATTCGAAAACATTTATTGGTTTGGAAAACAATGTTAACTAGAGAAACCTTTTAATGCAACAGTCTCAAGAATTACTTATGTTTAACGTATGTATAAGTATGCAAACAACCAGCACTCTTGTGTTATATAGCAGACCACTAGAGCCACTAATAATCTCTTTTATTTTTTTTTTCGAAAATTCTCTTCAAATAAGATTTCGGTTGATTGAATTGTGTTAAAATTTAAGCCTAATCAACTTCAAGATCAGATAATTTAATGTGAAGGACTTATGGAATATATATCACTGCTGGCCATTAAAATTGCAACACCAAGAAAGAATGATCTGAAGAACGGCAAAATCACAAAAAAGGAAGAAGAAGTTGGGATATGCAAATGTTTAGTATTTCAGAGCATTTAGACGACAAAGGAGAGAGAAACGACATCGGAAGAACTGCATAAAAGAAAAGTGGTGTAGTGGATTTATCATACGGAAAGCGGTTAGTAAGGTCGGAGTTTCCTCAGAATATCGTGTTTTTCCTCGAATAAAAAGATGAAATGCTTACAAGCAAATGTCGGAATTCGATAGAGGCAGGATCGTTGTCTATCGTGAGTGTGGATTATCGTTCCGGGATATTGCCCGTCGCACTGGTCGAAATCCAACCACTGTCATGCGTGAATATGGAATCAGTGGGTTGTTGAGGGTCATATTGAACGGCATGTGGGATGTCTACACCCTCCCTTGATTAACGCCCGAGAGGACAGACATATTGTGAGATCGGCACTGCAAAACCTTACAACCGCATCACCGATCATTAGTGAGGAAATGAACATGATTGCAGCACGCCCATTATCTGCTCGTCCGGTGCGACGACGTTTGCAGCAGCGTGGATTATCAGCACGGCGTACATCACTTTGGCTTCTCTTGACAATGCAGCTTAAGAAGAGGCGACGATTCTGGGGCGCCGAACAACAAAGTTGGGTACATGAGTGGCACAATGTCATCTTTTCAGACAAATCCCGGTTCTGCGGGCAGTATTCTGATGGTCGTATGCTTGTTTGGAGGCTTCAAATAAGCCGTTGGTTGCCTGCTTCAATTTGATATCGACATTTTGGCTCAGCACCTGATGTGATGGTTTGGGAAGCCATTTGGCATACAACACGCACATCTCTAGTTCGGATCGACGGTCATTTGAACACAGATCGGTACATTTCTGACATCTTACGCCCAGTGGTCGTGCCCTATCTTCGAGGCCTGCCAAACGCCATCTACCAACAAGATAATGCAAGACAACATGTTGCACGTCGTGTTTTTACCTTCTTCGATGCACCTGATAATAGATTGTAGTCGTGGCTTGCACGGTCTCCAGATCTGTCACCCATCCACTCATGGTTTGTTGAGAGACTGACCCACCACCCCTCTTCAGTTAATATGTTTGAGGAAGTGTGGCATGGACTTGTAGCAGCATGGAATGAGTTGCCCGTTTCTTTCATCTAATCCCATTTCGACTCCATGCCTAACCGGTTAATGGCCATTTTAGCTGTCAGGGGTAGCAGCTATTTCTCTAATTTCAATTCCCTGAAAATCTCCAAACTGCTATCAAATTTAATCATTCTGTCTTCTTGCCATACTGTTTACATCCAATAAATATCTTTTTTGTATTTTCTTTCCTTTACGGTGTTGCAATTTTAACGGCCAGCAGTGTATTTATAATATTCACTTAAACCAGATAAACTTGATTACTTGTTAATTTTAATGTAATTTCAGCAATGACTTCTTGTTAATTTTAATGTAATGATATGTCAGTAATTCTCTTGGACAATGGTGTTTAGTGTGAGGATGCGCAAAGTGATGCTCGGGGGAACTTGAAATTAGTAGGTTCATGATCTCTCATGCAAGATTTTAATTAAAGTTACGAAATAAATAGAATCACATAACTCTCATTTAAATTAGAACTGAAAATGATATTTGTAATTAAATTAATTGTGTAAATTATCATGTATGTGTATAGTTTGTAATAAATGAATATTTTGATTTTTTTTAATACATACACATTATATGTTTTTTATAACATGCATTACATAATTAAGTAATATATTTTATACTTTATTTTATATAATACATAATATAAAATATATAATATAAAATACAACGTATGAAACATAAAAAAGAAAATTTTAAAAAAAATATGAAATTTAAAATGTAATAATATAAAATATATAATGTAATTTACAATGTAATATAATGTCGAGTCATAAATAACATCCGATGCAGTTAGGTAGAATCTGTTGTTCCTATCTACCCATTATGCTATGGACAAGCGAGTTTTTGCTTTCACTGAATAGATAAGGATTCATTGTGTCTCCGCACAACTGTTTGTAAGTTATAATAAACTATCGTTTCTAACCCTTAAAATGGAGATGAAAGATGTTCGCGCGTCATGTGATGCTTTGGAAATTTAAACAAGGTAATAGTGCTTAGGCGGCAGCTGAAAAAGTATTCAATGCATACGGCGAAGGAGTAATTAAGTTTGTGTAGTTAGAAATTGGTTCGCCAAATCACGTTCTTAGATGTGACCTTCTGACTTTGACGACAACCTTTTAAAGGCGATATTGGAGTAAAATCTATGTCATTCAAAGAGAGATATTATAGAAAGGTTGAATTCCCGCTCACACATCACAATCAACCGTTTATTGCCACCTTGAAAAGTTAAGGAGGAAGGGTACCTCCCAATGTCACTAGACGAAAGAAGGAAAACCACATGTCAATCGCCATAAGTCTGCATCTACGAGTAAAGCTCGAGTCCTTTTTAGACAATATTATAACAGGCGATGAAAAATGGTTACCTATAACAATATTATCCGCAAAGGACAGTGGCTTGATAAGGATCAACCACCCTTAATACATACTAAGGCAAACATCCATGAAAAAAAAGATTTTATTGTGTGTATGGTGGGATTGTTGAAGCATAATTCATCGCGAATGTTTGGTCAAATTGAACGATTACGGCGGATGTATACGCTCAGCAGCTGCAAAGAGTGAAACTATGAAAAGTCGTAAAAACGTCATTCTTTGAAAAAAATTCTTGAACTTGGTATACTCTGTTTTACCACACACACCTTACTTCCCTAATCTTACCCCACGTATTATTAGCTTCTCTGTTTATTACAAATCTTTTTTAATGGAAAAAAACTCCATTCCAAAGAGCAAGTCATTTGAGCTGTCGAAAATTTTATCCATTCCAAATCAACCACATTTTACAAAGATGGAATTGTTAAGTTGCTATGCACAAACAGGACGATAGGAGAAGGTCATACATAATAGCGGCGAATACTTAACAAAGTAATATAATTTAGTTATTTAGTAAAAGCAAAATAAATGCCTGATAAAAGAAAAACGGGAGTTATGAACTCGACCTCGCGATACATAATGCACAGGTAACACAAAATATTTATATCTTGGGGGTACGCGATGAAAAATGTTCGGAGATGGCTGTTCTAGGAGATGAGGGGACCCATTGGGTAATACATGTGATCCTTGTTACACTGATCAGCTTGTAAACATTTCCATTAAAAAAAAAGAGTTGCCTTAAAATGAATAGAAAATTGCAAAATTATCCCAATAGTTTTATAATGATATTAAATAGCTCAATACACAATAAATATAAAAAAAACTTATGCAAAAATAAGTGTTTATCTTATACTAGGCTATTTAATAGCAAACTTATTAGCAACAATAGATATAATTATTTCGTAAATGCTTAGAAATTAATTACAGTGGCACAAACAATTGAGGATACACCTTACTTTTACTTGATAAATCCAACTTTCAATCAAAATAACACCTTAACCAGAAGTGCAAACGAATTTTTATTCTTAGACACAACAAAAGGTTTAATTAATAGTAAAAATAAAGAAAAATCAACGGCAAAATTCTAAAATAAAACTTTTTAGAGGCATTTCAAATAAACATAAGCAGATTCTTACCTCAGAAAATTGAGGATACACAAATGAAATTTTTGTTTAACTACCACTTGATTTCTTTTTGCTTGCTACTAATAATCTAAGCTTGGGAAATTTTATCCTAAACTTTTTCAACTGTTATTTCTGTCTTTTGAAGTTGGTTATGAGAATATAAAGCTGTAATTTTTTAAATGGAAAATGGCTCCTCGGAAAGAGACTAGTATTGATGTAAGAAAATTTATATAAAGGTTATTTAAGAAGGGAAAATCTTATCGTGAAATAGCTGAAATTGTCGGTAGAAGTCACTCATGTGTCCAGAAAATTATTGGGAAATTTAAACGCGATGGATTAATTCAAAATAAGAGTGGAAGAGGAAGGAAAAGTATTCTGAGTGATGTAGCTAAAAGGAAAATTTTAAAAGATATCAAGATTAATCCTAAACGAGTGCAGTCAAACTAGCTACAGAAACTTCTCGAATAATCTGCAGAAGTGTAAGCGCTGAAACTGTGAGAAATGTGATTAGACATGCTTGATATAGCAGTCGAGTAGCTAGAAAGAAACCTTTCATAAGCTTACAAAATCAGAAAAAGCGTTTGGAGTTTGCAAAAACTCATCAGTTGAAGACAGAAAACTTTTGGAAGAAAGTTATATTTAGTGATGAAAGTAAATTCAACATTTTTGGAAGCGATGGTCGTCACACCGTTTGGAGAAAGCCGAACACCGCTTTGGATCCAAAAAATTTACGTCCTACAGTTAAACATGGTGGTGGCTCCGTCATGGTTTGGGGTTGTATGGCTGCAAATGGGGTAGGAAATTTAGTTTTTATAGATGGTATAATGGATCATAAGCTTTATATAGACATACTCCGCAACAATCTTAAAGAAAGTGCACAAAAATTGGGTTTAGATGGAAATTTTATATTTCAGCACGACAACGACCCCAAACACACGGCACGTAATGTCAAAATGTGGTGTCTTTTTCATTGTAAACAGCAATTGCACACACCGCCAGAGTCCCCTGACATCAATGTCATAGAAAATTTGTGGGCCACACTAGAAACAGCGGTCCAAAAACACCAGATTAGAAACAAAGCCCATTTAAAGCAAGTGTTACAAGAAGAATGGGATAAAATATCTCCAGATACCACTAAAAAATTGGTCGAATCGGTACCAAGACGTTTGGAGGACATTATAAAAGCCAAAGGACATGCAACAAAATACTTATACTGTCTATGCATGTAATACGAAAAAATTTCATTGGTGTATCCTTAATTTTTTGAGGTAAAGATCTGCCTATGTTTACTTCAAATATTTGTGAAACTTTTAATTTTAGATATTTTTTTGTTGATTTTCGTTATTTTTACTGTAAATTAACCCTTTTATTACGTGTAAAAGTAAAAATACGTCTTCTATTCTAGTTAATGTGTTATTTTCATTAAAAGTTGGATTTATCAAGTGAAAGTAAGGTGTATCCTCAATTGTCTGAGCCACTGTATATCCAATCCCTTGTGGCGATGGATTGTTCGCGGTTTTCTCTTCACTAACCTTGGGGAAATTTTGTTAATTAGAATGTACAAAATTCCCATTCCTTTCCAAATAAATGAAACATGATTAAGTAAATTTGAAGAAGATTAAAAGTAGAATGAATTGAGTTAAGGATATTGATAAATATGCAAAACAGAATTGAAATGAAAAAAAAGGGGGGGGAGGCAAATGATAACGACAAGCCGACAGACGGTTGTAAGTTAATTGGAAAGAATTGATGTTGTTTATAATTTGCAGTGACTCCTGTTTAGAGAACGTAGCAATCGGAATCGAACCCACTGTATTCGCGAAGCGTCTGCTTCATTGTGAGTGAGCCAAGGCTCCATTGCTTAATTCTAAGCTAGGATTCGGGTTCGTGTGGAGTTAATAGAGGGAGAATGACAATACATAACCTGTGAAGAAATTTAATAAACTCTGTTTCGACTTTTTCATAACGTTTCTTCAACTGGAATCTTATCAACTATTTAATTGAACTTTACCATGTCTGTAGATTGAAATAATGAAGGGGAGGCACTGCAAACTTTAATCCTATTTTTGCCGAGAGTGGAGGAATGTTTGCAATTCTTCGACTTGTTTCTTTGCATTTCGAAAAAAACTCGATCATAAAAAAGTTTCGCAATGAGTCCAGTCAGCACTTCCTGAATGAAGGCAATCCGCCTCAAACAAACACGAGTTATCAGGTAGCTACGGCACCTCGTAAATTCTCAGATTAAGCGGATGTCTCAACGCGCTCTCGCTTGATTGTTTTTTTCTTAAGCTGCAACTCTAAGAACTTATCTGTAGAACATCTGAAAATTAGCAATGCGAAGCACTGACAATTTTGAATGTTTGGTCTAATTATAATAATGTCAGGAGAGAGTGCGGAAAATCCCAAATAACGCTTCCAAGTGTTTTACTGATCATGGATTCAAAATGTGCGTTTAGTTTTTCGTTTCTTCCGTACACTTACCGGAGAACAACACACACAATGCCAGATTATATGTATTGCAATCGCGAAAAATACCTTTAGAAAAGGCTCAAAATGAAAAATATTTTCAAATATGTGTTCCTGTATTTTTTTTCTCCACAGAATATCTTGATGAATGAAGGTGAAGTTTTGTGGCACAAGAGCCAGAAGTGGCCTTGTTGCGCCAAACAAGGCATAATTGTGATCTAGACATTTGAATGAGTGATTGGCATTTGTAATGGCGCAAAAGCCAGATATGACCACACTGCTCCAAACATAGTAAGTGAGCGAATATAAAGTTTGTAAAGTGTAAAACTGTGACCCAGATATTTGGAAAATGTTTTTAAACATTTTTTTTTTTCATTTGGAAAATGTAAAAAAAAAGGTTTAAAAAATTATTGACAAGAAGGGAGGGTTGAAGATAGAGAAGGATCGCTAGGGTATCCCGGGGGCATGTCACCCGAGTTTACCAAAGACTGGAAACCCCATGTTAAAGAAAAAGATCACAAAGGTGCTGCGGGTGAGAGATGCCCGTATCTAGTTACCTGAAGAAGGAAAGTCCTTGAGGTCCCCTGATATAATTCCCAGGGGCACGGTGCCCGTCTATACCCCCAGACACTGGGTACTCATTTTAGTCGTCTCTTACGACGTGCATGAGCTACAGTGGAACTATTCTTTCACACCCGATCACCACATGAGTGATATCCTAATGAGTGAGTGATTGAGGTTATTGGCGCAAGAGCCAGATGTGGCTATGCTACTCCAAACAAGATTTAACTGTGGTCTAGACGTGAAAAATTGAAGGAAAAAAAAAAGACTAAAATTGGTTGACAAGAAAGAGGGTCAAAAATAGAGAAGGATTGATAGAGTAACCTGGGGGGTTCGTCACCCGTGTTTGATAACCTGATGAGATCTGCTCGTTATGTTGGACCTCCAGTAAGGACGGCGATCATCTGTAGACTTGTTTCGAACTCGACCAATCAACCTGCGGATATATCTACCCGCTACTGGGAGATGCGGAATTGAATGCCACGAATGGGCGTAGGCTAAATGAATAAACATAAGAATTCTAACGTCACAATATCTAAAAATGATATAACAAGCGATTGCTTATCAAGAGAGCTAATGTGAAATAGACTCGCGTGTTAACAGTCTTTTCAAAGTTATGTCAAAGGTTTATCAGTCCATCTTCCCGTTTTATGGGAAGCTGAAAGGATGAGATACTCCAATAGTAGTAAAACTATGTATTAAGAAAATAGGATCGATCACAATTTATTCCTTTCATCAATATTCCAACGCCTGAATATATAAAATGAATGCTTACAAGCAAACCCAACTGATCTCGTGAGAATGAAAGTTATTCTAAGCCAATTTATTTCTTGTTTTGTATTCTTATGAGTGTTCACATTAAAAAGCACTTAAAATGGTTTGCAGCGAGGTAACTAGAAACTCAAATGTCATATTTTTCAGTAAGTTCAGATAGAAATTTATTTTTTTGTTTGTGTTTCTTAATAATTAAAACCTTAATTTTTTTTTTCTGGAATACTTCGATTATGTCGATATAAGATATTATCGAGTAATTTTTCTAATTTATCTGAATTTTGATTTCCTCTCATTTTCATAAAATGACGAAAAGTAAAAATAAATTAAATGCGAGCCTTTGTATTTTTTTTTTTAAAAAAAAACGTCATTTTAATGAATAGCTTATTAATGTCGCACGCAGAAGTTACATCAGGACTATTGGCGATGAACCTCGTCATTTTTAAGTCGGTAAAGCAACGAGGAGGGTCCCTCCTTCTCCAAACTTCCAAGCCACACCAACGACAGAATTTAGACCTCAAAAGGTTTAATGTGTATCCCCCTATACGAGACAGCGGTGGCATCGGGACTCGATCCACAATTCGATCGAAACAACGAAGGCTGCGAGTTCGCGACTATAACCACTGGGCGACCACGGCCACTGATAAAAAAATATTGTCAACTGTATTAGAAAAATTCCTCACAACTGATTCTGATAAAATTAGACGGTTTGTTGGCTTAATTAACATCGCACTAAAAGCAACGCGAGGGCTATTGACGACGAACCAATTTTGAAACTAGGCCAAGTGATGAGGACGACACCTAAGCTGGCACACCCCCTCTCCTAACTTCCACACTAGGCCAACGGGGGGACATTGGGCCCCAACAGATTTAATGTGCATCAGCCCCGGCTACATGGCGGGTCTTTAGCGGCCAAGGATCGAATCCGCGACTAAACGAAAAAACCCCGGCCACGAATCCGAAGCCATGACCACTAGACTAAAGCGACCACCTGAGCCTATGTTAAGTGACGAGGATGACACCTGAGCTAGCACTCCCTCTCCTAACTTCCTCACCTCACCATGGGAGGACTTTGGAACCCGACAGATTTAACATGCATCAGCCCTCGCAGCTCGGTGGGTTTTTAGTGACATCAAGTATCAAACCCGCAACTCGACGAAAACCGCCGGCCGCGTATCCGCGACCATGACCACTAGGCTGCCTATAATTTTATGAAACCCACTTTTTACCGTTCTAAAAAGAATGCGGGGTCATTTCCCCTGTGCAAGCATAGAAACTTTATTTTTATTCTTTTAATAAAGTTTCATAACAGGGTGTTTCGTTAAATAGTGATTTTTGGTGACTGAAGTGAGGAGAATGATAAAATTCAACTTTTTATGTCGTTTGATAAATCGATTTTTAATTTCTACGAAGAAATATTTGTTCCAAAATAACATCTGAACGAAATATTTAACGGATCTTCGGTAGGAAATATCATTCCTCAAATTAAAGATTTTTGTATAGTTGCAAGATTTAAATAAAATTACAGAGCATTTAAAATTTTGTGATTTAGTATACATTTTCTGCAACACAACTGATAAGAATGTTGACAAAAAAAAAAAAAAAAAAAAAAAGCGGTGTTTCAAAATTACACCATTTAAAAATCTAAATTTTTTTCAACCTGATAGATTTATTTGTCTAGCATTGAATAAATGAGCCATAAAGTGACTGACACGAATAAAGGGTGAGCATTTACTTGGGTTTTTTTTCTGTAGCTTCTGCACTCTTTTTTTTTTCATTTATCTTCTCTCCACGCGCCTTCCCCCACCCCGAAGTCATTATGTCGCGACCTCGAGTAGTAATCACTAGCGCGTTGAATATCCCGATCACTTTTCATTCATACTCCCTACGTTCAATCGAAAGCAGAAACAAACTGGGGCATTCTTAATAGCTTTCGTAACACAGAAAATCGCAGTAAAAAAACATATTATCACACACTGTCAACCCGCTTTAAGGGAATTAAATCATGTCGTCCAATGCAATAATTAATTACCGTATAATTCCACGTATAATCCGAGAATTTACGGAGCTTTTCTTCTGAGGGTTGGTTTAAATACTGCTAGTTTCTACTAGTTCGCAAAAATCATTGGTACTTTTTAGATAGCCTCGCGCGAGTGATAAATCCCCAAATATTGCACGTTTTCATCTCTTTAATTTGTAAGGTTTGTGAGGAAAATGTGGCTACTTTAGCCTAATGATGCGTTGTTTCCGCTGAGTCGTGGGTTCGAATACCAAAACACCCGCCGGTGTCACGGAACACACTCGGGCCGCGGTAGCCTAGTGGTCAAGGTCGTGGACTAGCGGCCGGCGGTTTTCGTTCAGTCGCGGGTTCGATCCTTGGCCGCCAAAGACCCGCCGTGTGACCGGGGCTGATGCACATTAAATTTGTTCGGGGCCCAAAATCCTCCCGTTGGCGTGGTGTGGATGTTAGAAGAGGGGGGTGCCAGCTCAGGTGTCGTCCTCATCCCTTGGCCGAGTTTCAAAATTGGTTCGTCGTCAATAGCCCTCGTGTTGCTTCTAGTGCGACGTTAATAAAAACTAAACTAAACACGGAACACACTCAATTTTTCGAAGTTGTGAGTCCTCCCACATTGGCGTGGTGCGGGAATTTGGAGCCAACTCCGTTGTTGTTCTTTTTACTTGACCGAGGTTTCAGAAGAATGAGTTCGTCACCTTTCGCCTTCGTGTTGCTTTAAAGTGCAACTTTATGCACAGTTTTATGAAGAAAAATAGGTGTAAATGAAAGAAACCTTCTTTTTATGAGAATGTGTTGCTTTATTTAAATAAATGTTTATATTATCAGTTTGTTGAGTCGTCCCCGTACAAAACTTTCCATGCCCACTCTTCTGTTAGATAAAAAAAACTGTAAGGGTACTGAAAAAAAAAAACTAGCATAGATACCACATATCGCATATACACAAGGCAACAACTGAGTGCTAACTATTAGTTTCAGAGCTCCCAGACGGCATGCTTCAATATTGCAGGTTTCCCCCCTTTCCCCATTTCAGCTGATACACAAGATTTGAATATTGGATAAATTTATGGAATAAAAAGAAAATAAAGGCACTCTTGATTGATATTGGGAAATATTCGGTAGTTTTCCATTCTTAATTATTTCAAAAAAGAAATTTCTTAATATAGTAACCCTTTTTTCAGTCATAGTAATATAAGTAATGTCAGTCTTTTTTGACATAAGACTGGTCATAAAATTAAATTCCGTAAAAAAGTTGACCAAAAGTTTCAGATATGAGATCAAGAAAATGGGTTTCCTAATGTTAAATAAGAGCATTGAACATTTTGCCATTTAAGTTCGTCCTATCAAAAATTTTCTAAGACGTTTATACCCCAAAGCTTGTTTTTATTTTTCGATTAAAAATACAACATAATAAATGGAAAAGGTAGAAGTACTATCAAGATACAAATGTTTCATTGCAAATAAGTAAAAAGTACCATACCAAAAATTTTACTTATTCAGATTTCTCTTGTCTTAAGATCCTATTTTTCAAAATTTCATGCCTCCAATATTTCTGGGAATTTAACAAACTGAAATTGCGATCTCAAATCAGGAAGAGAAGCTTTAAGAAACATAGAACGCTAATTTATAATTCTTAACTATCTATCCCCATATGACACTGTGTTAAAAAAAAAAGGGAAAATATTTAAAATGATTTATTTAATTTTTGAAATTGCAACATTAACTGAAATTTTTTTTTTGATGTATGAAAAAGCAATTAAATGAAATAAATTATTTCATACACAAAACTTAATAGAAAAAAATGCCATAAGCTTAAAATTAGAATTTTTTAAGAAAATTTGCTAAATTCATTAGAAAGAAATATAACCTAAGTTTATTAAAATCTATTACGATAAACTGCATTAAGAATTACAATTTTTAAAAAATGTTAGTTTTATATAATTTAATTATTTACGCGAAGTAATCTAATGTAGTAGTCTTTCTCAAATGTTTTTGGAACTCAAGATCGAAAGTCGAATGAAGCTCGGAACGTGCATTATTTATAACATTCTTTAATTATTTCAGTAATAATACAGAACTCGGTGAACAGGAATTTTTTATGAAGTTAATTGATCCACCATAGTACGAGTATACTACACTTTGAGCTATTAATACAGATATCCATTTTACTCTGGAACGATGAGAATTTCGAAAGTCGTAACATATTTCTCACTTTTTTGGTGACGACTGAACAGCTTAAATTTCTTTCTCTAGAAAAAAATTTAGATTATTGGTTAGAGATTTCCTCTGCGCGTTTCAACTTGTGCTAATAATTACTTCCTTTTCCCAGTTCAGCAAACCGTCCATGTGCGGTGTGAGAGTCTCAAAACAACTCTCCATTTTTCATCTATAAAAGGATTTATATCAGAAGTATTACTGACTTGTAATGTAAAATAAATTTCAGAATTAAGAACATGTTTAAACAGAATTTATCTACTTATAAACATTAAATTAAAACAAAATATAGCAAAAAATTGTTCCCGAGTTCAAAGTTTTATGAATAACTGATCTACCTATCAAAGGTGCTAACTTTTTTAAAAAATAATAATTAAATTATTCAGTCAAATATTAAAGCTAACGGCAATATGACAACGGGATGGAAATTTGATTGACTGATTTGCCAGAAAAAATATTCAGAAAACACTTGACTTTGAAAAGTACTCGGGTGACCATTTTGTCGTTGACTAAAACAATAGCCCCTTAGCTGTCGAGAAATTATTCAAAGTTAATAGAAGTGAATCAAAACATATGGATCAAAAAATAAACATGTTCAATTCGTGAATTTTCCCTTCATTAACCTCGGGGACTTCATTGTAATTTGAATTGTATAAAATTACAATTTCGTTGAGTTGCTGACCGAGAATTGTTATTTGGATTGAAACTCTTGTGATAGTTTTCTGCATTGAAATAGATTTTATATTAGAGATGCATTGGGATAAGATTCAGATGTTTGTGAGTTGATTGAATCATACAAGGGAAGTGGTAAGCTAGGAATATATTAGTTGATCCTTAGTTGGAAATGATAAGTTAATTTGGGATTCGAAAGAGTGATTTTCACTATCCATCAGTGACTCATAATTAAAGTATTTTGGTTTCTTCTCACGTGTTTTCAATTGCAGCTAGTCTTTATAACCTGATATCTTTAATGGCGCGGGATTGCTCATTGACGTCGCACTGAGAAGCAACACGAGGCGACGGACCTAGTAATTCGGTCAAGTGACGAGGATGACACATGAGCTGGCATCCTACTCTATAAACCATGATCACTAAGCTATGGAGCAAAAGCAGAGTAATGAAGGATAGTCGTTACAAACAGAGAATAACTAAAATATAAAGTGAATAAAATAGCAATTAATGAATCTTTTCTTTGGATTTTATCATCTTCGTTAATTTTCTAGATGTGACCCCAGTTTCTTGAAGGCGAGAGTTTTTCTCCTTTTTTCATGAGGGTCTTTTCCAATTTTTCTTTATTCCAAATGATTTTTAGTGTACTTCTGTATCAAGATATGTCAATAACTGTTCAATGGGTTTAAGATCTGGGCTGTGGAGGATGGTCCAAAGTCTTACGAGCCCAACATTTTCCTTTACATTTTTTTTGTGTGTTTGGAATCATTATATCGTTGGACGATCCAACTTGGCTACAAATACAATTTCACAATGATAGGAGAAACATTTTTCTTCGAGACATTTTGTAGCGTATTTTATACATTATAGATTCGATAAATTCTGTAAAGAAATTTCCATCCCTACTTCCGCCATACACCCTCAGATCATAATAGAGCCTATTTTTAATTGTTTTTAATGTATGCTTATCGTTAAATTCCTCAACTCCTAATTTTTGATTACATCTTTGTGACAACATTTCTTTTCATCACTGACTAAAATATTTTTCAAAAATTTCAAATCCTTGTTATGATACTTTCTGGCATTCAGTAGACGCTTGTTCTGGTTCGTATTAGATGTGAATGGTTTCTTCCGCGGAATCCTACCGTGTAACTGATATTCATTAAGAGTTCTTATAACATTTGCGCTTACTGTCTTTCCTAATGTTTGTAGCACTTGCAGCTGGATTTTCCTCTCGCACCACAGTTCTATATCAGTAAGTCGTCTTCCCGTTCTCTGAAAATCCTTAACCTGTTTGTATTTGGTGTATTTGTCAATATTTTTCTTGACCGTGTAATGGCTTCTTTGAACAATTTCTCCTATTTCAAGTATTATGATTTTCTATTTACGTCAAATAGTTTTCCTCGTTTTTAGTAGTGCTTGTTTCCATATGGCAAATTCTCGCAATTTTTTTCAGAAAATTCCAGAACTTAACTCAGGGTCAAAAAATACATTAAGAATTCAACTTATTTTAAGAACCTTAGAAAAAAGCTCTGTATCTGCAAAAATGAAAAAAGTTTGAAATGAAAACATATCAATGCTGTTTTTGACGCGTAAAATAAGATGTATTTTTAAATGATTTAAATTTTTTATCAATTACAGTTTCATTCTAACAGAGAGTTTTACACTTTATTAATAAAACTAAGCAGTGTTACTTAAATTACATACTAATTACGTATTATTATGTAAATTATCTCATATATGAAAAATTAGTGCTTTAAATTGATAGTCCATTATGCTTACGAGGATTTAGGCAACTTAAGACCTATTCAGTCATATATAATCGGATGTTTTTTTGTTTTTTTTTTGGCATATTACTAAAAAGTTAGTGAATCTCTTTAAAGATTAAAAATTTTGAAATCGCGGTCTTAAATTGTGTTTTTCAATTAGCGAGAACTAATCGTATATTCAAAATGACAATTGAATTTTATTTTTCACATGATCTTTCAGATAACCAACATTATCGTCTGGAATTTATCTCTCTTTTTTTTTAGTTTCTAGAAAATGTTAAGTGGGGGAGAGTTCATATTCTTGAGCCCATGTTACAGCATAAATTAATTCAAATTCGCTTGATAAACAATTTTCTTTATTAAAATATTTTGAAAGGACTTTGTTTGGAGAGGAAAGTTCCAGCTCAGGCGAGTCACTTGACCGAGATTCAATTGCACGATGCCCATCGCCAATAGCCCTCGTGTTGCCCCTAAATGCATCGTTAATAAATAATCAATAAATTGAAAAGAACTTTATTGAAAAAATTTGACTCCTTATGGCTTTCGATATACTATATATGGTCATATATCGAAAGCAGGAAATTATATTTAATTTAAAAATGAAATTTATCCACCACACAAATACCTGTTATCTAAAAGATTAGACTAATAAATGCTCTTTTTTATTTAATTAGCTACGAATTATTTCTATCGAAACATCTGACGTAGCACCCCGCTCTCCATATCACGCCAACGTGAGGACTGAATTCTCTTTCTTTGCGACAATCTTTAGCAGAGTTAGGACTCAAACACGAGTGATTCGATAGCTACATCGCCAATTGAGAGCCCGATGTAGTGATCCCGCTGGGCTGACTGAATAAAGGACGTATTTTATTTACCTCACTAAAAGTTGCGTCTATGTAGGGGATCGATGATCAGCTAAACAGGCTGGGGGTCATTCTTACAATTAATTACCATGTTATTACACTTTTTCCCCTTTCGCCTATTTAAGTATGACATAAATGTTATGAGAAATGTTTTATTCAAAATTAACGCTTCGAATAGACGCAGTGAGGGAATGACATTCGAAAGTACCACCGAAAATAGAGTTCGCTAATTGCTTATGAAACAGCGATTGTAGACGGTCTGTGCCAAAATGCTCTGCAGACTAAATTTTATTGCAGTAACTCAGCTACGAAGCGGTTTAAAAAACTCAACATCCGATTCTTCTGATAAAAGAGAGACAAAAATTGCAAAGGATAAACTGCCCGAAGATCGTGAAATATTAGTTTTAAAAACTTCAAAATGGCTTGAGAATCGTTAAATATTTTCCTGCAATCTCTGTAATAAATTATTCTCCGAAAGATCGTGAACGCGTGGGCAGAGGACGCGATGAAACTAAATTACTTTTATCATCAGAGTTCACGGTGCAAGAAATACACAGTTTGAAAATACATAAAATTGCTTAAAATAACCAGAAAATTTCTTACAGACTCAAAAAAAAAAAAAAAAAATGATTAAACAATTCTCAGAAGCTTAGAAAAAGTTAAAAAGGTTTTTATAAAAATGTTTAAAACTATTTTTATAAGGAGAAAATATTTAAAATTATTTAAAAAAAAAAAAAAAAAAAAAGGATTGGAAAAACTTAAAACAATGCGCGTTTCTTCGACATGAAAATCAATCGTAATCAAAAGTTATGCGCAGACGCGAGAAATGTTTGCAACGATTCCGTTAATCGCTCCAATCAAATAATTCAGTGGCTGTACAAATAAAAGAAAAAATTCAGCCTATTTATATTGCTCGAGTTTGCCATTTTTAGGACTCCTTAAGCATCGAAAAACACGTTTTTAATTCCTCGATTCGATACATTCTCGAGAGCAAAATATTTTTACATTTAAGCATTTTGCTCAACTTTTTGAATGACAACGTTGAATGAAATATGAATGCAATTGTTTCCTGTCTCCCAAATGCAAATCCCGACATTTCAACTGAGAGAACAGAGAAAAAATTTCCTGATCAATTGCTTCTAAAACATTTTCTCCCTATTATTAATTTTTCAATCAGGGAAAAAATCTCCATTTTCTTAAAAATATTCCCTTCACTGATCTCTTACGACTTAACCCTCTTTTGATAGAAGCTCAAAAGGAACCGCCTCTAATAATCCTCCTGACGCCTTTGAGAGAGAATAAAAGCAGTCAATCCTAATAGTACTTGATGAGTTATCCAATTTTGATAAACTAGCAAGGAGAGTGAAGCCTTAAGCAGAGATAAACCTGGACAGCGCTGTTCGCTGCACGTGGGTCATTTCGTATCTCAGAATAGAGCTACTTAATTGCCCTTATATGTTCCATTTGAATTATCAACTTTATGATGATGCAATTGAACCCTGTTAACTCGCGAGTCCACTTAATTCGCGGTTTTCCAAGGGCTCCTTTTTAATAAAATTCGGATGAATCTTTTTTTTTTTTCAAATGACTTGATGAATTTTTTCTTGTTAAGTGCAGAGATCGATGCCTTTTTTCCCATTCTATTTTATGTATCGTGGGATACATGTTCCAGTTTGCAATATCACAATTATACTCGTATTCCTAATGAGAGGAAAAAGAAAAAAAGTCAAATGAGGTTTCCGCTACAATGAACGAGCGACAAAGAAGCGCAGGGGGCACAATGGAAATCTTTTACGAAAGCAGAGCCCTTAAGTCCCCTGATCGTAATGTGCAGACGGTGAGTTTCGATGAAAAAGAGAAAATAAAAATCCTATTTAGCGGAAATGAATAAAAGCTTATATTTGAGACGCATCCTTCAAAAATTTGAGGCTGATGGAGTCCCTTTTTTAATACTTTTCATTTATCATTTTTGGACTTGAATGTTTGAATTGGATGAAAATCACCAATTCTCAGAAAGTGAAATGTTCCTGTTTGGAATTTTTTTTATATCAGATTTTTTTTTCAACACATCGTGGTCAATGAGATGTTTAACCATTTTTTATGAGTCAAATTTTAAGACAATATATATATTTTTTTTTCTTGTCAAAGTGGTTTCCGTAATAATTAAAAATAATGCCAGAAGAGTGTGAACGTAACGCAGACAATTCATTTCGATGTTGGAATTTCACTCACTAGAGGCCCCCTTTTTCTTTCCCATGGGGTGTATTGTCTTTGGTAAACACGACTCCGGGAAACCCTAGCGGTCCTTCTCTATTTTCGACCCTCATTCTTGTCAACCAATTTTTTCTTTTTTCTTCACATTTAAATTACATCTTTACACTTTTGTAGTTTTGCTCTCACTCATTTACCTTGTTTAGCGCATGGCCACGCCTGATTTTTGCTCCTTTAAATATGCTATCTCTCATTCATCCAAACGTCTAAATCACAGTTGCACCTTGTTTGGCGCATCTGGCTCTTGCGCCATACAACTCCACCATCATTCCCACATTCGATGTTGGAATTTATGTTATCGCTCAATTTTTGTATTAATACTATAACTCGCGGTTAAATAACAATGGACCACGACTACCGAGAGTTAACTGGGTTCATCTGTATACACTTATTTTGAAATCTTTCGAGAATAACGATGGGTTAATCGCAATCCGATTCGAATTCGGTGAAAATGTTCTACATCCTAACTAATCCCAGAGTCATTCTTCTTTTCGATTTTTCCTCTTTGTGTTCGAGTTTGTTATGTCGGCGGATGATTAACATTTTGTTCAGTTGGAGTTCTCACTGTTTGATGCCTCTACCCGAGATGTGTGACTCGGTTTTTTGACGTGACTATTTGCATTCTGCACCCCCTCCCCTCCCCTCCTCGCTGCTTTCAGCTGCTTGGGTGAGCATTTCGGAATATTTTATCTCGATGTCGAAAGGACTCCCTTCAATGCCACCGAGAGGCAACGAAGGTCGCGAATGCGCGAAAAGTTTCGCACGCGGGGTGCGCGTGAAATGACTCGAAGCGTCGAATGAGGTAAGTGGCGTTTGTGGAATAGAATTCTGTTCCTTATTTTTATTATCATTAATCAGATGGAAGTGTGACTTATTTAATTTTGCCAACCTTGTGAAAATGCTCATATCATTGACCACTATTTATTTCATTTCATATAACAGAAAATCACGAGAGAGAACTTGGTTCCCTTCGTACAATTTTCAATGTTTACGCATTTAAAGGTTATGCTTTCCTTCGAGAACATGATTTCGGATTTAAAATTTGATACTCTGTTAGTACAATTTTAAAATTTAAATTTTTCTGAAAAAATTTCCTAAATTTCAAACTTCTACTGATTTTGTATTTATCAATATTTCAATTTGAAATTTATATGTAATGTTTTCAATGATGTTTTAAACAATTATAGGGACCTTTTTTACTATAGATTTGATTGTTTTGGAGAATACAAGCAAAATGTTGATATGTAAAATTAAACAAAAATCCCGATCTCATTTTAATTTTTTAAAGAAATTACTCATTTTCTTACTTTTTTTTGTAAAATGCATCCCTAATTTGATACGTGTGTATTACATATAATGCACACACACACAAACATTGAAGTTATTGGTAAATATTTGTGTAAAGAATAGTATTTTATATGCATTGATGTATTGAAAAAGTGTATATTTAGAAAAAAAAACATTTTTAAGTTCAAAATCTGAAAAAATAATTCAATGCTGAAAAGTGCTTTTATTGACATAAAATGTCATTTTAAAACATCAGTTACATATTTTTTTAGTAGTAAGTGCATTTTCATATAATTTCAGTACGTACTTTTTAATAATTAATACCTATTTTTCAGAGAGTCGTAAGGAAAATGTAAAAAATATGCATAATAATAAAGCCTTTTTTAAATATTTTTGCTTCATATGATATCAAAATGTTATCTTCGTTTGAAAATATATGATGAATAAAAAAGCCCAAATCAAATTATTAATGTAAAACGTAATTATAGAATTTTTTCGGTAAATACAATATAAACAAAGTATGAGATATCAATAAATCCCTCGCTAATTCGAAAGTCTTAGAAACTAAAAAGAAGTGTAAATGTGCTCAGGCTACAATTAAAATAAAATTAAATTAGTTTCGAAAAGTTGTAAATAAATAAAAAAAAAGAATGACACGCGCGAATTTACTGAAATCTCTAAAAAAAGAGCGTGATTAAGTCCCAAAATTTGTTTGCTACATTTTGCTATTTCACTTATTCCAACTTCTAGTTATTGTACTTTTAAAAGTAATATATGGACCGAAAGATAATAGTTCAAAGAAAATTACTTCATAAATACTATTTTTTTTTTTTAAAAAAAAAATGATGTTTGGGTCATTTTTAGGGCACCGAATCCTCTTAAAGCGTAAACATATTCGGAAATGGTCTGTTTTGGGAAATGCTTTATGCTAAAATCTAGAAGAGTTGTTATTTATCATGCGTGTTTGAGCTGTTAAACATAGTTATTAATAACGACTGCAACTATAAAAAATTTTGTTTTCGAGTACAACAGTTAAGATGCGTGGAAAAGCTACTGTAACAAAATGGTAAACACGTGAATTCAAATCTATGAGAAATGCTAGTCAGAAATCGATAAATAAATAATAAAATAAATTGGAAATACTTAACAAATTATCTGTTTTCGAATACTGCGAAAACACTTTTTACTAGTGTGTCCTATTAAGCTTTTTAAGTTCCATACTGCACAATGAGAATTAGAACATTACTATTCTTGTTCATTTCTTTCCCCGTGTAAAATGGTAACGGATTCGCGGTCGGCGGTTTTCGACCAGTCATAGGTTCGAGCCTTGATGCCACTAAAGACCCACCGGGTAATCGAGCTGACGCACTTAATATTTGTGGTGGTTCAAAGTCCTCCCGTTGGCGTGTTGTGGAAGTTAGGAGAGAGTGGTACCAGCTCACAGGTGTCATCCTCGTCACTTGACTGAGTCTCAAAATTACGAGGTACGTCACCAATAACCCTCGTGTAGCTTCTAATGTGACATTAATGAAACCCAACAACAACCTTTCTTATGAAAAAATTCTAATTTGCCGTGAGAAATTTAAGTACTATATTTTAACGAAACACTCTCAAAAATGCTCCACTGCACCTTGATTGAGGGATGAATTGCTCTATCCGTGTAGCAAAAACTTAATTTTGTATTCGAAGCATTAATTGAAAAGTTGTCTTCCACTTTATTACTGGTTATCAAGCCCTTGATTATCATGATTTGGTTATCACACCCGGCAATGCGCTGACACTGGAAGGAATAAATATTAAAAACACACACACACACAAAATATGATTACAGAAAAGTAAATGGCGAAATAGTGTTATGAAGTAAGAAAAGCTTTACCAACAAACAATACGAGTAAGAAAAATAATTGTGCAAGTGTTAATAAATAAATTTTCTTAAATATATTTAAGACCCCATTTATGTTGAATTAGTAATATCTAAACCAAGGGTGTCGAACTGAAAGCCCGACATGGGCCAAATTAGCAAGGTTTAAATTTATGTGTGGGCCGCATGAAAGAGATGATCTATAAAAATAATTTCCAGAGGAAAAAAAACTGTTTCAAAAAGTATGTTGAAAAAAAAAATGATAATCTTAATGCTTTCTTCATGACACTTGACATCTCTTCTCTGCTACCTTCTTCGACAGGAATTTCGTTTGCAGTGATTCCTTTCAAAACTGACCCAAGGTCAAAAATATTGAATTTGATGGACTATTTTCTTTCATAAAGGAAAATAACTGCCCGCATTGTAAGTACTTCTGAACGTAGATATATTCTTAGGCAAGTTCTTGAGTGGATTTTAACCTGGTTAGGGAATATTTGCAAAATTCTGATGCACCACAGCTTCACTGAATTTTAACTATAATCATGAATCGCATTGTTATCTCACTTACCTCCCTTTGCATCTCGATGGTCATAGACGCAGACTTATGAGGAGCGTTGTTTTCGTCGAGTTGTGGGTTCGAACACTCGTGTTACTAAAGACCAGCCATATTGCGACATTAAATCTGACCCATATGGTGACAGGGAATGACAGAATAATCTTACTGTAGCACATGCATGTCGTAAGAGACGACTAAAATAGGTACCCAGCGTCTGCAGGTATAGCCGGGCACCCTGCCCCTGGAGATTATATCAGGGGACCTCAGGGACTTGCCTTCTTTAGGTAAGTACTTGAATTATGACCCCGAGACACCCTAATGATCTTTTTCTTTCCTATGGAGTTTACTGTTTTTGGTAAACACGGGTGACGCACTCCCGGGATACCCTAGCGATCCTTCTCAATTTTCGACCCTCCTTCTTGTCAACTAATTTGTGTCTTTTCTTCCATTTTTTTCATGTCTAGACCACAGTTAAATCTTTTTTGGCGCAACATAGCCATATCTGGCTCTTGCGCCGATGGACTTTGCTTTCTCACTTGACACTTCTTATCGACCAATTTATTTTTATAGTTTTAACGTCTAGATCACATATTTAACTTGTTTGGCTCAGTATGGCCCCATCTGGCTCTTGCGCCAATAAACTTCACTATCACTCTCTCACGCGACATTAAATCTGGTAGAAGTCCAAAGTCCTCCCGTGGAGTGGAAGTTAGAGAGGAGTGGAGTGGAAGTTAGAGAGGAAGGGTCCAGTTCGGTTGTCATTCCGGGCCGCGGTAGCCTAGTGGTCAAGGTCGTGGACTAGCGACCGACGGTTTTCATTCAGTCGCGGGTTCGATCCTTGGCCGCCAAAGACCCGCCGTGTAGCCGGGGCTGATGCACGTTAAATCTGTTCGGGGCCCAAAGTCCTCCCGTTGGCGTGGTGTGGATGTTTGGAGAGGGGGTGCCAGCTCAGGTGTCGTCCTCGTCACGTGACCGTGGTTCAAAATTACGAGGTCCGTCGCCAATAGCCCTCGTGTTGCTTCTAGTGCGACGTTAATAAAAACTAAAAACTAAAAAAATCGGTTGTCATTCCCGTCACTTGACCAAGGTAAAGAATTGACAGATTGGTTTCGTTACCGTCGTACTGGAAGCAACACTATGGCTTTTGGTGACGGACCTCGTAATTTTGAGCCTCGGTCAAGTGACGAGAACGATACTTGACCTGGCATCTGCCGCGTCTAACTTCCAAAGCAGGCCAATGAGAGGACTTAGGGTTTCGACAGATTTCATGTGCATCAGTCCCGGTTACAGGGTGGGTCTTTTGTGGCATCAAGGCTCGAACCCACGACTCATCGAAATCCATCGGTCATCGACCTTGACCACTAATCTACCGCAGCTACCGAGATTCAGAATTACGAGCTCAATTGTCATTAGCTTCCGTGTTGCTCCTCAACGTGACATAAACAAGAACTCAAAAATCTATGTGCATTTCCCTCGCTATTGATTCTTTATCTTTTGTATAAACTGAAGAGAACAAAGAAAACTTATTTTCTAGTAACTCAAAATCTTGACCCGATTTTAAAAAATTTAAAATTCTACAGATCTTGCTTGAAATTCCTTTCTATGTAAAACTTAATAATTTTTCTCCTTATTTTTTAAACGATGCTGTTTCATCTGAAGTTCTTTTGTTCATTTTGCGTGTTGGAAAGTGTGCTAAATTTTCATATTTTAACTGCTTTTTTCATAGCTCCAGCTGACATTTGAATTATTTAACTTGGTTTCACATGTTTATATAATGATCTGATGTTTTCTTTGCACTCATAATTTAAAACATATAAGTGTTTTGTTACATCGACGTTACATCGACCTTGAAAGATAAATCTCATAACCATTCTATTTAAAAAAAAAATATTGACTTGTACTGATTAGGAAATGGCACAAATCCTCTCTCAAATCCCAGAATTGTTTAAGAACCTTGGAGCAGGAGAGCCAACGTACCTCTATATAGTAGGACAAAACCGAATTAATTAATGTTGTATTCACTTAGAATGCAGAGCACTGTTAGTGAATATAGGAGAGAGAGGGGGATGCCAGCTCAGGTGTCGTCCTCGTCACTTGACCGAGGCTTAATTAGGAGGTCCGTCGCCAATAGCTCTCGTGTTGATTCTAGTGCGAAGTTAATAAAACCAAACAAAACCAAAAAAGCACTGTCATTGAATAAATTTCGAGATTTCATGAGATTAATGATTTTTTTTTATAGGCGTTAACACGTGTTCGATGTTCATCATATTCGCATAGAGTATTTCTTAATGAATAACTACAAATTTTGGAGCCATAATAATTTTTTTTTCTTTTGCAATAATGCAACGAAAACGCTGTTTCTTTCGGGTCGTCAAAATATCTGTAGTTAGCTACAGAAGTTAATTTTGACAGAAGTAGATCGAATTTTTGCAGAAGGTCAAAATCACATCTTGTTCTGCTCAAGTGTCGTCGGTTCTAATTTTAACATTTCCTAAAAAAAATGTTATGAAATCCTTCTCGCATGCACGTAGAAATATGGCCAATTCAGCCACATCCAATATCCGAACTCTCGTCACAGGCAACAGAAAACACTTCAAAATTAGATGGTTTTTTTTAATTTTATTTGATATCTTTAATTATATTGGCCAAATTAATAACTCTTTCCGAAACTGTATTTCGAGATGAAGGGATTACCTGAAAGTCTTCAAATGTTCTGGACAAAAATTTTTTGCACCTTAGATTAGACATTCCTTTGTAAATTCATTTTCAGTAAAAGGTTTCACATGTTTAGTTATCAACTCTGACTAAAGACGTACACTTAGTCACAAAAGTAAATATGTCCCTTAAGTCTCCAGTCAAAAAGTCCAAATTTTTAAAATAAATGCAAGTATATATATATATATATATATATATACCCTTCCGATTACCGATTATTGATTACCGATTACCCTTCAAGAAAATAGAAAATGAACTTTGCCTTAATTTACTTCACAATTTTAAAGTTCATTTTCTTATGTACCAGTAAAAACTTGCATCACAAAAGCATGTATGCAATATGAAAATTTAAAGCTTGTAAGTCATTTAAAAGACTATATACGCTTCTTTATGATTATATTTTATGTTACAGATAGTTCTGAAAGTTTTCTTCAATTTTCTACGTTAGACGCTAAATAATCATATAATTTACTAATGGCTCAAGAGGAAAGGACCTATCACAAGATCTGAAAGATTTAATTATAAGACTGCACAAGGAGAGCAAATCTCAATGGGAAATTTCTAAGATCACCGGGATAAGTCGAGCAACAGTGCAAAAAGTTGTCGAAAACTAGTAAAAATTTCTTACTGAGGGTAGTACTAGAAACAAGGTTAGAGCTGGTCGACTACTCATATTTACAGATAGAGAAAGTCGGGATATAGTGTTAGAAAAGTGAAGGAAAATTCAACGATTAGTGCTCCAAAATTAAAATCTGATGTAGAAAACAATTTAGGTAATTCTTGCAATCCTGAGACAATTCACTGTGTGCTAAGAAAGGCAGGATACCATGGTCGGAACATGTGAAGAAAACAGTTCGTAAGCAAAGTTAATCGCAAAAGAAGACTTATCTTTGCAACAGAGAATGTAAAACAGGACTAGAATTTTTGGAGTTCTGTAATTTTCTCAGAAGAGAGTAAATTCAATATCTATGTATCATATGGACACCACAACTCGAGCCAAAGAACATGAGAGGAACTGTTAAATACGGTAATAGTTCAATTATGGTTTGGGGTTGCATGTCAGCTACTGGTGTAGGTAATTTAGTAATAATTGATGGAATGAGGAATCAATTCAGTTATATGAACATTTTAAAAGATCATCTACGTCAAAACATTGCAAAGTTAGGACTTCAGAAATCGTTCATGTTTCAGCAAGATAATGATCCAAAACAAACAGCTCGAACTGTACAAGAATGGCTGTTCCACAAACTTCAATTTAGCTCGAAACTCCTCCTGAGTCACCCGATATTAAACCCATTGAACACTTGGGGGATTACCTTGATAGACAAATTAGGAAACAAGAGATCAAAAATAAAGATGATCTCAGAAGAATATTTTTGAAGGAATGGCAGAAAATATCATTTGCTGTGACCCAAAATTTAGTGAACTCAATGTCATCAAGATTAAAAGCAGTGTTAAAAGCCAAAGGCTACTCTACTAATTACTAAATTTTATTTTTTGCAAAAGAAACTTGTAAAAATTACCTTTAATTTATTTTTTCAAATTATATGGTTGTGTTTTTGAGACATTTCTCGTGTTGAAATTTAATTTAAGTTAGCTATTTCTTAAATACAATTAAATTTTGAGAGTAATATATTTCTTATTCCTTGAAAAACATCAACACTATTACTATGCATACTTACTTTTGTGACTCAATGTAGTTTGCACGTATCATCGCTTCACTTTCTTGTGTTACTTTAGAAAATATTCACTGTTACTTAGCAACAGAAACTTAGACCCGACTTGGGCTCTTTCAGTTTTTTCTTGTTTCATTAATCCTTCGTTATTGTCGTATATTTATTTATCTTGTTCTTAATGGCGATCACACAATCTTGAACAATTTTCGAACATTAATGGCATTATGACATACAAAGCAGATTTCATTCTATAACTTATTTCACAAAAAAAAAAATTCTATTTCTCCCAATTTTGATGTTCGGGTACAATTTTTTGTTTATTTGTTACTAAAATATATTGAACTCGGTTACTAAAATATATTGAATATGAAAACTTAATAGTTACACTTTGTCACCTAATAAAAGGTATTTTTCTTAAGACTCTCTCTTCATAATTTATTCATTTATAGCTCTCTTTTGCTTCCCTAAATGATTCCCAAAAATCACGTCTTATTTCCAAAGCAATATCTCATTCACTCTCGCGTAGGTAACACATACTGGTAAGTTTTAACTCCACAAGAAGTTACATTGTGTAACAATAAATCATTTCACATAAAAAATATTATTTCCCCCCTTTAACCTCGAAGCAGTTCTGTGTGGTTGGGAACTGCTACTAGATAATACCAAATTTATTGATCTAGGAAAATTCATCAAGTAACTCTGTTTATCTTTTCCAGAGACAAAATATGGATCTTAAATTTTAAAACCGTCATTCAACATTCATGACTTGATTACATATATTAATTTCGGATTCAGTTTTAGTATCATGCTCTTTCTTTCCCGAAATGTAAAAAGCACTTAGATTTGATATATTTATATATCTCATCATTTTCATTTTGTAAGCTGCCAAAAGACGGATTATTTATATTCCGGTAGAGTGTATAAGCTGAGCAGAAAGAAATACGATCGTTTCGGGTTTGACACTACTGCTGTTCGCATTCATAGAGATATGAATGAAAGTGAAACTAAAATGTGTTCTTTTACAAAGGCTTTTATTTAATTGCTATGTTCATGCGTTTCCAGTTCAAAATTTTTATTCGAGTTTTTACCCACTTCCCATCATCCGATCGAGCATGCACGTGCACTTCCGATGACAATATGGTATTGTGGTATGCTGAAGCTGTTAAGGAATTGAGAGAGACTTTTGCAATTAACAACGTTTAAATCGATAGAAATTTAGCACACATTTACAGTATAAGTAATTGCTTTTTTAGTCTTACATTAAGAGACTAAAAGCAAATTAAGTTCTTATAAGGTTAAAAAACCATTTTTGAGCCTAGCTTTTATTGAAAGATGAGCTGAAAGACATAAAAATATTATTTTTTCAAATGTAAAATAACATGTAATTTATGAAAGCTTGAAGCGTTAATACCTTTTTTTATCTTATATATAAGTAATGAATCGGTACTAAAATAGTTATCTCAGTTACGCATTTCAAGCTTTAATGAATTATATATTATTTTACAATAAAAATTATTTTAATACCTTTTAGTCCATCTTTCAACAACAGCTTGCTTAAATTTTTTTATAATTTGCTACCCAAAGGGCTATTGTTTTAGTTGAACTATTTTTGGTGGCCCCAGATCACTTTTCCATTTTTTTTTATCGTTTGCATTAATTTTACTATCGGAAAAGTTTACTATTGTTCCGTTCTCGATATTTAATCGTTTAGTTAAATTTTTATATTTAATTGAGTGTAATTTATTAATAATTATATAAAAAAGTGCACTTTGGGTGGCTAAATCTGTTCTTTACAAAACTTTGTACAGAACTTTTTTGAAATTATTTTATTCTTATTTTTTATAATCTTAAATATATACCAAAAAATTAAACATAATTTATGGCGCATATATAGATGGAAAAAAAAAACGTGAGAATGGTTGAAAAAAAATAACGCAAAGAAAAATAAACTTTTAGAATTTTACCAATAAAAAATGGTTTAATGTACAACTGATCTCAATGACCGAGAGATCTTCAAAATAATCTCTTAAAAATAACCGATGAAATGAGGATTCCTGTCTAATTTAAATATTCAAATCCAAAACAGAAAAATAAAAAGTATTAAAATGGTAGACCCTCTCTTCACCCCAAATATTCAAAAATGCGTATCAAGTATAACCTTCTGTTCATCGAAGTTCTTTAGTCGAACTATATCTTCTCCTTTAAGACGAAAGTCGTCATCTGTACTTTACAATCAGAGAAATTGCGGTCCTTTGTCACCCTCCTTTTTGTCTAAGATATTTTGAGTGAAAGGATAGCTATCCTGGTTTCCGACTGTTGCCTCGTTTTACTGATCATTTTTAAGTTCTCCCTACTCGCTCGGATTTTTGTTATTCTCCATTCAGCTTTTGCCTCGTTGCCATGTATTTTCTACGGTTAGCGACGAGTTTCCTTCCCTCAACCTCCCCCCCCCCCGGTTAGACTCTACTCGTCGAATATGGATGCTTTTTAAGGTTTCCTCTACTGCATTTCTTTTGTTAGTTTAATTCTTTTTTATCAGGTATCGTAAAAGATTCCCACTCTTCCCTTGTTCCCTATTCCTTATCTTCTTTCCCCCTTTTCTTTAGGTGTACAAGTACCTATCACTGATTTCTTCCCCATGTTTCTAATTTCTTTCGTTCGGAGGAGGAGTTTGCTTTTGCAAATTGGAATTCCATGACATATTTATACCGCGATTTAAAAAAAAAAAAAAAAAAAAAAAAAAAAAAAAAATTAATATATTCCCCGATTAGGAGGTCCTGAAGTCACCTGGAAAAAAATTAATCTAAATCTCAAGAAAAGGGAGCCATGGTAAAACCGAGAGTTAAGAGGACTCGGGTGTTAACGAAAAGCGAGTTAGATGGACTTAGGATTTAACGGGTTTGGACTGTACTAAAAACTTATTTTCGGAACAATATTTTGAAATACATAATAGCTAATTTAAATGTTAATCTGAATCGAGAAATTTCCAGAAAAGACATGAATACTAAATGTAAAGGTGTCTTGAATAAGTCTACGATTTATAATCTGGTGCAAATGAAAAAAGGATGATTATTTCTATAAATTATGTATTCAGTTTTTACTCTCTCTCTCTCACACACACACACTCACACACGCACGCACGCACGCATACACACACACATATATATAATGTCAAAAGATCTGAATTAAATCATACAATAACACAGATGCAGCCAAGCTTTAGCTTGACATATTATGAAAAAACTGTAATTCAAAAATATAAAGAAATAATTCAAAAGAAAAAATTGAATATAAGCAAATAATAAATCATAATAAAAATTAATAGTTAAAAAAAGGAAGCATACTCCACTGATTTTTTATAGATGATAGAAAACTTAATTAAAAAGGAGACATTCAAATTATTATTGTATGCAAAATACATAAACAGAAGGCAAATAGTGAAGTGTTACTAGACAAAATAAAACTAAGAGGCAAATTTATTTGAAAAGTACTGGCCAGTAAAACATATTTAGCCAAACAAATTTGTATTAAACCAGATTCAGAAATAAAAAATGCTATATTTCATATTCATTTTCATTTTCCTTTCTGTTTATCTTTTTATTTTAACTTTGATTTGTACTTTTGCATGAGTATAGTTTTATCGCCTAGCCATCACTTACGTGTTTCGTTTTCTTCCTTCTTCTGAACAGAATGATGAAGCGGAACGACCTCGTGCGGATCTTCTTCCTCATCAGCAGCCTCTGTTGGTGGAGAGCCTTCGGAGATGACCTCACGAGTCAGCCAAATGACCTGATGTCCACCGACGTTTCCCTGGTCAGTTGTCCTTCTTTATTTCTTCTTTTCTGAGATAATATCGATCAAATCATTCTTCTCTACATGCAGAGGAGATAGATTTGCGTCGCCATGAATATAACGTAGCGAGTATTTCATTGTTCCGGTGGCCGTGGTAACCCAGTGGTCATGGTCGGTGCGCCATTGGAGCTGTTTCATCGACTCTAGAGTCTGATGTCACTAAACACCCAACATGTAATGGGGTTGATGCACATTCATTCTCTCGATGCTTCCCTCGATGGCGTGGTGTGGAAATTTGGAGAAAATGTGCCATTTCGGTGGTCGTCCTCTTTATTCAATCGAGGTTCAAAATGACGAGGCTCGAGGCCAATAGTCCCGGTGTTGCTTCTGAGGGCGACATCAAGAAATCATTGTATTGGACTTTTTACAAAACCATAAAAGTAATATTTAGTTATTTTTTTTTCTTTTTAGTTGAGCATCGACATGAATTTTGAGACATACTTGCATTTAGGTACAGTTTTAAAAAAGTATTTCTTAAATATACAACATATTTTACTTCTCATTTTTAAATAATAAAGAAAAAATTATGAGCTAACTTATTTAAAAATATCGATGTATATCTGCTATGAAAAAATTTATAGAACTTTGTAATTTTACAAATTTTAATTTTTTTTCTCTTTTTTCCCATATAAAAACTATTTCTTAAGATTTAAGTATTGTTTAAAGAGAAAAAATATTCTTGGTCCAATGTATGCATAGGTATCCTTTATAGAAGCATAAAAAAGTTATGAATCATATAATGTAATAGTTTTCTTAAATGATTCCTTTCTTCCAAAATATATCAATATTGGCACTCACACAAGAAAATCTAAACTCTAAAACAAATTTCAAAAGATATATTTCAGAAAATTAAGGAGTCTTAAGTACTGTATTTTACTGCTTCATCATGTCCGGGTACCCTTAAAAATACATGTGAACGAGAGTATGCAAATCACACTTATTGTGCCTATTCTTAAAATTTAATTTGTTACTTTTTAAAACATATATAAAAGCAAAATTAATGAAAAGAGAGATCAGAATTATTCTTTTCCTAAATTTTAGGCTTTCATAATTATAAGGACGATCAGGAGTTTGTTAGTTTATTTAACTTAGGAGTGAACAACTACAGATCGATGAGCAAGTTTTTTAACTGTGGGACCTGACCTAATTCTTTAATAAGTTCCGAATACCTCTCGAAACTATGTCAATGAAAATGCCTTGAGGAAAATAATTTTTATAGAATTTAAGCGCAAAAAGGGTGGGTTTTATGTGGAATGTTGTACAGCTAAAGAAATTGAAAAAAATTTAAATCTGCTGTTGAGAATGTGACCGAACTTGGAATTGGTGAAGAAGAGTTCCTGAGCACAATCACAGACCGAAGGCGTATCATCCGTTTTGCTGGTGTACGAAAAATGCCTGATTCGAAAATTGTCCGTTGTTTTATTGGAAAAATTTTTGAGAGCAACAATTAAACGTGTTTAATTAACGTTAACTACGGTTTTTTAAAATATGTCAAAATGAATGAGAAACCAGCATTAACCAATGGTACTAAGAGAAACTGGGCAAAATCGAATTACGAACAATGTACACTTAAAAAAATTACATTTTCGGATGAGAAATACTTTAGTCAGTTTTGATGGACAAGAACATTTTAACATATTATTACGGTCTTAGGAAAGAGAAAGACGTCAAATGGAGCAGACATTTTAAAGCCGGAACTTACATTTTCTGGAGAGCGGTTTGAGCGAATCTATGACAAAACAGATTTAATAATTATGCCAGCTTAAATGAAGAGTGAGAAGTATCTACGAATTTTAAATGTGCAATTGTTCACATATTGTTCGCCTTTAGAGTGTTATAATTTTACTTTTCGATAAGATGGAGCTTCTTGGTTGTCTTTGAAATAGTTGTCTTTCCCGAGGACTGGCTTTTGTATCCTGACACCTTTGTCGCTGAGCTGAGTTCTCTTGAGAAAGAAAAGAAAATGAAATTTTTTTTAGAAAATGTAATATTTTATTATTACATAACTCTGTGCTCAAAATAGTTGATTGATTGTGTATTATCGTCACACTTAGAAGGAACACGAAGGCTAATAGCCGCGGAGGGACCCTCGATCGAGTGACAAGGGCCAATCTGAGCTGGCACCTATCTATCCAAATTTTCACACCACGTCAATGGGAGAGCTTGGAACCTTGACAGATTTAACTTGCATCAGTCCCACTATGCCTCGAGCTTTAGGGGCTTCTGGACTCGAACCCATGACTCGACGGAGCAAGGCTGGCCGCTAGTTCGCGACTGTGACCACTAAGCTTCCACGTCCATGAATTAGTCTAAGTTAGTTTTTCATAAACGTGAACCAAAAACAAAATTGTTAGGAGTCAGAACTTTGATTGGTATATATCTAAATTAAAGGAAATTATTATACATAGAGAGTAGATCAATTCTTTCAGACAGTACTCTTTTTAACTAACACGTAGCTTTATAAAATGCAATTTGTATATAAATACTTCAAAACTGTAATTTTTCTCTCTCCTTTGTCTTTGCAGATGGAAGGGAACAGCACCCTGACGTCCGGCGACTCCTTCGTGTCCGGAGTGCTGAGCGCTTTCACTGTCACTGCTGTGTCCGAGATCGGAGACAAGACCTTTTTCATCGCCCTGGTACTTGCCCTCGCCCACTCCCCTTTGGTCGTGTACGGGGGCGCCCTCTCAGCCCTGGCACTCATGACCGTCCTATCGGGTAAGATGGGCATTAAGCAATTTTTGTTTCCGTGTTGCATTATTTCATTGATTTGTTTTATACCATTATTTTGTTTCACTTTAATTACGTTGAAAGCTAATTTACTGTAAACATTCATATTCAAAATCAAAGTAAGGTATTATAACACATACATTAGGTATATAATCCACGATTTTCTCTTCTCTAACCTTAGAGACTTTTGATGAATTAAATGGCGTAAAAACAAAACCTCTCTCTCTCTGTATATATATATATATATAGTATATATATATACTTTTGGAAATTTTTATACTTTCAACTTTGTATGCGTATAGAAAACGTTACATTTCACAAAATGCAAAGTCGTATATATCATTTAAAAGAAAATTTATCACTGAATTCAATACAAAATTCATTAATAATGTAAAAAGAGTTAAACAGCAATAATTATCAATATACATTAACACATCAATCAATAACTCCCGAGACTAACATTGAAAACAACATTTTTTTTTGCAAAATTTTTTTTTATTCATCAACATAACATCTTTTGTTAATCACCTTTTAGGGTGATACAATCGTTCCAACGCTTTTCCAAATCTTTTTTTTTTTTTTTTTTTTTCCCTTCAAAAAAAAATTTTTTTTTTCTTTTTTTTTCGAAAGAAATCTTTTTTGTTGCGAGTAAATAGCGATAAACAGCTTTCTGAATCATCGACTCGTTGCTGTTTTTGTTCCATCGAAAGCAATCGCGGCACCCACTTGGAAAAAACCTTTTTCATGCACAATTTTTCATGAAGGATAGTAAATACACTTCCATATGATATCTGTGTCATCTCAGCAATCTCACGGAGCTTCACTTTACGATCTTTCATGATACTTTTTGTCACTTCACTCACATTTTCCGGTGTAACGGCTTCCACAGGTCTACCCGAGCGTTCCGCGTCATTTGTGTCGGTACGACCACGTTTAAACTCGGCAAACCACCGACAAATCGTTGCTTTTGATGGACAAGAGTCCGGGTAACATTTTTCAATCCATTGTTTCGCTTGCACGGTGTTTTTACCCATTAAAAAACAATGTTTTATCAGAACACGAAACTCGGTTTTTTCCATTTTTTAAACAAACTACAAAACGACTTTACTCCAACCTCGATAACTCAGCTGTTTCTGGTCCGATCGACTTAAAATTTTGACACGTTTCAAGCAAAGGTTAGTACTCTAGAAAGACCTGGTTACTGGTTTACTACGAGCGCCATCTCTGGGTTAGTCTCGGGAGTTATTGATTGATGTGTTAGATATTGCTGGTTGTAGTGAATTATTACTACTTAGTAGGGTAGCTTTTATTTTTTATTACAGCTTCATATCAATGTTTCATTGGGCTTACAAAAGTTTTAAGCTCTTTCTTTGTTGTTACATGATGACAGGAAACGATTATAGTCTCGCATAGCTCCCTTTTATTTGATGGGTGCCTCATTTGGACAAGAATTTTAAAACGATGTTACAAGTTTTCGATAAGATTGAGGTCAGGACCGTTTCCTGGCCAGGACAATAATTCAATACTCTTTGTACGAAACAAATCTTTCGATAATTTTGATGTGTGGCAGGAAGCAAAATCCTTCTGAAAAATAAATGAAGCATTATCGAGAAGGGAGGTCCCTGATGGAAGATAGAAGTTTTTTTCTGTCATTCAGTGTCTCATCGATGACAAGAAGGCGACCAGTACCATCTGCTGACATGCATGACGAAATCATAACACTAAGTGAGTTCTTCACAGTTGCTTGAATGCAGTCAGGATGTAGCTCTTCTATTCTATTTTTGCCTATCACTACCGAATAATAATATCTTAGTTTCATCGCTCCATATAACTTGGGACTACTGATTATTTGTCCCATTAATATATTCCTTTGCCCACTGTAAACATATTTTGTCCTGCTGTAAATTTAAATAAGGCTTTTTTTCGTGGAATTCTACCTCTTAGTCCAACATTTGTTAATCTTCTCCTGATCTACCATCTGTTGAATGGAACCAAAAAAAAAATTGACATTGACTCATGAGCTAGTTTTGATTTGATAGTCATTTGCTGCCAAATCAAAAGTTGATTGTGATCGCGTCGAGTTGTCGATGTCATTTTGAATCGAGTTGTCACCGTCACTGTGCAATGAATTCACCGTTATGCACCGGAAATCAAGCAACATTCAAAATGTTGGGTTGCTTCCGATGAATCTTTTCCAAAGAAGACGAAGATGGTCTTATCGGCAGGGAAAGTTATGATGAAGAGTTTTGAGGTGCGAAAGGCCTCTTCAACTGAATACTCGTAACTGAGACACAGACAGCTGTTTAGTGCTTCATAAAAACAAATCATTTTCGATGCCATGAGCGCCATCTCTTGGATTCTTAAGTACTTATTAAATGCTCCCCCGTATTACCGCGAGATGATGCCTCACTCGGCAATTATTTCCCGTTTTTGTGTCTGTGATTTTCTTTGTTCTCATGCACTTTCGTGGAACTAAATAGCCAAATATAACCCCAAGTAGACCCCATTTTGGGTATGATAAAGAGGCTCTTTTCTGTCCCATTATTTTCTCTATCTAACTCTACGCTGGAGATATTTTGTGACGGTTCGCTGATTTGATCACTATGTATAAGTAATAAGTCAACAAAATAATCTTTAAACTATATTTATTTTTGTCTAAGAATAAATAAAAAAAAATGTTTGTGTTACGAATGGGGTGCTGACTCGTGTTCTCAACCAAAGAATAACTGAATTCTCCAGTTATGAGAAGAACCGCACAAATAGATTAGAGTCTGAAACAATACTTATACATTGAGTCCAAGTCCCATATCAGCTTTCTGATAACCATTTAACATTCTTGCACCAAAGTTGAGTTCATTACACTCTCGCTAACATAGGGACGATCATCATTTGGCTCTTGTGCTATATCTCAATCTAATATATTGATGAAAAGCTACTCAACTCCGATTGAAGACATAAAAGAACGAAACAGATTCTTTATTATCACTGTCAAATATCTAACGACATTCTGTAAAGAATCTCATCCTAACTCCCAACCCTAATTTGTGATTTAAGTAAGTGATCTATCTTACCAGTCCACTCGTTTTTAATTTCGCAACTCTCTTCCACAACAACCTCATAGCTAAAAACTTTTAGTGGAAACTTCTTCAATCCACAAAACTAACACAGAAGAATTTCAATCTAAATAATAATTCTCTGACTTTAAGTCATTATGTTCTATCTCCCTTTATTATTAATATTTTGCATATTATTTATAAACAATTTTGTCTGAATCGCTTCATTTCGTTTCTATCTTCTTCTCATTTAACTAATCACGTTCTTTTTGGTTGGGAAGGAATTGTTATTTTATGCAATTCAAATTGTTAAAAATCCCCGAGGTTAGAAAAGAGAAAATCGCGAATAGCCCAACTTCATAACTTTCCCTCTTCTCTCCGCATCAAATCTCTCTATTCCTTCTTCCCCTATTAACCGCACTTGTAATATTTATAGCATATGCTGCTGATTTTTAAGGCGAGGTTTTCCAGTAAAATAACGTCACGAAGTAGTTCAAAAGGTTAGTTGAAGGAAAACATGCGCTCATTACAGGTTTGGCAAACGAATGCTCGCCAAACTTATGAAATTGTGAACAAACCGAGTAAAAATTTGCACAAGAGCGGCGATGTCTTACGGTTTGGTTGATTGTATCTCACGAATGAAACATTCTCGTAAATTCTAGTATTTTCTCTAATTCTGTGCATTTATTAAATATCTGCACGGATTACTTCTTACATTTTTGCCTTTACATACGAAGATTACGCGCACATATCTTCGAGAACTTTTTCCTTATTTTATCAACTTTTAAATATATTACTATATGTTATTTGTTAGCACTATTTACATTAATTTACTAGAAATGGTTGTAAATTATTGAGAATTGTAGCAAAGATATGTGACACTCTCTCTTTTTCAGCCAGCTTAGGTCTCGTTTTTTCGTACCTATCTGCCCTATGGGTCCATTACTTGTCTGCGTTGCTCTTCCTTCTGTTCGGTCTCAAGATGCTGCGGGAAGGTGAGTATCTCACGAGTGTATCTGAAACACATGTTCGATAATGCTCTAAGAAAGACCTATTGTTACTTTAGTACGAATCTTCAGTGATAAGTTGCAATGGAGCCTCGCTTTAACGAGCATAATTCATTCCAGAATCTTATGCGAAACATTCGTTAAGCATATAAATTACGTATAAATTAATATAAATTACGATAATGTACCAAAAAATACCCAAACAATTCTATTCTTAACGTTGATTCAAAGAAAATATTATTAAAGAGGGATCTACAGTTCTTCTTCCATTGTGGAATGAACCAAATTGGAACACGAACGTTCATGGGAAAAAAGAAGATATCCGAAAGAAATGATTAGTTTATTATTTATGATGCACTTCTCATTCTTTTTCACTGGACAGTTCTCTAGAGACATTCTTTTTGCCGATGCTTCAAAATTTGGGGGAAATGCGACATCATGTTAACATTCAGAGTATTTGTTGCCTTATTGGAGGGATGCTTCTCAGTTAACGAGGCATCATGTTTTCAGCATTTGTTGCGCCTGAAGATTTTTGCTTTGCCTCCTCCCACTCCTTAGACTTAACTACTCTCCTGCACCATGACTCCTTGCTGCCAGATGCAACTCTTTTAGGTGTGCAGCTCTTCCATATGCTCATGGATGTCGTCGTTATCCAGCCCCATAACATCCTGGTATAATCTCTTTGACTAGAGGTATTCAAACTTTTTTACTTCGGGGAACTCCTTGAGCTTACTATTTTCTTGAAGAAACCCCTCGATCAAAGAGAACAAAAATGGGATATAAAAGCTTTATCCTACTCAAATTTACAAAATTATTATTGCATCTCTATTTTATCACAATACAAACGTCTTAATAAGATAATGAATGGTAAGGTAGCTAATGGGTATTTGGGGGGGGGCCTCTAAAATATATTCTATGTATAATAAACAAAAGCAATGATATTTTAAATTATAACAAATAAAAAATATTTTTTAAATGATTTGGCTACAATTGTTTTTTTTTATTGCAAAGTATTTTTACGTTTCGAATAGTTGTTGAAATCTGCACCCTAATGTCATCTTCAGCATCCAATCTGTTTTCAAGATTTTCGCATACATATGCTGAAACATATGACATTAGACGTTTCACAGCTTTATTGGCAATTTTAGGGTAATCTTTTCTAATGTCAATTCAAAAATGCATAATATCAACTTGATTAAAATTTAATTTCAATCGAGTATCGGTAGATATATCAGTTTGTTGTTCGCTTTCGTTTATTGGGAGTTTGGAGGTGTCACAGTCTCGAGAAGGAGTTTGGATCTAAGATAACTTTTCTTTTTGAACAAGGAAGTATTCAAGAAATTTTTTTCGTTAGTCTGATTAATATTGGACCGAACTAAGTTTACATTTTTATCGGGATTAGTGTTACTTTCTACTTAAATATTATGAAAATTACGAAAGCATTCAATATTATCTTTCAAAATGCAATCTGCCCTAAATTTCAATTTTAAAAGAATGGAGTCAATTTTACTTTATACCTTGAAAATAGTGAAATAAGTGAACAAATAAGTGGCGATTCTTCACCTGAGCAAAGTACGTAGAACTAATATGTGATTTAATGTGTCTCGGTTATTGTATTTGACCCTCCTGACTTTTACGAAATTTAAAATTTTATTTTATCCATAAAACGTTTATTTATGTTTAATTTTACAAGCAAACTTCCTTTAAGAATTCGATCTTTTATAAATATTAAAATTTTATTAAAATTTTGGCACTTTTATTAAATCAAGAGTGATCTCTTGTGGAACCCCTGTCAAAGTTCTAGGGAACCCAGTTTGAAGACCTCTGTTTTTGACGATAGGCACCACAAGAATTGAATACAAGCTCCTGTCAAAGATCGATCTCCACAAAAAAGAAGTTTACTCTTCGCATGTAACGTGACATTTTATTAAACCTTTCGATAGTTATGTCATTTTTAGAAAGCATGAAATACGAGGTGGGGATATTAAATAACGAGACTGACTCTGCTAAAGAAGAAGTACGCATGCTCCAAACGCTAACGACCGACAGCTGTTTAGAGTGAAGCCTTCTCTTTCGAATGCAGTGTCTCTCGTTTTTGTAAACACAAATCTGCATATCCGTAGACTTCGTACGCATAAAAGTTACTTTTCTGTTTCGCAAGGAAAAATTTTGGGAACAATGAATTACTGTGAAATTTCGCACGAAACTTGAAAAACTCGTTACTGAAACATATAATTTATTGAAAGAAGTATATGGCAATGAATGTTTATCACATGCGCGTATTTTGAGTGGTTTAAGCGTTTTCGAGATGGCCGAGAAGACGTTGAAAATTATTCACTCCCGGGTCGCCCTTGTACGTTAAAAACTGATGACAATATCGAAAAATTGATTAATCAGGTTCAATCTGACCGTCAGTTAAGTATTCGTGAGATTGCTGAGTTTGTGGGAATCGACAAAGAACCCGGATGGCATAGTTTTTTTACCAAAGCAATACACCGACTCATTCCACATTGTCTGTCAAGGGGCTTCTAGCCAAGTACAGTATCACAGCGTTAGACCATCCGCCAGTGTTAGACCAGTGTTAGACGATCTTGAGCCATGCGACTTCTATCTGTTTCTTAAGGTAAAATCTGCATTAAAAGGATCAATATTTGAGTCCGTTGAAGCTGTAAAGAGAAACGCTTCCTGAAGAAGCTAGCAGAAGAAGACTTCCAACAATAGAGGGTTCGCATGGAGAGTTGTAGAAATAGAGAATGGATATATGTTGAAGGTGATAATAAGTAAATATGTATGACATCAAAATAAAATGTCTTACAGCTTCAATCTCGTTATTGAATAACCGTACCTTATGTCCTATCTGCTTAGTTATGTCACACTTAGCGCACTCGTATTCAAGCTCGCTTTTCGCTTTCGATGTCTCGTTATGTCAACCTATTGATTTGAAATAGAGTTTAAGTAATTATTCATAAAGATGGTCCTTCTTCGACCTTCTTTGTTCCGTCAAAAAAATTTATTCTACATGTACTAACAAGTTTTTTAAAATAAATATTGCAGTTTCGTTTCCTGCCTGCCGTTGAAGAGCGTTTAACATTCGTTCACTCAATCGTGGAATTAATATAAGACATTAAAATTTGCCGTGTAGTGTTTAATAACGAAAAGTACGGAGCACTATCTTATCACAGCTATTTGATCAAAAAATGGCTACGAGTGAGTTAAATGCGGTGAAACTACCACCATGAAAACTAGGCGACAATTGTGGAGAAACGAACCTACCGAATGCGAACGAATAACTGTTGTAATTCAAGTCGATCGGCATCAGATACATTAAGAGCAGCTTTAACATCGACTGCCCTACTTCGGACGCCGATCCCTACTTCTTTATTTTAGCTGTTTAGATCGTCAGCTGATTTTTTTTTTTTTTAATTTTTAAACGTTGTTTGTAAATAAATTATTGCGGTCGTTGAGGTGCCGGGCTGGTAATTTTTAAACCTTCTGATCCAACCAGTTTGGTGATTTCCACATATTGAAGAAAATTATTAAAAGGTTAACGAAAAAATCGTTCTCAAGTTGACAGAACTTCCTTTCATATGTTTGTTTATACAAGGTCGAAATTAGTATTATGTTTTTCAAAAACTATTTAATATAATTCACGACAAATGAGACTGACGGTTGAATTTTGATAAATATTTTGAAGGTCCTCAGTAGTTCCTCGGCTTCCTTCTGTATACTATTTCATGGGAGTAGGTGTCGCCCTTTCTGAAAATCTACGATCTTGAGCAGGGATCGGCATACATTTTTTTGGGAAAGCCCCAACGTAAATGTTTAAAGCTTGCCAGCCATATCAGCGAATTCGATATTTACACCGGCAGCTCTACCCATAGAGCATTGTCTAACATTAACTTTATATTTCTTGGGGAACTGTTTTAATACGCAATTTTTTTTATTCCATGCAATACACCACAAATATTTTCAAGATTTTATTTTTTAGATAACGGGACAATCAATCAATATCACATAAATCCTTACGTTCGGCGTGGGTTTCATTTCAAGAGAAATATACGAGTTTGTGTAATTATAACATTTGAGAAGTTAGATATAGTTAAAAATTTTCTTACAATAACTTACACTTTTTAGGATAAAAAGCATGAAATATAATTTATCGAATGTGAAATGCCACAGTGAAATGGTTTTAGTTTGAAACACAAATCTTCAGTTTTCATCCGATATTTTTCCATCGCTCAAGTTAAAAATATTTAAAGCTAAGCATGTAAGATGGTCGATACGTTTTTGAGAAATCCGATTGAGAAATTCGACGTATTTAAATGAAATAGAATCCTATTAAAATGGGTTTTTTTTGTCCTTATTGATTTCATCAATGTGATTTTAAGGCTGGCTCCTACTCTACCAGTCATTTTAATTTCACCAAGGAATGCTGGTTCTGTTGAATTTCTACTTTATCTATTTGAAAGCAAAAAGATGCGCCTCCGAAAGAGTGAAAAGTAATAAAGATTTCTTCGGGATTTCCCACTGATTCTTACGAATGCTTCTTTTAAGAATTCATTGGCGCCTTTTTACGATTCTTAAAATATTTAAAAATATTTTTAAGAACCAGTGGGAAAATGTAATTCCGCATAAGCCTCTCTTTTGCATGCACATTTTCTGTTTTGAAATAGATAGTTAACATAGGAAAGGTTAGAGGAGGAAAGTATAAATTCCATAGGAGAAGCATTCCGTACAGGAAATCAAAATGGCCGGTAGACTGTTGCCTTGAATGTTTTCTTTGTGAAATAGGTTACGTAATGAGCAGCGACGCCGGCAAAGAAGAGATGGAGGAAGTGCAGAAGACTGTGGAGACGAAGATGGGAGTAAGACCTTTTTTATATTTAAGACGTTGTTCCCCGTTTTCAGAGTTCATGTTTACCATCTGAATAGTTACTAAGCACAAACGATCAAATAATGAAATGATCGCCCTTATCAGTTTATCAGTATTTCCTAAATTTCAAACATGCTCTTTTTTTGTCTATTCTGTTTCCACGTGCTTACAATCTAATCTAAAGTCGGTATTAAAGGTCGCGCTTACCAGCGTATTCAGGTGCTGGTGAGTTAACTTACAATGCCTAGGGATCCGAGAGATCCTTGTTCGACAACAATCTGTGTAGATTCACAGACATCCCCTACGTCTATACACAATTAATCACTATCTTCTAAACGCTAATTTGCAATTTCTAACTTTTCAACTTCTCTTTTATATTCAATATATCTTTGTTTGTACACACGTTTTCTCTACTTAGTTCCTTATATCTCTAGTTCAATAATTTACGTACATCCCGTTTCATTTGATTTGATCGAGATTTTGTTTTATGCAATTAAATTTACAAAAAGTACTCAAGGTTAGTGAAGAGAAAATCGCGGAAGGAGAAAAGCAGAAAAAGCATTTCTAACAATAACGATATTCTAGAGAATAATCATTTGTCATCGTTCTGACGATGAATTGTTTGAAATATTTTGCACAATTTCCTCGTGGTGAAAAGTCAAGATTCTTCCTTTTTATCAATTCAAAAAATTAAATTATAATTCTAGATAAAATTAAAAGATGTTTCCTATACAATTAAATGTAAGAAATCAAAATAATATTCTGTAAAAAACTTATCTCTCTGCCCTTACTCTGAAGTCAATTTAAAAACGGAAATTTATTTCACCGAATGTACATTTTATACATACTTATTTTATAATTTTACAAGTTATAATTTTCTAAAAAAAATTGATATTATGTTTGTAAAAGTCACTTAAAACACAATTTTTTTTTATTCAATGTGCAATTTATAAGTATTGTTAAGATTCTTTAGAGCTTCCTATTTTAACCAAAAAATAAAAAGTTCCTTTTAAAGTAATTTTATTTCATGATTGTTATTTTGTAAAATTTCTTTGAAATCTGAGGAAACCTTATACTTTTTATTTTCCCTTATTTTAGTATAAATGGTTTCAAAGGTATTAAGGCGATCAATCTTTAATTTGATGGTTTTATTTCGGTTTTCAGTATTTTGCCACCAATCGAGCCCTCCACATTCGGATTTTTTTCACGTGGATTCGAAAGTTTGTTGACGTTGACAAATTGCGACATAGAACTACTCGCCCAGCGTTAATCTCATTACCGTCCGTTTTCATTTCAATAAATTATTTCTCGTTTTCTTGTCAGTTACGTGACCTTATAGAGTCCGATTATAATAGTTTATATACAGTTTACTGTACAGTAAAAAAAATTTTGAATCCCCCCACGCGTTTTTGAGCACTAATAAAGTTAATAAGCATAAGCTCGCGACCAGAGTAGCTGGTGACAGTTTGTTCATAATGAGCTGTATTAGTTTTCTTTTGGGCTACGTATGCTATCAATGCCCTTAAATGAGTGTTCAATGTTTGAGTTGAATTTTGTAATTAGTAGAATGGCGTAGTACTTCGTGGAATATTTGTATCGTCTATACAAATTCAGAATGTTCCTCAAACTAAATTTTAACATTTTAATACGAGGTTTTTTTTTCTTCAACCTTCAATCGAACTGCTAATCAGCCAGATAAATAGGAGGGGGTAGCCATGCGTGGTGGGCGATTACGCATCTCTATAATTATAGCATTTACTATTACCGTCACCATCTAACGATTTTAAGTTGAGCTGTAGGCACGCAAACATAGTTGGTACAATGGATGCCCCGTCAAGTGTGAGTTGCTTAGTGCTATTCGCTTTCTTCACGTAAAAGGAATAATGAAGTCAAATTCGCTGAAAAAGGAGTCGAGCATGCGATGAACACTTTATGAGTGATGGCGTTATGCGTGAATGGTGTAGACAACTTAAAGACGGGTAAACCAACGTTCACGATGAAGGTGGACAGGAGTACAGGTCAGTTAAAACAAGCCCTGCGAGTTTTGGAGACCAAAAAGTGTATTGCTTGCTGAATTTATAGAAGCTAAGATTAGGATCAATGCAGTTATTTATTGTCAGATATTACGACGACTACGAAGAGCCATTTAAGACAAAAAAAAAAAAAAAAGATTGAGCTTCGAAACAAAATGCAAGTCCATGTCAAGTTCTTCGAAGAGGGGAACGGAAAGCTCGTCCAACGATATGACAAATGCTTGAATCTTCCCGGTGATTATGCTGAAAAGTAACCGTGTTTGTACATAACTCTCGGTAACAAATTCATCTTGTTTTGTATTCTTGTCTTTTTTATTGTCAATCGGAAGTTGGAAACAAAACGGTCCTCGTATATGTTTTGATCGCTGCTTTTCATCTAGAGTGATTTATCTTTGGCATCGCCTTATATAAATCTCCATTTTCATTATTTGAATATATCGAAAAATGATAAATCACTTTGGTATACTCCTAACCAAAGTGAATCAGCAAACCGGTATTTATTTTTTCAGAATCCGCAATGATAGAGCACAGAACTTCTTTTTTTTTTTTTTAAGTAAGTATTAATGCTTTGCAGAATTGTTTCTAACAATCAGTTCCTGTTCGATGTCATTCACGTGCAATTCCTTCTCTCCCAGTGGAAAACCGATGTGGAACTGGGTGGTGTGAGGAGAGCGTCGCTGCGGTGGGTGTTTGTGGAGGCCTTCACCATGACCTTCCTCTCGGAATGGGGCGACAGATCCCAGATAGCCACCGTCATCTTGGCAGCCAAGCATGTGAGTACTCTCCATCTAACGTTATTTTTTTTTTCTAGTGAAACTCATCGAAAGGTTTAGTTGTATTCTCTTAAATATTTCATTTAACACTGTGCTCGATCGTTACATCAATTTTAAGCATCGTCATTGAATATAATTCAGTGTTGTTTTGGAATCAGTAAAATTTTCAAGCAACTCCGAAAGCACTTTTTAAATTAGATGTTGAAAGAAATAAGGAGGTAAACAAGCACATATGTTGTATATAGTTTGGGTGCAAATTTAAAGTAAGATAATCATAAACGTTAAAAGCAATAATACTTAGTTTTTATATGTTCAATTTCAATGATTTTCACGTTATCGTTTTAAAGGTTTTATTTAGAGAAATTATATTAACATAGCACGAGAGATTTCCTTAACTGCGACTTTTTGAACTTTTATGCTTTCATTTTATTTTGATTATAATATGCAATCAATCGTCTCAACTGTAGTTTTTGATATTCAATTGATACATTCGGTCGTCTTGAAGTAAAAAAAAATTTTTTTTTTTTTTTTTTTGGTCGTCCGATATAAAAAATTAATACTTGATAGAATTTGTGGGAAAAACAGAGAAATTATATTAAAAACATTCTAAAACTCCACTTATGTTATTTTTATATTTTAATTTAGGATCAGAAATAGAATAGTACGCGACGTTTCTAAAATAAACGACATTGCAATAAAGATCAATAACTGTGATGTTGAATATCATTACACTTTCTGTTCATGAAATAATTTAGATCATGGATAGACAAACAGGGTTAACATTACCTGGAATGTTTTTCTGTAATAAGAGGTGGTAACAAGTTTAATTTTCGAGGCTGAGTATTTGTAAAAAATCCATTGATAAAGAGAATCTCAGAGTAATAATTTCAAATAGATCCAATGGTTTTAATTGAAATAGGAAAAGAATGAAATGATGTAGAGTTTGAAATGAGTTTTATCTACAAATACTGAGAGTTTTCAGTCAAATGAGGGTCAAGCGAATTCATATGGTGTAAAAAATTTGCATTTAATTGAAAGTAAAACAAATAAGCCGCATTATTCAACTATTTTATGAAATAAAAATTTTAACGAAAGGTTCAGAAAGTAGGCATACTAACAAATTTACTATAGATTAAGGCTCCCGTCTACCGGCCATTTTGATTTCGTCAGCTTAATGTTAATCCTATAGAGTATTAATTTTCGTTCTCAAATTTTTGCTATTTGATCTATTTGAATGCAATAAAGTGCATCTGAAAGTGCAAAAAATAATGAATGCTTCTGCGGAATTACTTTTTCCCTCCGATTTTTAAAAATATTTCAGAATACATTTTAAAGACCGGAAAACTCACAAACGGATCATTAAAATAGGAGTAAAAAATTTGTTTAGGAAAAAAGTGATTCCATAGACGCATTTGTTATTTTTTGCTCTTTCAGATGCACCTTATTTCATTCAAATAGGTCAAATAGTAAAGATTTGAGAACGAAAGCTGAAACTCCATAAGATTAACATTAAGCTGATGAAATCAAAATGGCCGATAAACGGGAGCCCTAAGGAAATTAAAATAGTTTAATCAATATGTGTGTATATAATGGTATAAGTATAATGGTGTTGTCCTGGACTATCATAAAAAAGGCAATCAGGAATTAGGAATGAGATTAGGTAGTAAGTCATAATTTCAGTTTCGGACAAAAGGTTCTGCATTATTCACAAAGCAAGAATTAATCCAACTGATGCCTTTAATACGTAAATGAAAGAGAAAATAGATAGAAATGTTCAAACTTTGACTGACAGAATGAAGTTACTTACAGAAAATTTTCGAAAGTTCTTTCTCTCTACATTAATATAACTTTTAAATTGTATTGAAATCCAAATATTTCTTAATGCCTTTATGATTTCATTATCCATCAAATACAAGACTTAAAAACATATTAACTTCAACCACAATTTATTTAGTTGGTCTTTTATTTTTGATTCAATCGAAAAACTATTTTACTATACGGAAAATGATGTAGTTTATGAAACTTGCATTCTAAAAACCAACGAATGTTTTGGTATTTTATTTGCATTCATGATGGACTAGTAACATGCTAGTATCTATTAATGTTTAGATAAAACTAAAAGAATATTTTGTTCCAAAAATTTTGCCTTTATTTGACATTAATTCGCCTAATGTTCAAAGGCAAAATGATATTACGAGTAATGATAAATAAGCGATGCACCAAAAAATTAATCTGAATGAGACTTAAATCAATAGATGTGATGCATAGGCTTAGAAAAAGTATGAATAAAAATTCAAAATTAAAGGAACATCTCACACATATGGGAGAGGTAAAACTACGTGCAGTAAACGCTCCTTAATTCGGCATTCGTTAGCTCGGAACATTCTACACTCCAGCATCACTCAAGGCCTTCCCTTTCGGATTTTTTTCAATGAATTCTTATTTTCTTCTTCTAAGTTCTTTTAAAGAGTTTTGTCAACACAAAAGAAGACCAGGTTTAGCAGATAGATATGGATGAAGAAGTACTGGAAGAAGTTCAAGTCTAATGGGAACAGGTTTTTAATGTACTTATAAAATTTTTCAAATCTATCAAAATGGCAAGTCTGCAGGATTTAAAAATTTGTGCATAGTAATTTCTTTGAAGAAGATATCTGAATATCAGAAGCAACGTGATATCAGTTGCTTTTTTTTAAAAAATAGTGAGTCTTGATGAAGGTCAGATTATCCCGATTTGTTTTCACCATCGTTATACAGGGAGAACTGTTGGATACTTTACAAAATTGAATTAATAGTAAACTATTGTAACAAGCCTAATACTTGAATGCCGTCTGACAAAGAGAAGTGCTATATTCCTCATTATTTGATGTAAAAAATTCTGTTAAACGGTTCCAGTTGTGAAAACACTGTTGTTATACCGATACGTGATTCAGGGAAAGTTAATGTTGGATGCGCCCTATCTAAAAAGGAAATTATTGGACCTTTTCTTCTTTTCCGGGAACACTATATGTGGTGACACTTATTGAGACATGTTGGAAAGTTTCGCTATCCCCCCTTATCGAAAGCTATAACAATGTGATTTTTTCGAAGGCTCACCTCCTCATGAGTTAATGCCTGTACGCAATGGTCTCAATCAGTATTTTCCTAACAGATGTGTGGGCTACGGTGATCAAATTCCACGGTCATCTCGATCACCAGAGTTAACACCCTTTTATTTTTTCATGTGGAGTTAACTCAAAGATTTCGTCAACAAGATTATTTGTCTTGATGTAGAACTCAAACAGCGAATCACAGCTTCTATTCATTCTACAACCTATTAGATTCTTTCGAATACATATAATGAAATCAGTTATCCTTTAGATGTCCCCAGGCATCTCATAGGGAAATCTATTAACTTTTGTAGCTATGCCTGTAGTTAGCAATTGAATTTTGATTGTTGCCATTTCATGAATTTTTTAAATTACATTTTTAAAGTGTCCTACAATTCCCTTGTGTAATATAAACCTTTATTGAGTGCTGCGTTTTTATCAGACTCAGAATGTGCATAAGAACATTAAAAGTGCACGTTTTTCTTTAATTATCTTACATTTTTATCTAGAGCAATTATCCTCGGTAAAAGTATCATGATAGTCCCGCGCGGTCGTGTAAAAGCGAGACCATTGGCCCTTGTGCGAAAAAGCTGTCAACTCAGACCGTCCAAATGGCTTCGTGATCAGCAAAGGATCGCTCTTCCGTCATCTCTCTTGGGGCTATTCTCCACCATGACTGAAACATTCCTAACATAGTCAACGATGTTGCTACCTGTAGCCAACGGAAGGTTCTCCTTCAAACGGTGGCATTTAAGTAATCAAAACCATTTCATGGAATAAAATTTTAACATAACTTATGCCCTAGAATTGGAATTTTTCCACTTTTATTCACGGTTGCTGGCTCCGAATGCTCAATTTTTGTTGAAAACCGAATTTTTTTAAAAGTTCTTCTGAAATTCTTTCAAACCACATACGTAAGAACTGATGCAATATCAAGCTCCTTGCAGTGTTACCGTTTGCGTTTTTGAACCTCTCTGTTATTCTAGAATTTAATTTCTATCTTTCAAGAACGTTAATATTCGTCACATATTCCAAAATAATTTTGAAAAGAATGCCTCATTAGTTAATGGAGGACGAAACACTTCAAATTGTGTTTTAATGTACAGCACCATTCTTGTGATTTCTTATGAACTGTGTGTTTGTTCCGATGTCCGTTTCGTTCCTCCTCAATGTCTACTCGCTATGGATATTTACTCATACCTCGATGGATTTATTTCATTTTTAAAATCGCATACTCAAAATAGAAGAAAAACGGTTGCTTTGACATTTTTGTCCAAAGAGTGATGCTTAACGTTCAAGATACTAAAGAAAAACGAAGAAGGAAAATTATTTTTTAACAAATGCAATGCTTTTGAACTCCTACCATTCATCAATTGAGTACCAACATTTATTTGTCTGAATGTCGGATCGAAAGATGTTTGCACACCAAATTTCATTCCAATCATCCCTCTTTTTGAATTTTACTTTTCCTTCATCCATTTGTTTTACAGTGGGAAAATTTGGTTTGGTTTTATTAACATCGCACTAGAAGCAATACGAGGGCTACTGGTGACGAACATCGTAATTTTGAACCTCGATCAAGTGACGAGGACGACACTTGAGCTGGCACCCCTTTCTTAACTTTAACACCACGCCAACTTGGGGACTTATGGCCTTGACAAATTTAACGTGCATCAGACCCGGATGCACGGCGGGTATTTAGTGGCCAAGGATCGAACCACGACTCAACGAAAATCGCCGGCTACAAGTCTGAAACCATTACCACTAGGGTACCGTGGCCACTACATTGGGAAAAAGATCATTCATAAAGAGGAGGAATAATCACATTTCTGAAGCTTGTGATACGCTTGAAATTTTCTGGTTTGTTACTCTGCTGCGAATAAGGGAAAAGAACTCTTTTTAGTTTCCACCCTCTCTTTTATAGTTGCTTAAAAGCGAGTTTTCACGATTAATTTACCTCTTTAAACAGTTGACGTTTGCCTTACTTTCTTGGGAAATAAAATGTTTTTTGTTTTAAATAAAAAATACTATGTGTGATGTAGGAAGCCTTTCATCTATAAATGTGACATATTTAGTTCCTGATTAAGAATATTCAACTGTATAATACGAGTGTTGGTCACGGATCAAATATTTATTCACTGCTTGAAACATAATGTTATGAGATGGCTAATTTCTTTTTCTGCGTGTAAGCTCAAATATTTCTGTTAATTATTCTTCTAATACACACAGCGTAAGAAAACAGTTCAATTTGAACTTATTTTGCCCAACGTGCCTTGATCAATGCCTTCTCTTTCAGAGCGTGGTGGGCGTGATCCTGGGCTCTGTACTGGGTCATGCCGCCTGTACACTGGGTGCTGTTCTAGGCGGGAAGTTGATCGCCGACTGGATATCTGTACGCACAGGTGAGTTTCTCTCCTAAAGATTGTTTTCTCTTTCACATGACTGAAATATATCTGGACAAGCAAGTCAGTTTGTGACTCGAAGGGTTTCTGGAATCGCGAAAACAATCACGCGATAAAAGTAAAAGCTTATTTCAGAAGATATCCCGAAATTGCTAGTACCAACATTCTAAATGAAAATAATTTTTTTTCTATTGAAATGAATTCTTCATTACTAATATCTCGTAACGCTGGACCATCTGCAGTTTTCTCTTCTCTAACTTTGGGCTTCTTTTTTAAAAGTGAATTGCATAAAATAAAACTAACCAAATGAAGCGTTATCTACGCAAGTTATTAAACTAAACAATTATAACGAATTGAATCGAAGAAACTTTTATATAAAAAAAGCCAAACTGAATATAAGAGAAGGTGGGAAAAGAAATTGTGAGTGGTTAGAGGATAACGATTAATAGCTTGTGTCTGTAGTTGACGCGTGTGAACTTGCATCCAAAGCTGACGGAGTGCTTTATAGGAAGCTTCTAGAGAGAGAGAGAGAGAGAGAGTGGAAGTTGATATATGGACTCGAATATTTAGTCGTCTCAAGTTGACTCCCTCAGACTCTAGCACGCTGGTAAAATGTATCTTTAATATTGGCGTTAAACTAGATTACAAACGTTTTGAGGTAGAAGAGAGACTAAGAGAGATTCAACTCATAACTCAATGATCAATAAATTGAATTAATTCTTATTCGATGTCTCTTCATCCAATTACGAACTTCTAGCCTCGATAGGATCTACTTATGTTTACTATCATTGAATGCTGAAATTAATAATGGTAAATCATTACAACATGTTTACTTATGATAGTGAAGACGAAAATGAGAAGTGTTTTTCAGCCAACAAAATTTTTTCGCTTGCTTTTTGGGAATGAATACAAAAGTGCAGAGCTCAAAAGCTAAACTTAGACGCTGGAGCCCTCAGACAAAATTCATACTCAGAGGCTCAACAACTTTTCAGTAAAAGCTCATTTTCATTCAAAATCTTGGGTCATAGTCTCGAGTCTTAAATGTCAAGAAGGAAGACTGTCATTTCGAGCGAGACAATCCACGTCATTCATATGAAAAGCAAACAAAAAAGATCTAAATGGAAATTATCTTCTACGATGACAAAATTAGTAGAGTTGAAAAATTAAAATAAAGGATTCGAATTTTAAGATAGCTAGCTCTTTTGTACGTAGTAGCATAATTTTAAATAAAATATTGAAATAAGTTGCATTGTTATTTTATGAAAGCCGAAGATATTCCAATGTCTCGTTTCCTGATTTCTCTTTTCTTCACGCCTTTCGTGGATAGGCACGAACTGTTTGAATTCTTTTATGATTCTGTTCATTTTCAATATCAAAATAGAAAGACAAATATGACACAGCTTTTCTGGAAGGATTTGCATTGAAAAAAGGCAACTGTATACATCTGAGATCGATGTACAATTCTTGAATATGGAGAACAATGAAATTAAATGAAACGTAGATTTGAATAGAAACTATACGAATCGTAGTATATAAAATTATACGAAATTATACCAGTTGTAAAACTGTGATCTAAAAAGAAACTAATATAAAAATAGTTCACGATTAATTATTATAAATTTGGAAAGAGACAGAATAAAATAATACTCTAATCCAGGGCTTCTTAAACTTTTGTCATTCACGACCCCATTTATGATTGCGAGTTTCTTGACGACCCCATTTATGATTGCGAGTTTCTTGACGACCCCATACAAACCTTGACGACCCCATGCATGAATCATTGTTTAGCTGAAAGTTGCACGTGTGTACGCGCGCGCATTCCTCCCTTTGATTGTATGTGATATTTAGAGGTGGCGGTCAGAGTGGGAAGTCAGCGGCGCGCGGTTTATTCAACATGTATGATACCGACAAACGCATTAACAATGTATAGCCAGAGTATAATAATAGCGATCATCGATCGTTTACTGCTGTCGGTGGAGATAGCTCAAAACCTTCACCAAATGCGCGTGTCTAGACGCTGCAAGTCCACTGTATTCCGCCAACTCTAGTGATGTTATAAAATGGTATATATAAATATTTGACATTAAAATCTCTCGCGACCGCTGAATTTTGCTACGCGACCCCATTTGGGGTCGCGACCCATAGTTTAAGAAGCCCTGCTCTAATCCTTTCTATAATAACAAAACTAAATCCTTTAAATAATTATAAAAATAAAAATAAAACTAAATCCTTTCAAATAAAATGCTGATGTTTCGAGTTTCCATATCTAACCCCGCAGCAATCCTTCACAAAAGCTTGCTGTTCGTGATTTTCTCTTCATTAACCTCGGAGACTTTTATCAGTTTGAATCGCATAAAATAAAAATTTCTTCCCAACCAAAATGAAACGTGATTAAGTAAATTAGATGAAGATAGAAGTGAAGTGAATCAGAAATTTTTTTTATAAATGAAATAGAATTCATGAAATATGAACTGAGACAGAGGATAACGATTTGATATCAGAGAATCGTCATTGAGATTGAAACTCTTCTGTTAGTTTTGTGGAATGAAGAGAGTTCTATGAAAATATATTAAGCTACCTAGTTACTATTGAAGCGAGTTGTGAATCTAAGAACGAGTGAACTGATAAGATAGATTTCTTAACTGAATCATAAATTAGGATTGTGAGTTAGGTTAAGGTTTTAGAGAGAGCGATATTACATATTCTACTGTGATAATAAATAAAGAATTCAGTTTTGTTCTTTCTTATATTCAATTGGAGTTCAGTAATTTTTTACCATTATATTAGATTAAGATATGACACAAGAGATGGGTAATGAAAGGCAGACATCCCAAGCTCTGATTCCTTTGATTGAATGAAGTTTGTTCTAGTTTCTAGAGGATCCAAACTACGTGTGTGGACGGAGCTGATGATGAGGAAACTTGTTTTCTCTCATCTAAATAACATTGAAATTTTTGCACAACAAATATTACGGCCACGTACTCTTTCTGTTGTATAATACTGCCTGTAAACGAAGTACTTTGATTAGTTTGTATTTCTTTCGGGAAACCCTTTGTGCTAAGTATTTGTAATATGGCTTCCAATTTTGACATTGATCCAATATCATGCACAGGTACAACATTTGGATATTTCAAATCAAAGCTAATCGTTGTTATAAATTATTTATTTCCACTGAGAGCCGTCGGTGAAGATTGCATGCGTTTACCTCTAATAGAAATTTTGAATTAATCTATCAAATCGTGGTTATATCAAGGAATATAATTTTAAAGGACTGACTTGTCACTTTTTCGAACAATATACTTCGTATGTATTTAAATACTAAAACTCTAAACATAGTTGCTTTCTATTTCCTTATAAATTTTTGAAATAAAATACAATACGTAATAGAAAAAATGACTTAAATAATTTAAAATATCTTTAATATTTGTCATATAGTATCAACATTTAACGCTATAAATTTCATTAACATCCAAAAATTCAACAAGTTGCCATGCAGTCAATAATAAATACATTTGTAATATTACCATACAACCATAATTAACTCATATTAATTATGTAATGCATTGTTTCGAAACAAAAAAAAATAACACTTATAAAATCTACAGTAATATGTCAAAATTCAAATTCACATCACCAATTTACAAGAATTGTTAAGCCAACTCGATCAGTTTGCCGAAAAAACAGCAGAGCATATAAACAACAGAGTACAGAAACTACTATACCAGCCTAGGGTTGGTAAGAAATATTTATTCTTATCAATATGCCGAGATGAAATCCAAATATTTATTCTCAACAATAGAAATATTTATTTTTCCATAGATGAATTCAAATAAATAACAAAAGATAACTTTGAAATATTACTGTATCACAAATACTAAATGGAATTTTATACTTTATATTACTATCGATAGTTATTCTCTTACTCAGACGTGCACTAATCTTAAATCAGAAACATTAAATAACCTCAGAATATGACATTAGAAGAGCAATACCATAGAAAAAAGGCCTAAAAAAATGGCGCTTGTAACCGTATACACCCACTTTTATAAAACAATTTCCCCAGAAAGAAGATTCGGCAATTTCCCCTCAATAACTTCTTCGGGCAATCTCAAACTTCTTTTCTAAAGTCAGCCACTCAGGAGCCCAGCATTTTTGCAATCGCACTAATTTTAACCAAAGTTATATCAAAATTCTTCTTTTTAAATTCAGTTACTTATTCGGCTTAGGAGACCAGCATTATCGCCTTCAGACAAGCACTCCTAGTTTAACAAAATCTCGGTGGAGCCTCCAATTCATGGTCTGTACTGTATTCCAGATATCATGAAAAGAACATGCTCTTTTCCAGCGGACGAAGTGTGACCATTAAATAACGAGACTGACACTGCCATAGAAGGAGCACGCATGCTCCAAACGCCAGCGACCAACAGCTGTTTAGCGTGAAGTCTTCTCTTTCGAATGCTGTGCATCTCGTTTTTTGTAAGCACACATCCGTATATCCGTAGCCTTCGTTCGCATTCGAGTTACTTTGTTTTGATTTTCCGGGAAAATAATTAGTGAGCAACGAATTGTTGTGAAACTTTGCACGAAACTTGGAAAAACCACTTCTGAAACTTATATTTTTTTGAAGGAAATGTATGGTAATTAATATTTATCGCGTGCAAGTGTTTTTGAGTGATTTAAGCGTTTTCAAATTGACCGAGAAGACGTTGAAGATGATTCACACCCGGGTCGCCTTTCTACGTCAAAAACGGATGGCAATATCAAAAAATCGGTAATCTGGTTCTATCTGACCGTCGGTTAAGTATTCGGGAGATTGCTGAGACTACAGGAATTGACAAAGAATCTGTGCGGGGAATAAACGTTGGATTGGAGTCCGTTGCAACTGTGAAAATGAAAGCGGCACACTTTCGGAAGGCAAAAGGACTTCCAGCAATAGAAGATTCGTATGGATCGTTGTAGGGGAGGGGTGGACGTTGAAGATGATAATAAGTAAATATGTATGGCATCAAAATACGTTTTGCAGCTACCATATTGTTATTTAATATAACCACAATATATAAATTTTGTACTAACAATTTTCATTTACACACACATCATAAAAAACATTTCATCGCTCTCTAGTCTGCTGCCATCCAACGTTTAAGATGTCTTTATATTCTTCTACAATCTTTTGAGTTTAAATATTTCTTAAATATAAGCACATTCAAACATGTTTACAAAAATTTCAGTTCGATCGGATGACAGGAAGAGGATTAAAATTCGAGCACAAATTTTGAAGTGGAAAGACGTGCATACATGTGAACAAAGCAAGTTAAATAAAAGCTTGTAAAATTGTTCTAATGTTCGTTGCTTATACCATATTAGTGAATCGTTAGGATGGTAACTTTTAGGACACGAGGAGTTTTAATAACATAGATTCCATGCCTAAAAAAAGTTTTTAATGTACAAGCTATTTATTTGAATTGTCAGAAATATCATTCTTCTTTTAAATCGCGTATTACTAGAAACGTAGAAGTCAAATTCAAGTTCGTTAATGTAGGCATTCTCTTTTAAGGATTCATTTTATTGAATTTATCTTTTGGTCCTTTTCTCTTTTCTAGTGACGCTTTTAGGAGGAGTTTTGTTTCTCGCCTTCGCCATCAGCTCGTTCCTGGGAGCTCTGAGCGAAACACAGTTCCAAACGCCTGCCTCGTGAATGAAAAAGGAAACATTTGTTAATACTTTGATGGGTGGAGCATTTGGAAGAATAAATCACGTGTATAGTATTTATGAAAAATCATGTATTTACATTCAAATAAAAAATGCCTTTGTAACAGCTTGAAATTGGCGACTTGTTTTTAAGACACTTTGAAAAAATAAGTAAAATGCATGACCCTTCTCTAAAAAAGAAACCACCAAAAAAAGTATATATATATATATATATATATACATGCATGTGCTTAAAGAAACTAACATTTCTATGTAGCAAAAGAGTAATAAAAGAACTAAAAAATAAGTAAAAGCATTTTCTTCTGAAAATGGAAATGTACTGAAAATATGGCAGTTTATTATTGTCACTAATAAAAAAAAATAATGACGATTTTTTTTCAATGTAGAGTTAATGTCATACATGATCATAAATTAAATAGACACAGTTGGAGTGCGCATAACGTTTCAGTGTTTAGTCAAAAAAAATTTAATTAGACTAAAAAGTCTTCGCTTTTCTTTTTATTTATGATGAGGTAATAAAGTGTCCTTTTCTTTTAATTTCTTTCTAGCCGAAAAAAAAATTACTTTTTTTTTCTTACTTTTCAGTTATTTTTTACTCTGTTACTTCATTAAAGTTTTTTTTTTTTTTTTTTTTTTTTTTTTTTTTTTTTTTTTTTTTTTTTAATTTTTTGTTATTTTTTAATTTTTGGTCTTAATTTTCAAACACATGTTTAGTAAAATAATAATAAACTAAAAAGAAAAAAATTACGTTTTTTTTTATTTGTGTTTTTAATGTCATGCATATACACAGCTTGTGTATCAAAATTTCAAAGTTCTGGGGGTAAGGAGGGGAATGGATGAAAATAGTTGTGCCAAACTGAAATATCAATTGGATACACAGGGCAAGGCAAAGTGAAGCGTGGGAGGAAAGTACTTTCTTGAAAGCTATTCAAACCAAGAGTAAAACGAGGAAAACAACTGGGTTTGATTGATTAAAGTCACATTAAAAAACAATGCGGCAACGATGCACCTCGTAATTTCGAGCCTCGGTCACTTGATCAGCGTCCACGGGCATCAACTTTCCTACTCGACGAGACGAGCCTTGAGCGGTGATAACAGTTGAAAAAACATATTTTTCATTTAAAAAATTGATTCACGTAATGGATTCTAAGTCGATTATTTTTATCAATGCAGTGGCGAACTCGGAGGATGCAAAGGGACATATGATTAATCCCCCCCCCCAAAGATTTTCTCTCGAAATTGAAATATTTTAGGATAATCTTCTTTTATTATATTATTATAGAAGCTCTAAATCTGAAACTTAAGAACTTTTGTTCTAACAGAATTACCCGAATCTTATTTTAGAATAAGAGTTTTTAATCAGGTTTTGAAAGGCATAATTTTACATTTAAAAACACAAATTAGTTATGAGTTCATTGATTAGTTTAATCACACAGGAGAATGACATTATCTGCAGATGAAAATAAATTAGAAGTACTGAACGAAACATATTCTTCGTATTTATCATATAGTAGTATTGGTATTTTGACTGAGAAATATCAATATGTGTGTGGAATAAGACATTACTAGTACAGCAGACTAAATTAACTACTATTGAAGCTTTACGAGATAGCAACAAAGATATTTTCCCGAATATCCACAAACTTAAAAATTTTAGTCTCGCCTTGCCTATTACAACATGTACTGTAACATACCTGCTGAAAGATCGTTTTCAGATTCGGATTATTATTTTCTTTTTTGCAGTACATATGAAGAGCGTTTAAATGGACTATGTTTGTTATACAGATATAAAAACATATCTGTTCGTGAAGAAGAATTATTAAGTATGTTGAAAAATCAAAAACGGAGAATAAATATATATTTGTAAGAACTGATATATTTATAATTTTTCATTTTATTACATTCGCATCATTTTAACCATATTTTATATTATCAGCATTTTATCAATAATTAAATAATTTTTATCAATTTTTCAATAATGTTGGATTCCACCGATTCTGTTTTGTCGAAATTTTTGTTCTCTTGGGTTTTTTTATATTATTTTCTTAAATATTTTTTTCATGAAATTATATTAATACTTGAACAGTTTTAAAGAGGAGAAATAAGACTGTTGTAGCGTATTCTCTATTTTTTTACGGAGTAGTAATTTTAAACTAAAGAAACTGCTTTTTTCAAGGCAATGACGATATGCATGCCTTAAAGTTAAATTCTGGATACGCCACTGTATCCGTGTATCAGTTTATTTACCTGTAGGGAGCGAAAGAATGAATAACAAATGAAAGCTTTAAAATACTTTTTTAAGGTAAAGTTCACTATTTTCCGAAGAAACTTATGATCACAGAAAATTAATTACTGCAAACTAAATTGTAAGGAATGACAGGTGAAATTCCATTTTGAAATATTTTCCTTTTCGCATTGATTCTGCTGGTATAAAAAAATAATTTAGAATGAAATGATTAAGACTTTGTAAAACAATTATAAATAAAGAAATAAAAAAAAATAGTATAGCTGTAAATCGGCTACTATACAGCGCAAGTTGCAAATAAATATTAATTTTCAGATTTTTTTCGAAATCGATGCGAAAAGATAACATTATGTGAGTACGAAGCTTTGGGACTCTCGCATTTCTGAATTTTCTATTCGGCGAATCGAGAGCGAGTGAGTAAGAAAGAGTACATGAAGATGAACCGTTCTAGAACGTTCAAAAAGCCATTGAATTATTTATGAACGAGATAAAATAAATCAGGTGCCAGACGTATGATGTAACAGTCCATTCACACTCATCTAAATTTAAACTACCGCGTCGCGTAATGCATTCGCTCAGTTGTGAAGGCGAAACCAATTCGAAAACAAAAGAGGGATCATTTGTAAATTCTAACGAATAACTAGAGAAACGAGAAATGTGTTGACTGAATTATGACTGAAGGTAGCGTTTCCAAACCGTTTTCCACTCGTGGCGCCATTTTTGGACCAAGTTTTTTCCACGGCGCCCTACCCAAAACCTGAGCATAAGTAAAAGCAATATACCTTTAGAAAAATTGTAAAGGGCATAATGAACCACCCCAATAACAGTTTTATTGAACAAATTCATTAATAAAAATAATTATGAAAGCTATTGAAATATTTTGTGGCGCCCCTGTAAGAACGTAAAATTCACGAATGCCCCGGTACACGCTTTGGGAGCCACGGATTTAAGTTATTTCTGAAATAAATAACAATCCGTTAACTCGAGGTAATCGGGGTCCACAGCTACAAAACTAGGAGTTAAGTGAATCGCGATTTACAGCATTCATATAAATCGAGTGATAATGTCAATTTCAACATCTTTATGAATTTTGCATTTACTGTCCCGTAATTATTTTGAATGATTACAGAAATACCCCAAAACACACACACACAAAAATCTTTGTGATTCTTAAAATTTGATTAAAAAGAAATGGTTAATGCGAATAGCTAATCTCAACAACCGCAAGATGTTGAAAATAATCTCTTAGAAAAAAAATGCAAAAATGGTGATTTGTGTCATATTCATATACTAAAATCTATAAAAGATTAACAAAGAGTATTAAAATGGTCGACACTCTCTCATCTCCAAACTTCGAAAGGATGCATCTCAGAGATAACCTTTTGTTTGTTTACGCTTTGTGAGATTTTCATCTTCTCTCTTTTGTGACGAAAGACGCCATTTACCCATTATGATCAGGAATTTATTAGTAAATCTGTGGTTTATTAATTAAATTCCTACTCAATCTTCGTATTTCTTTTCGCTGTTTTTCAGATGCGCATTTGACATTTCTTTCTCGAGTTCTTAATTTTTAGAATATAAGTTAGTTATTGCAAATTAGAGCTCCTCAGTATGTCTATGCCCCAATATATAAAATAAAAAAGTAAGAAAATTATATTAATGTATGTTCTTAACAGGAAGCCTGATGCCATATTTTGAATTAAATGTTATATATATATATATATATATATCTGTTTGTGTAGTGATCAATTCAAAAATAATATAATTTTCTAATTTCTCCCATTTTTCTAACTCTCAGTAAAGAGTTCATTCTTATTTTCTGATACGATTTAAATTTATCTTTAATTTATGCAATCACGTACTCGTAAGATCTGCCAAATCAATTTTCCAATGGTCTCTCAGAGCTGTAGGATAGTCAGAGCTATGTTCTCAGTGCTGTAGGACTCGATACGCTCTGGTCTACACGTCTCCAGCAGAAATCCCTCATAATCTCTTCATCCAATACCACGTGATTATCACTTGACCTAAAGAAATCCTTCCATATAAATTTGAAGCAAGGTAAAGTTTTCTCCTTTTCACACTGGCCATGAAGACTGAAGCCGAGCTGCTGATCTTCACAAAATATAAGTAAAATGGCCACTCTATCGTCAAAAGCAATAAATAGACTCGATACGTTATCTTGTCGTCTTATTCTTGTCAAAACAACCTTATGTCCTGTTTACTCAGCCATTATGTATATATATATATATATATATATATATATATATATATATATATATAATTTTAGTATGACGGAAAGTCCCTTCAATGCATTTAACAAAGGGCTCTATTTCAAATTCCGTAAATCAATCACTGAAATCTAAAAGAACTAGATCTGAAGGCAGAGTTATAAACTTTGACATAAAACTCTCATCGTAAACTTTGACTTCGTAATCCTTTGAACGTACTAAATATAGTCAATACTAATAGTTACTTTTAAAACTGTGGATTATGGTGATGTTGACCATTAAAACGAGATCCGCCACTTAACAAACAAGGTACAACACTCTGGGATATGCAAAACATTGATATTTCAGGGTAATACAGGTGAGACTAGCGTCCTCAGCAGTCTGTGTAAATGTAAGTAAAATCACATTTCGGAAACATTCAGAAACACTCAAATCATCATCATTATCATCATCAATGTCTTTGTTCAGAGAAATTGAAAATATTTTGGACAAAATAAAAAGCATCAGAATTTTTTACACAACTCAAGGAAAAGCTTTTAACACAATACAAATTTTTATTCACGCTAATTAATTTCGTTAATAAAGTTTGGTTCCAAAATTTATCCAATATCCGAAAAGCGTGTCATTTTATAGAAATCAAAATCCATTATTTAAAAAAAGCAGCCTTGTCTCATCTGAAATTATTTATGTAAGACCATGAAAACATAATTATAATAAGAAAACTAGTCCTATATATATGTGTGTTATCAAATTTCATTCACATCAAATCACGAGAAAATCATCGAGAGTCAAAGCACTGAAAGTCCAAATATGCGACAGATATTGAGAAAAGGAAAATTAAATCTAAAGACTAATAGACATTGGAGGTCAAAATTGAAACACATAAACGAGCATTTTCTGTTCCGTTCTGCTACAAGCCACGCCACCGAGCTGAGGAAACCAGACGATTTCTGAAGTGAAGAAGAGATCGGAACGAAAAACAAAAACTTTACGAACTGAACTTTCGAACTCATCGGTCGCGTATACTTTTTTTGAGCGATATAATTGTATTCTAATTTATGTATCAAATTTAATATCTGTAAATAATTATATTTTAATATATCATTCTGCAAAATAATGATAATCTGGATGTCCTCCTTTCAAGTAGTTACTATGTAGAATTACTGGAATAATTCAAATTGCCATTTAGGATTTTGAGGCGAAACGGCAGATTAACTCATCCCGCCTTTTGGATTTGAAAGCGAAATAAGCGTTTTACCGTGTTTATTTTCGTATATAGAATTCATTATATGTATTTTACATTTTCTGAAGTGTGCTGTGCTGTTTGTTGTTTGAAATAAGCAAGATCACCTAATTTCATGAAACGTATTTTATGGTTCCTTTCGATGTCAATTGTTTGTGCTACAATATCAATGTTATTTTTCTTTCGTGAGGAAAGAAGGATAATTTAATATTTTTTTTTTCCAAATCAATCATGAGTACATATTTTCGTTTAAATCTCTTGTACAATTTTCGCCTGTTTCGAGGTAAATGTTTGGTGAAATGTCATTATTATGATTAAGAGACGGTGACACAATAATAATCAACTAAAACTCTTCAACCTCTTTATTCAATTTAGAATAAGTAGTATCAAAATAAATTAATATTAAACAGTGATTACATAATCGTATCCTTACCCGAATATTACGAGGGAGAGTCAAAAAGTTTCCGAACTTTCGCTGTAACTGTTTGTTTCCACAATAAATGTACACATTCACTTGATCACCTTCAAAGTAGGTTCCTTCAAAACGCAATCTTGCTACACCATTCCTGCCATTGTTGGAAGCAACGATGAAAGCTCTGTTGTGGCATCTTCCGAAGTTCAGTCGTCGCGTTACTTTCGGTGTCATGTCAAAAATGCTACCTTTGAAGCCCATTTTGATCTTGAGGAAGGGCCAGAAATCCGATGGTGTGAATTCCGATTTAAATGGAGGCTAACGGAGGAGTGAAATGCTCTTTTCTGCGAGCCATATCTGCATAACAATGGATGTGTGGGAGGGAACATTATTGTGATGCAGGGACTATCGTCCTTGCCACATGGAGGAATGTTTTCTTTGAGTTGCCTTTCTCGGTCTTTCCAAAACTTACATCTACAAAGGGCTGATAATAGTTTGTCCAGCCGGTGCAAATTCGTGGTGCACCTCGTTATCGTTCTCGAAAGAAATGAGCCTCACATTTGTTTTAGATTTGTCATGACGTAATTTCTTTGGTCGAGAAGAGGACGTTATGTGCCATGATGACTGCATTTCTGTTTCCGAGTCGGCGTGCACTCAAGTCTAGTAAATAAAAATGATTGTCTCAAAAAAAATTCTTGTCTTCTGTGTTTTTTTTTTCAAAACATTTGGCTTCAATCAACTGCCGAGTTACCATCTGATCCGGGTTCAGTACCCGTGGAACAAACTTAGTACAGACACGTTTCGACTTCTAATCATCTGACAGGATAACGTGAATGGATTCTTGAATAGATTCCCACTTCTTGTGCCAACTCTTCGATGGTCATTATTTGGTCGGATCAGAATAATTGTTTACTTGCTCAACCATTTCTTAATTTCTAGAGGTTGAAGGTCTTCGACTGCGTCCTCCAGTGATCCATGTCCATCCCGAAAACCACTCTTAAATTACTGTTTTCTTCAAGGAATAGTCACCGTAAACTATTTGTAAGGCTGTCTCTGAAGTAGATTTCTCCAATATGCTCATGAACTTGATGTTCGCCTTTTGATCGAATTTCGCCATCATGCCAACTGATTACCAAATGATCCTCTCATCAGCTGCACTGCTGTCGCACTGCCTTTTATGAATTCCGGCAGTAAAAAATATCGTGGCAGTAAAAACATTATTTATATTGTGGAAATAAGGAGTTTCAATGAAATTCCGGGAACCTTTCGACTGCCTTTCTTATAATGAAGAATTCTGCATATATTCAAACAGGAGACTCGAAGTAAGTGGATTCGATTAAAGTTTCTTTCAAACGACGGGATCTGAGTCGAGTGAACACGCCTTTTCCCAAACTAATAAAGTGTTCTTATGAATCTCTAATTCCTTCATATCTCTTCTCGACCCTGTTCACTTACATAGAAAGATTCATTTACATATGTCATGGTTCTTTCACAAAATGAGGCTCTCAAATCGAACATCGTAGTAAAGTAACCCCAGAGTTTAAAGGCGCTTGAGAAACCGTCACAAGGAAATTCATCTTTAAATTTCTAAATAAATGGGGAAACGTGTATTGAAAGTTTCTAAATTTCGAGGACGCAGTATGATGAGTGAGTGATAAAACTCAATCACGCAAGTTATGAAATGAACTCTTCAACATCTTTTTTTATGTCATGAAAAGGTTTTTGAAAGAAAAAAAAAGATTTAAACGATAATTAGGAATAATCAATGAAAGTTTCTTTTACACTTCAGATTTCAAAGAATTTATTTAACATTTCCTCAAAAATGTTACTGAGATACATATGTTGCTTGGAAAAGAAAGTACATCTGCATACCATCAGGATAATAATTTGTAAGTGACAACCCTTTATTTGTACAGAAACTATCACAATTTAATTTCATTTCATTCAGGAGGTTTCGCTAAGAACTCACAAAAATTTCGTTTCTCCTTGTTTTGCTTTTATAACTACATATTATTTGCGGCTTGAAGTACAATTAGAATTTGAGTGGTTTGGCGAACACTTGAAGCTAAACATAAAATGTTTATCATGATCTTTATCTTAGGGGAAAAAAAAGGAATACTTTGGATAAAATAGTGTTTTTAGGATACTATAGTGTCATAAATTGCTTAGTTACCAAAATACTAAGACGCGAGTTATTTTTACAGATTTTATTGATTTTCTCTCAGTAAATCCATTATTATCTCTCTTAACAACGTCTTCGTTGTTTACTTTTAAATAAATGTTACAACTCTTCTCGGATTCACCGAGGCGTGACGCGTGATCTTGTGGATAATTGTGACAAGGTCGCTAACAACCACATTCCGTCGCTGGTCAAATGACATTTTCACGCTCTGTCTGAGGCACATTGAAATTCAAAATATAAAATTATTCTCTTTTTTGGCGATTTCTGAAGTTAAGTAATGCGACCTTCAACCTTATTCAATCCACGGGCCCGTACGTTTCATCAAAATGGATTTTTTCGCAAATTTCTTCCATCCATGGCACTTCAACACACACACACATACAGGCATATATATATATATATATAATGATTATTTATTATTTAACTTTAATTTAATAATTTCTCTCAATAATAATTTAATTTTCTATTCTATCCTATTCCTCCTAATTCAAAAGTAAAAAATTCATTCTCTTTACTGATCCCATTCCAAATTATCCTTTTATTTATTAGATCCCGTGCACCTAAAACTGGCTAAATTCGCGTTCCCACGATCATAAATCTACCAAAATAGTTCCTATTAAACTTATTGTTTATTTTAACATTCTCCCAGAATCCTTAATCCTGTACCACGTTTTATGTGACGTTTATTTTGAAACGCCCTGTTATATAACAAAAAACACAATGAAATTCTCTCCCTTATGCTCTCTTCTCTTCTCACCTCTGCTGAAATCTTCATATGGTCTCCGGTCTAAGTTCATCAGTACGTAAAGCTCTCTATGCTAGCATCAATAAATATTCTTGTTAAGAAAAAAAGGACTGTTCATTTCGGTCATGTATTCAGACTGTGTTATTAATCTTTAACAAACATTGTAAATATCTTTCATATAAATATATATGTAGGGGTCACAAGAATTAAACTTCTTCTCACACAAAGAGTAACTGAAGTTCGTATAAAAAGGTTTAATGTTTCCAATTACTGGATACACACTGATGTATTGCATGTACTGCATTTCAGAGATGTTACAGCCTTCGCGTAATAACAGCATAAATGTTCACTGAACTGCTTTCTCGCAGTTATTAGTTAAGAGTTCTTTTTTTCTCGCCTCCGCGCGTTCGAACACCTCGTTCTCGTTCCCGTAGCTTTCTCTCTCTGCGCACAAGCAAGAGCTGCAGCTGGTCGCCTCTGACCGCAACGAACATCAGGTGGCCGGCGCTCAATTCATCCTACACACACACACACACACACACACACATATATATATATATATGTGTGTGTGTGTGTGTGTGTGAGAGAGAGAGAGAGAGAGAGAGAGGTGACTATTAAATAACGAGACTGAGACTGACGCTACAAAACAATTTACTTTGATCTCATACACATTAAATATCACCTTCAATATACACCCTTCCTTTATCCCTACAACGCTCCATGCGAATATTCCATTGTTCGGAACAGTGCTGGAAGTCTTCTTTGGTCAGCTCGTTCAGGACACGTGCCGCTTTCTCTATCACAGCTTCAGTGGAGTCAAATCTTGTTCTTTTTAATGCAGATTTCAACTTAGGAAACAGATAGAAATCGCATGGTGCGAGATCCAGCGAATAAGGTAGATGATCTGGCTTGGATACTGTACTTGGTAAGAAATCCATTGACAGTCATGTGAAATGAGCCAGTGTATTGTTTTGGTGGAAAAGTTTCCTGAGCGGAATCTTTGTCCATTCTTACAAGTTCGGCAATCGCACGAATACTTAACCGACGGTCAGATCGAACACGATTACCGATTTTTTTCATTATTGTCATCCGTTTTTGACGTTTGAGAGCAACCCGGGCCTGAATCTCCTTCCCCTTCTTCTCGGCTATCTTGAAAACGCGTAAACCACTCAAAATCACGTGCACGCCGATAAGAATTCATTACCATACACTTCTTTCAACAAATTTAAACTTTCAATAGCAATTTTTCCAAGTCTCATGTGAAATTTAGCTGCAATGCGTTTCTCATGTGTCATTTTTCCTGTGAAATAAAAAAAAAAATCTAATGTGAACGAAGGCTAAAGGGTTTGTGTTTACAGAAGTGAAAGGCACTGCACTCGAAAGAGAAGGCTTCACGCCAAACAGCTGTCGGTCGTTAGAGTTTGGCTCATGCGTACTGCTTCTATAGTAGTGCCAGTATTTAATGACCACACCTCTAACTTCGAGCCAATTTTTTAGTATTATCATGTTACTATGTTAGACGAATTTAGAGTGTTTGAAACATCATTTTTTGTACCTAGTATTTTATTTTTTACAGGGACTCGATACCCTAAAAATGATCAAAACATCGAACATTTTTTATTTAGTAATATTTTATGTATTATTATCTTTCGATTATGACATTATACTTTTGAACGAATGAGAACTAGAAGTTGAAAGAAGTAAATTTGAAAAATGTAAGCAAATTTTTGGCTTTTCTTAGAGTTCTCAGAAATTTCATGCCATGTTTTTTTAATTAAAACTTTTCGGAAACTTATTTTTTGATCATAATTGTTAGGTATATATATATATATATATATATATACTATTCTTCTTAATAACTAAAACTTTCGTTTCGAATGATTTGCTGATATCTCGTCTTTTGTTTAAAGTGTATTTATCGAGCTAATTGTAACTACACAATTTATAATGTAATTTCATAATTTGCGTACATATTCATCATATATTTTCCAACAAATATAACATTTCGATATTATTTGAAACAGAAATTTTTTTAAGTATTTTTATTTTTTATTAACATATTTTTGGAACATTTTTCTTGTTAATCGGGTGTAATTAATACGTTGAAAAAAAGGGATCAAAATTATTCAAAAGGAAATATTACATGAAAATACTACTATTTCTAAGAAAAATATATATCTTATGTCTTATAATGGCATTTTAAGTTAACTGAAGTACTGATTAATTATTTTTTCAGTGGTACATGTTCGAAAATGATTTTTCTCACTTTCACTTTTTCAATGTATCAATGCACATTTAAAATGCTCATCTATCCTCAAATATTTATCTAAGACTTTCATTTCCTTTTTCTATTACATATAATACATACAAGAAAATTAGGAACCCATTTTGGAATAAAATGAATACTTTTTTTTTTAAAAAAGAATATTTAGGATATCGGAGATTTTGATTTTCCTATTTCATTTTTAACTCCAAAACTAAGAAAGTTATCGTGAAATCCATCCCTAAAGCTGTTTAAAATATTATTGAGAATATTAAGAAAATATTTCTCGTTAAAATATTAATAAAGACAGAAAGAATAAGGTTTTGAAAATTACCACATTTTTGTAATGTTTTTAAAATCGCACCAAATATATTATATCCAAATTTTCATCTGAAGTCATTTTCTTGAATAGTAACACAATATACATACTGAAACATATTCTTTAAATAATTCGATATAAAAATCAACGTTTTTAAAAACAACGTTTTTTATATGGTGGCAAAGTTTATTAGAGAAAATTATTGAAATATTAGTTAAAACTGTTAGTTATTTTTAACTTTAAAATTCACTTAAAAAGAGACATTTGTGAGAGTATTAAGAAATTCATAATACTCATAAAATCAAAACATGCATTTGAAAGTTTGTAAGTCATTCTATTAAAAAAAGAATGAGATCCAGAATTAAGAAAAAATTATTGTGATAAGACATGGCACCAAATATTGGAAACTTTCTTTCTTGCGAATGGTTACTGACTAAAAGTCAGTAACCCTTACTATCTCGAAGATAGTAAAGGGGAGATAGTATCTCCCCTTTGTGAGTACAAAAGGTTTACGATACCTCATGCGGTGTGGGGAGTGCCCGGTGCTCCCAGAGGGGGAAAGAAATTTTTTCCTCAATCCTAAAAGCGCTGAGAGGAAAGAATATTTTTACTTATTAAAATTATTGAAGTATTAGTTAAAACTTGTCGCAAACGTCTAAATATTGCATTGTTAGGCGAGTACGAACGATTCCCAAAATTTTAAAGCTCTAGCTTGATGGGAAGTTGGTTAAATTAACGATCGAAAATTTGATGACACACACACACACTCACACACACACACACACCAAGTGAAATTCAGAAAAACGTTGTAAAAAATGTAATTGTTCAAAAGGTTCCGAGTCTCCTCAAAAAAAGATATCGGAATCGCTTCTTTCACTTACATTCAATGGCTGACCAAATGATGTTTCAAAACAACTTGAAAAATAATGCTTTCTCTCATTATTTAAATGCGTTAATTTCGTTTGAAGGTTTTTTTTTCTCTAAACTTTCACATATGACCGACTTTTCAAGATTGAAATGATTGCTTTACTCAACTTTCACCGTTTCGACAAAAACAAACAAAACGAGACGGCGGTAAGAACTTAGTGGAAATTTATATTCAAAAGAATTTGTCTGGATTCGTAAGACAGTACTCTGACAACAGCACAGGAGAGTTATTAGGATCCATTCGGATTCATCAAGAGTTCCATCGAATGAGATTATATTTGATTAAAGCTCATATAAGACATGTTTAATATTGAATAAAACGAATATTGATTTAAAAAATTTAAAACTAACGAATTTTTTTAAACTTCAGAACAGAGCGTATATTTAATAAAGATTGCAGTTTATTATGATTAGCAGTAGAGAATGGTGCAGAGTGGTTTCTTAATGCTTTTTATTTAAATAGGAATTTATTCTGCTTTAAATATCATAACTATGTCCTTTTATCGTCGCTATCGTATGAAGAAATCGATGACTATGTATTTTTATTGTTTATTTCCTTTAAGGTTTCTGTCTACCAGCCATTTTGATTTCGTGAACCTGATGCTCATCCCATGGAATTTCTTCTACCTTTCTCAAATTTAAATTATTTAATCTATTTCAATGCAAAAGGGAAAAAAAAGTACATTCGAAAAAACAAAAAATAATGAAGGTTTCTAAGGAATTATATTTTCTCCCTGGTTTTTGAAAATATTTTAAAATACTTTTTTAAAAATTCGAAAACACCCGAATGAATGATTAAAATAGGGGTAAAAATATTTTCAAAAACTTGGAAGAAAAATGTAATTCCACAGAAACTTTAATTGTTTTTTTTTTTTTTTTCTTTTTTGGATGCATTCTTTTGCATTCAAATAGATAACATATTAAAGAATTGAGAATGGTAGTAGAAACTTTTTAGGATTAACATTGCGTTCACGAAATCAAAATGGCCGGTAGACGGGAGCCTTAATCACTCAGCAGTTTTGTCCGTACTGTTAATGCTTTTTTGCCCGCGGTATGAATTGCTCGTGTGGGGTGCGAAAAATACATTTTCAAAACTTTCGTTTTTGTTTATCACGCATAATTTTTTTTCCCCTCTGTAAGATTTATTCCTGGATGGCATTATACCAATCCGAAGGATAAACTTCCCCCCCTCCCCCCCCCCCTTTTTCGTGCCTTGATTCGTTGCTTACGCTTGGGTATTATATATAACAGTTCATACAAGTTTCGTTTGGAAAACCTTTGAAGAAATTTATTTTGTTTTTGTTAGATGATATCCCTAGCTAATAATCTCCTCCTGACCAAGATTTCTGGCAAATAGACTTCAAATTTTTCTTTTAGCTTTCTTCTCGTTATTTTATTTCAAATTTTTAAGATTTATATATTTAATTCCAATTAATGTGTGTCTTAGTGTTTTTAACCGTTAATCACGTTAACTTTAATGTACTTACAAAAAGCCAAAATGTGCTCATAGAAAAAGGATTCGATTGATGAAAAATACTTCAAAAGCGATTCTCAAAGGAAAAAAACATTTCTTTATATATAGCCATTTTTTTTTTTTTTTTTTTTTTTTTTTTGAATGTTTGGAGGCGATTGCAGGAAATTTAGCATTTTACACTTTTATAACAGGCTATTTTTACATTTAGAGGAATGGAAATACTGAAAACAAAAATCTACTTTAACATTCATTCTTTGAAACTGTAATTAGAAATTTATATTTTAAATAATGTTACTTATATATACCATTTTTTTTTCTTCATATTTTTTAATTAGAAAAGAATTATCAATTATTGTAAACATATTTAAAATCTAATGTGTTGAAAGTTTTATTTCGTTGAAAATTTGAGACAATCATTTTATTTAGGTAATTTACTTTAAGCCCCCGTAATTTGAGTCTTTCAGCATATGGCTTCAATTTTTTTTTTGGGGGGGGAGCAACATCCTCACTGAGAAAAGTCTTTAGAAATTCACCATATTAACTAAATTAACGAATTATTCCATTTTATTTATATTTCCCCTCCCTTTTTAAAATTAATTATTCTTAGCGCCATTTTTTTAAAATTTAAACAACGTTAATTTCTACTTTTGAGTCGCGTAATTCTTGTTGAAGTGTTGCTGCTTGGTTTTATTCACATCGCACTGGGAGCAACCTGAAAGCTTTTGGCGAAGGATCTCATAATTTTGAGCCTCGGTCAAGTGTCGGCACCTCCATCTCCTTACTTCCACACCACGTCAATGGAAGGACTCTAAGCGCCAGGACAGATTTTATGGCATCAGCCCAGGCTACACTGCGGGTCTTTCGGGACATCGAAGCTCGCACTGGTCACGCGACCCTGACCACTAGGTTACCGAGTCCGTTAAGTGTAGCGTATGATTGTGTGTGTTAGCAATCTGCGATTGCAGATTCCATTTTAAGCATGAGCGCGCAGTCTCTTACGTAATACAAATATGTTTTTATTTTAGTCTGTATGAGGAGATGAACAATACCTTTTTTGAAATGGTAAATAGTCATTTTTTTAGTGTTATGTGCATTTTTGTTTGCTATGTCATTTCGCCACTCAATTCATTTTAATAAGCCTGCGGCATCAAGGCTCAGCGGTTTTTGACGATTGAACTTTTTGCATACCCAAATGCTATTCCTATAATTTATAAATCAGTCGAGAGATCACAGACTGACAGCATGAATTGTGGGAGTGAACCAGGTTTCCACGAAAAACACGTATAAATGTCACTTAGTATTTGACCGGGTTTCAATTCCTGAAGTTGATGTGGTGTGACAGTAAAAAAAATGTCGTCCAACTCAGATGTCGTCCTCTTCACTCGACCTTATTTCGAAATTGTCAGATCCGTTGGCTATAATACCTCATGAAGTTGCTTTTATGTACGACGTTAATAAACTATCATTGAACCAATGAATCAATAAATATATCTCCGTTTCATTGCCACCTTGAACAGCGTAGCCCATTTTCATTTTGCCGAACGTTTGTTTTTAAGAAAAATAATTTGTGATACCGAAAAAGCAAATGTATTCAAAAATTTATCTTAATTATTATTATTATTCACGGAATCGCGAAACAGCTTGTCAGAAGTGAGGTCGAGTGAGAGGAAAGTTGAGTCCGGGGCTATAAGAAAAAAAAAGAAAGATAAATAACTCTGTGTACCATATCGTGGCGCCATCTGTGCCTGAAAATAAAATTGATTCAGTTGGATTAAAATAAAGGTTAAATTACTTCATACAAAAGAGACAGTTGGGTAATTCTCAGACGAGGCGAGACTTGGTGATGACAAAGCCACTTTTGAGAGATATAAATTACGAAGATTACCACTAAGAAAATCGCCGCTACTTCCCGCTCAATTTGATAAATGGCACGTTGACCCGCATTATTTTAACACAAAAAACTTACCTCGATTTTTCATAAGTTAGGTGATTGTGCAACATCTGAATAATCTGTTTTCAGATTATACTGAGGAAAAATTTTATCTAAGAAGCTTAGAATGATATTTAAATCAAATTTATCCCCCAAATTTAACTGTGTTTAATAACAGTCAAATTAAAAATTGTACTATTAAAATTCACTATATTCTAGAATTTAAAAAAAAAAAAAAAAAATTAGCAGAAATTTAATTATTACATCAAATAAATGATCAAACAACATTCTTGAAAGAATTAATATACTTTTTTTCTATTTAAATTATTTACTAGAATATTACAATGGGCTATTGGCAACGAGACTCCTTCATCTGAATTTCCGCAGATCTGGTGACTTTTATAAAAGATGTGAGGTATCAATTTTCGTCAAAGTCTTATAGCTTTATATGTCCTATCAGACGACCCCAAACTATCAAAGGATTAATTCAGAACAGCGTTCATCAACAGGAACAAATTTTATTTTCTTCCATCTGGCCGCAGTGACTATAGAAAGACATTCCGAACCACAAACTCACATGAACCTCTAACAAGTCCTTCAAAAAGCGTTGGATGATTTCTAATGCTGTGGATGGCGCGGAGGACGATTTGTTATCGGATACTACGAGGGCCGATCAATAAGTCGGTAATGGTAACGGCTAAAATTACGAGTTTCCTATTTAATGAATTAAATTTACCTTCTCATCATAATTTATAAAGAAGAAAATATCATAATTAATTAATTATTACTTAATTTGAAAGTGCTATCAAAGTTAGGATCAAGGCAACAAGCGCCTGGGCTTTCGACAGAGTGAGGAACTGCCGAAACAAACTAGGAAAGTAAAGTTACGAAAGCGCGCATTGCCATTGGATGCTGTAGCCGTAAGCTAAGAAGCATTTATAGCAATGGGCGGAGAGTAGATTTGGGGGTCCAATCAATAAGCCCTTAGAAAATCCAATAGATGGCGCTGGCAACATCAAAAATAGAATGTGTTAAAAAAGCAACAATGCTCACTAGACAGTTGTCTAAATCTCATTTACTTGTATTCTTGATGCCTTATGTACCTCAAATTTCTTCGTCATGACTTTCCAGACTATGAGATTATCCTCGCCTTTTTCGAAGCATATTTACCATAAGCAACCCAACGTTTTTATTGTTTTCAGGTGCATAATGATGAATCCAGGTCTCATCGAAGGTGACAACCCGAAGCGGCAACAATCAAATTTTGATTTGGCAGCAAATGACCACCAAATCAAAACTAACTTATGAATCAATGTCAAATTTGTTTCAGCTCCGTTTAACTGATGACAGCACCCAATGGGAACAACACTTTACCTTTATGATGTCACCTGTCTTCAAATACAAGTGCTTTTTGAACCAACCTCATAATAAGGAAATCGATTGCCTTGATGCAGAATGGGGCCATATGACGAGCTTCTCAATAACGAAAGTGAGGGTGTGTTTTCGCTTGAGGAACTATTTGCCTTAGATGATGAATATGAAGATTTTGCAAGATTTTGAATGCATTCGTGAGTGATCAGTTTTACTTTTCTGTGGTTTCAATTTACATAAATTTCAATCTAATTTTTTATGTATTTTTCCCGTTAGACGACCCCGTATTTTGGGGGCCTTTTTATATGATTCAAGTATCATCTTACCTGCGGAAATATTCAGTAAATTAATTTCCTCGTTATTTAAAAATAAGGTCGAGTGAAGTCGCATTGAAGATGCGTATCAAAATGTCCATGAACTGGAGAAAAAAATATTTTACAGAAATCACAAATTTCCTAATGATGAAACACATAAGGCGCACTGTTTCAATCAAATGAATCTGTATCTTTATGATACATGCAGAGACTCTTGCATAAGAACATTCCTAGTGTAACCATTGTGAAGGAAGCGACCTGCCGTGTTTGTGAATGCGAAATATCAACCCATGTGTGAAGACACTGTGTCGCGTCATGATCAAACTCCATGAGAGGTAAGTTTCTCTGTTGGAGAGTGGCAACAGATGGAAGAGAGGGAAAAGCTGAAACG